>WOXC01007054.1:0-434558 GCA_011680675.1 Gymnobelideus leadbeateri
AAGGTGGCCTAGCCATACCAGATTTTAATCTGTATTATAAAGCAGCAGTCATCAAAACTACTTGCTACTGGCAGAGGAAAAGAGTAGTGGATCAGTGGAATAAATTAGGTACACAAGACACAACAGTCAATAACTATAGTAATCTACTGTTTGATAAACCCCAGTTTTGGGGATAAGAACTCACTATTTGACAAAAACTGCTGGGAAAACTGGATTATAGTATGGCAGAAACTAGTCATAGACCAATATCTTACACCATATGCCCAAATCAAGTCTAAATGAGTGCAATATCTAGGTATAAAGGCTGATATTGTAAGCAATCTGGGAGAGCAAGGAATAGTTTACCTGTCATATTTATGGAGAAGGGAAGACTTTATGACCAAACAAGAGTTAAAGAGCATTGTGAAATGCAAAATGGATAATTTTTATTATATTAAATTGAAAAGTTTATGTACAAATAAAGTCAATATAACCAAGATTAAGAGGAAAATTGGGAAAGGATTTTTACAACCAGTGTCTCTGATAAAGGCCTCATTTCTAAAATATGCAGAGAATTGGGTCAAATCTATAAGAATACAAGTCATTCCCCAACTGATAAATGGTCAAAGGATATGAACAGACAGTTTTCAGAGTAAAAAATTAAAAATATCTATAAGCATATGAAGAAATGCTCCAAATCACTATTGATTAGAGAAATGCAAATCAAAACAACTCTGAGGTATCACATCTCTCCAGTCAGATTGGCTAAGATGACAAAACAGGAAAATAAATGCTGGAGATGATGTGGAAAAATTGGAACACTAATGCATTGTTGGTGGAGTTGTGAACTGATTCAACCATTCTGGAGAGCAATCTGGAACTATGCCCAAAGGGATATAAATAAGTGCATACCCTTTGACCCAGCAATACTACTTCTAAGGTTGTATCCCAAGGAGATCATAGAAATGGGAAAAGGACCCATATGTACAAAAATATTTGTAGCAGCTCTTTTTGTGGTGGCAAAGAATTGGAAATCAAGGGGATGCCCATCAATTGGGGAATGGCTAAACAATTTGTAGTACATTGATGTAATGGAATACTATTTTGCTATAAGAAATGAGGAGCAGATGGACTTCATAATAACCCAGAGAGTCTTATATAAACCGATGTTGAATGAGAAGAGTTGAACCAGGAGAAATTTATACACAATTACAGACACAGCATATGTGATGACTGACTTTGATAGACTGGGCTCCTCTCAGCAATTCAAGGGTATAAGAAAACCCCAAAAGACTCATAATGGAAAGAGATATCCACATCCGGATAAATAACTACAGAGTCAGAATGCAGACTGAAGCAAACTGCTTGCTCTCTTTCTTTTTGTTTTGTTTTGTTTTCTTTCCTCTTTCTAATTGTTCACTCCATTGGTTATAATCCTTCTTTACAACCTAATATTTAATGTGAAGGTATTTGTATATCCTATAGTTGATTTTGTGTTGCCATTGGTGGGGGGGGGGGGCGGGGAGGAAAGGGGAGAAAATTTGAAACTCAGGGGGTTGTGGTACTGAATATTGTAAACTAAAAGTAAATAAATAAATTTAAAAGTTAATAAAAAGAATACATCATCTAGAGAGGTATTCCCAAATGTTTCTCCCTTCATAGAAATAAGAGTGGAGACATTTTATATGAAAGAGAAATCTCATATTAAGGAATGTCTGCTAGTCCCACAGGGGCTGTGATCCTCCATCCACTCCTTGTTCAGTACCTAGGTATTCTGTTTGGACCAGGTTTGATATAGAGGAGTGAGGTAATTCTGAAGTCATTAAGCACTCCATCCTAATGGAAGGAAGGATGAGAAAAGGAAGAACGCTTTACTAAGTTTTATCCCATTTATGTTAAACTAAAGTTTATTCTGGAGGCTTAAGGTGAACATAACTCTCTTCAAGTATTTTAAGAATTGTCCTATGGAAGGAAGATTAGCCTTATGCTTAACCCAGAAGAGCAGAACTAAGAGAAAGAGGTAGAAGTTCCAAAGCAGGGAATTTAGGTTTAATAGAAGAAACTATCACAATTACAACAATCTAGGAGTAGAGTGGGTTTCCCTGGGATATCCCAAATTTCTGATCAGTAAAGGTCTTAGTAAAGTTTATATAAGTTTGTAGAGTCTACTATAGAAGAAATTCTTGTTCATCTATGACCTCTAATTCCTTCCAACTCTGAGATTCTGTTACAAAGGAGAGAAGTTTTGTGAAGTTAAGGTTGATAGGAATTAGCAACTTGAATGGATATTGGGTATTGGTGGGAAAGGAAGAATCAAAGACCCCAAAATCCTAAATATAGGTAACTTGGAAGGTAGATAGGTGTATCCCCAACCAGGGGCATGCTAGAACCAGTTCATACTAAGTTTTGAGAGCTAATTATTAAATTGCCATGCCAGCAATTACAATTCAGATATAGGAAAACAATATAGATCAGGGTTTAATTTATTGTTTTGTTGATTGTCTAGACTTAAGAAACTGATAGAAAAATGGTAGTAATGCAGATTATATTTTAAAATATGTCTCTTTTTTAGAGAGCTGGTTGTTAAACATTTACCATCTGCCATTTTCCTTAACAGAAATAAAGAAGTTAGCAGAAGTTTAAGGAGAATACTATATACTGAATTTGGAGTTTGGGTAGGACATCCAAGTAAAGATGTCTAGCAACAACTGAAGATCAAGGCCTGATGATTTTGGGAAAGAATAGAACCACATATTATCCTTTTATAGCTCATGAAGCTCCATAAGATATTCTGCTTTCCTTCCCATGGATTAATGGTACTTCCCACTGATTAATGGTACTTTCTAATGGTACCATTCTTAGAAGGAATTTGCATTCCTTTAGAAGAGATCTCTTCCATCCCTATGACATAATTTTTTCTTCCTAGGCTATAGTCTTTAATGAGGAAATAAACCTCATCGTGGACATGAAATAGAAGCCTATCAATCCAAAAGAATTTTTAGAAATTTGCTCTACCTAATACTTACTTTGCTGTATCTTTCATGCAGAAATAAACATTCAAAAGCCTTGCTGTGGAATTACGTTAATCAAACAGGCTTCTTCAGTATGTTCTTCTGCAGTTTCCTTGGCGACAGCTTCGTGTTTGCTGAGTACAGAGCACACATAGAACCCATTCTGAATTATACTTACAAAGCAGCTACATTTCAGAGGAACACAACAGATGCAAAGATAGAGCACAGGGAAAAGAGATATGATAAAAAATAACTCATTTTCCTTGGTAATTCTGAAATGATTTTTTTGGTACATTTGGGTTTCCTGCTCTCTCTCTCTCTCTCTCTCTCTCTCTCTCTCTCTCTCTCTCTCTCTCTTCTCTCTCTTTCCCCCCAACCTCTTCACTGTAGTAAATATGGTTTCAATCTCCCACCTCAAATTATCATCCTTTGCTGCTAAAATGGCCCAGAACTCACCCTTACAAACCAACATCCCTGAAACATTTTAACGAGAAATAAAATCTGTCATGATAAAAAGCCATCAAAATGAGAAAAAAGACCCCCTGTTGACTGTTTAACATTATCACCTTTGTAATATTTTGTTGAAAATCCATAGGCTTCCATTCTAAATTCTAGGATGAAAATCAACTGTTCTAGTGTGGCTATGCTATGGTTTCTTTTTCTGGGCTTAGATACATACATTCCTTTACTGAAGGCACATGGATTTTACAGTGGTATTGCCTGGTTAGCTAATTGTTGCAAAACAAAACTGTGAAGTGTAGTACAAAAGATAAAAAAAAAAACTAGAATGAAGTCATCCTCACTTAATTTAGAGTAAGGCACTTTTTTGGTCATCATGATTTCATCCATGGAGGCACAGAATTCTCTGGCATAAAAATGTCCACTGATAAAGACCTAGCAGTTCATCTGTCTCTTTATTTTAGGATTACCTGAGGCACTGAAAGAATTAGTGGGGGTTTTTGTGGTCACTGAGCTAGTGAATATCAGAGGTAGGTTTCTTGATTCTTTAATTTTTTTGCTTTTTGGAGGGCAATTGGGGTTAAGTGACTTGCCCAAGATCACATGGCTGTTTTTTTAATTAAGTGTCAGAGGCCAGATTTGAACTCAGGTCCTCCTGACTCCAGGGTGGGTGCTCTATTCATTGTGCCACCTAAATGCCCCTTGGATTCTTGATTCTAAAACTGGCCTTCTATACCCTATGTGATGCTGTCTTTTTCTCTGCCATTGTTTAAATGGGATTTCTGAAGGACAAAACACTGTTTTTAAAAATGGTATATGATGTTGTTATTATATTTTAATTATAGGATATTGTGAGGAAAAACCTCTTTGCTACCTAACTGAATAAACTCTCTTCATATCAAATATACTTAAATATATATCAAATAATCTCAAAATTAATACAAACTTTGAATAATCAAAGAAAGTTAACCATTCATTAGCAATTAATATTATTTAGTCAAACCTATTTCTATCCCGTGTTTTTTGTCTGGATCCCATAAATGTTGATAATTCACATGAATTTATGACAGATTTGTTGTGACAATATGAGCATCTGACTAGGGGAATTGAGACTTAGTGATAGATTTGCCAATGGTTGAATGAAGTAACACTGTGGATTCAGATCAGGTAGATCTATCAACATGGGAAAAGAAGTTAACATTCTTAAAGAGCCATGAGACTGTGATGGCAAATGACATTTGGATATATAATAAATGAGCCGATAAGAAAATCCCATTTATAATATTGATGACTCTTTGGGAGATAGTGTTGTATGATGGGTAGAGTGCTGAACTTGGCATCGGAAATGGTTTTCCTGGAGCTAGAGCAATTCAAAATAGTATTTCATTTAAGAAAGGAAAAAGAACCTTGAGGTTGTACTTGAGCCTCCACGGTCATTAGTCTAACTAGTAAGTTTGACTAGGTAGAAGGAAAATCTGTGGTGTACTTTACTCTCAAAAGATATATTTTTCAAAATTGGGAGGGTGGATTTTTAATAAAACGAGTGGAATTAACTTTCCTCCTTTTGTACCCTTCTCCTAATTTTCCTTCTTCAACCTAGATGGTAGCAATAAGACTTACCCTCAGTTCTCTAAACAAAATATGACCACTGATTCAGATGCCACAATTTTATCCCCACATCCTGAAGATGCCTTCTAAACTGGATTAAACACCTGATTCAAGGAAAAAGCTTACATGCTATCTGCCTGAGCCTCAACAGCAGGAAGGGATATGGGAATTGGTGGTCTTTCCTCAAAAAAGTCAGGGGCTCCACAGTGAGGTGCCAAAAGGTTTTTTGATAGTATTATGGGTTTAATACCACTCATACATTGCAGGTATTCCATTTGTGAAATGAAATACACAGTAGGTTCCAAAAGTATCAATTTCCCCCAGGAAGGCAACGTTTAGGTAATAATTTCAGGAAGATAAAATATCTTCACATATATTTTTGCAGAGTATAGAGAAATTCAGGTTTAGACATCAATAAGCCAAATTCACTTAGTAATTGCGTATAGTCTTCAAAAGTCTACCTACTTCTCAGAAAATGGGTCACAGCCTCCTAAAGCTGGAAGAGATCTGGAAGGTCAGCTAATTCAACTTCTTGCCAGTTGCCCTTGATCAATTTGTCATCTCAACCAAATGAGCCAGCTCAGGAACTAGAAACAATGGCAGATATGATTGCTGAACAATTATCAGTGATATTTGAAAAAATTGAAAGAGAAAGTAACTCAGAACTAGAGAGGGCAAATATACTGCTTTTTCAAAGGAAAATAATAAAGCTTGCAACCTATTGGTCAGTGAACTTGGCTTGAATTTCTGGAGAAATTCTGGAAAACATCATGAAAAAGATTTTCTTATAACATCATCACGAGGATTCTATGTCTGTACAATCTCTATTCAATTTTAAAGGTCCACATGACTTTTGGCTATTAGATAAAAGGCAGATGATGCCACATAGAAAACATTTCAGGTGGTAGGAATAACTACATCTTCCCCACAGCTGGGGGAGAGATGGACCTGGGATCTGGACAGGAAGTGAGGAAAAAGGCTTTCTCAGAACTTAGTTCATATCCTGCCTTCTGGCTTCCAGTGGAATATGGGCAAGGGAACTATAACAATATAAACGAACCATTGCTACAAAGAAGTCAGATGGAACAATTTAAAAGTTGTGACCCCACAGAATACACTGTAAAACATGACTACTTGCCTCCTTCCTATTGACAAAGAGGTAGAGGACTACAAGGGCAGAATACTGAATACATATCAGAAATAAGCTCTGTATTAGGTGTCTTTGACTAAATTTTTTGCTTATTATAAAGAAGGGTTCAATTTGGAAATGTAGAAAGGTGGTGAACGTTTCCTAAAATGACCATGATATGAAAACAAAGCATTAGCAAAATATTTTTATAAATAAAACAAAGTACCCCAACCCATAAATGCTAGAGTTTTGTGGTAGTGATGGTGTCTGCTATGCCAAGGAAATTGCCAGCTCTTATTCTGAGTAATTGCTTAATTTTACAGATGAAGTAGAATGCAATATCTTTGAAGACAAGGATTTGTTTTGGGTTTTATATCTGGAAGTATCTAATAAAAGCTTGTTGAATATAGTTAAATTAACAGATTTATGCTTGGAGAGGTTAAGCAATGTACCTAAAGTAAAAAAAAAATTCATTAATGGAGCCCAAATTCTAATCTAAGTCTCCTGACTCAATACGATACTCCGATGATCTTCCCAGTACACAAGGTTGCCACCCCAATTCTCTTTCCATGCTCACTTCAGTGGTTTTGTATAGTTAGCATACAGTATTCTATGGCATCATTTTAGACTTATAAATGCTTTGCAAAAAAAAGTGTTTGCTCAGTATTTGGTGACATTTAAAAATAATGGATTATCAAACACTTGAATTGCAAGAGTATGATCCTCTAATACTGAAGGAGTCTCTTGAACCATCTCCAACCACCACTTCAATATTTCCTGACAAGGCTATTATTAATTAACAGTTAAGAAAGGATGTGTGGATTATTTATTTAATACTATCCAAACCACTTTAATTTCAAAGAGTGATATGTACCTGGAAGCCAAGTATTATGCAGCTAAATATTTTACTGGTTGCAAATAAAAAGTGTGAAATTCAGACATTCTCCTCAGAAAAAAAGTAGAATATCAAAATGCATCAAACACCTTCAGTGGCCAAGACCATTAAGGCATAAATGAACTCTTACAGAAATAGGTGCTCTTTGTGATGTATTCTAAGAATAAAGGTCTTGAAATGTTGGTTCTGTTTTTTTCTCACCTCCCCCCTCCATTTTCTGGGTCTTTTTGTTATATATCTATATGTAGGGATATGAAGCTGTAAAAGTTACTCCTTTTTTTTGCTTTTTGGAGGGGGGAAAAGCAGGGCAATTGGGGTTAAATGATTTGCGCAATTTCACATGGCTAGTAAGTGTTAAGTGTCTGAGGCCGGATTTGGACTCAGGTCCTCCTGACTCTAGGGCCACTCCCTAGAGTCCACTCACCGCACCACCCAGCTGCCCCATAAAAGCTACTTTTGACATAATGGGAATCTACTCCCAGACTAATCAATCAGAGTAAACTAGGAATTAAGGAATTTTCTCATAACCTCTTCATTATAAAATTAGGTCTGGACAATCCTTTAATCAATTTGAATGGAACATAGGACTTTTGGCAGATGATGCCACATAAGAAATATCTTGAGGTTTGTTAAGAACAAGTCATATATTTTGAAATATCTATTTTTAAAAAGTTAAGTGTAATGAGTACAGTTCAGCAATGGGTCAATAGAGCAGTAGGCAACTTCAGGTATAGGAGTACCTTGAAGAGACAAACCTTTGTGACAGCAATGGGGGTGGAAGAGAGGAGAAAGAATCAAAGAAAGTGGTTCCTCCTCATCCCCATTCCCCCTCCCACCCCACTGGTCATTTTATTGGAAAGATTGATAAATGAGCAAATAACAAATCAAACCAGGAGTAAAAAAAAGACATATTAAGGTTGGGGGGGGGGGGGACACACATAACCACTGAGGAGAAAAGCAACTTCAGGAAGCATAATTTGGGCTAGAAAATAAGTGCCAGTTGTGGACTATACAAAGTCCCCAATCTTTAGAGTAGAACAGAAAGCTATACCTAAGGGAAACCTCATGAAAATAATATATGAAGGGAGCAAAAGAGTTCCAGTAACCAGGAACTATGAATTACTCCCTTGCTGTATGTGTCTTTTACATTTGTGGCTCCCTACCATCATTCTCTAAGTTTAATCCTACTCTTTCCATGTATTTTATATGTATTTATGAGAGATTAAGCCCCAGATATTTGGAGGAATGTTCTTACTGTAATTGTCTGACTGACTAACTACGGGAAGTAACAGGTGGGGGCTCATGACAGTAGTAGAAACCAATGGCCTTCAAAGTTATCCCGAGAAGGCTATCAGTAGTAGTTAGCCACCCTCTGGGAATTCTGTCTACCAATATAAATGGCAGTGAGGAAGTAGATCCAAAGGGGATGCTACACTTTATATAGGAAGTATATAGGAAGATTAACTCCTACTTTTTTGGTGAGAGAGACAGAGAGACAGGGAAATGGAAAGAGGGGGAGAGAGAGGAGAGGAGAGGGAGAAGAAGAGAGAGCCAGGGACAGGGATAGAGGCATGGACAGACAGACAGGCACAGAAAGATCATGGGAAGATGTTGGAGTAAGAAAATACCTAGAGGAAGCTTCACCAACACATCTTCCCCTCCAAAACTGATTCTTTTGTGAAGGCAAACTGGGCCATCTTTTGCCTCAATTCTTACCTAACCTTTTACTACTGAATAGGCATTACCTCAAACAAACTGAAATCTGGGAACATCTTTAGCTGAAAAAAAAAAAAAACAAGTTCTCCACTGCATCCAGAGACATTGCCAGTCATCTTGACCTTTGTCTTGTCACTGGACTCTGATGACAATGGAGGATAGAGTGAGACTGATGACTACATACAATTCTACCTCACTTAAATCCAAATCACTCCCAAGTCAAGACATCACTCTATTGATGCCATTGTTTCTCTTGAAGAATGAAGGACAAACAACAGCAATACAAGTAAGAAGCCCCCAAATTTCGAAATGTTATTGCTAACAAGAAATGAAAGATCTTACCACAATGTGATTCTTATAAAACATTTTTAAATTAAAAGAACCCTAAAGTCCAAGTTGCAATACTGCACTCCAGGCCCTCTTTCCCTACTCCCACAACTCATTCTGGATTGTTAAAGGTGTCTATGGCACTCTTGGCTGCTACAATTTTAAATGATTACCTTATGGAGTGACGCATTTTCCCAGGGGTAGGTAAAGACTATTTCCAAGGAACATATTACAAAGAACAAAGTGTATTGGCTAACACAAATAAAGCTCCCTCCAACTTTTACTTCTCTCCCCTGCTTGTACAGCTCTTATACCAGTATAAAGTTCTGCTTTACACCCTATGCAACTCCTGCAATTTTCCACAATCAGTTTTGAGGGCTACCTCCAAGAGAATGAACAAGTTGCATCAATCAGGAAAAAGTTTATTTAGAGGATGGTATTTAATCTGCATCTTGAAGGAAGAGAGGGATTCAATCAGATAGAGTTGAGCAATGCATTCCAAGGATAGAAGAGAGCCAGCACAAAGGCACAGGGGTGGGAAATGGAATACTGTGTATGAAGAACAGAGAGAAATACAGTTTCCCTGGATTTAAGTGTGTAAAGAGGATTATAATGTACAATGAGGCTGGAAATATAGGCTTGGGCCAAGTTATAAAGAGCTCACAAAGCTAAATGGAGTCTTTATTTTTTCAAAAGGCTACAATGGGAACATTGGAATTTATTGAGTATGATGGACATGACATAGTCAGATTGGTCCTTAAAGAAAATCACTTTGGCAGTTGCGAGGAAGATGAACTAGAGTAGGGTAAGACATGAGGAAAGGAGACCAAATTAGGAGGCCATTGAAACAATTTAGGCAAGAGGTCATGAGGACTTAAACTAAGGTGATAGATGTGTGAATAGAGAAAAGGAGTAAGATGAGAGTGATGCTGTGGAGGTAGAAACAGCAAGAACAGGTAATTGATTATATATGCAAGGTGAGGAAGAATGAGGAGTTAAGGAAATACTAATGTTTAGAACTGAGGGGACTAGAATAGGAAGGTTTGGGAAAATACTGGACGGGGGGGAGGGGGGGATAATCACTTCTACTTTGGACCTGATGAGATGTTTTTACACATCATAATACAATAAAATTAATTGAAAGAAAAGAAATATGAATATAAGATACAGACCTTAATAAAGACTAAGTAAAATCATCCTGAACGGCAAATTTGTCAAAGAACAAATCACAGAAAGAATAAAGAGTTATGTAAAAGACAACAATGAAACAATATGCCAATATTATGGGGACACAGCAAAAGCAGTTGTTGGAATAAAATTTAGATCTCTGTAAACCTATTAATAAAATAGGAAAACAGATCAATGATCTGAGTATGCATGTTAAAAGCTAAGAAAATAAATTAGCAAACCCTACAATATTTACAAGAGAAGAAATTATGATAGAGTATGAATAAACCTTAAATTCAACTGATAAACAGAGCTAAAAACTGTTTTGAAAAGTTTGGCACAATTGTTAGGCCATTAGATAATTTGATCAAGGAAGAGAGAATAAAATAAAATTGCCAAAACAAAATTAATAATAAAATAAAATTCACAGCAGTATTTTTTTAATCAGAAATTAATACATGTTTAAATACCAGCCAATCTGGGAACTGAAAGAAAATTGATTAGTACCTGCAAACATATAATTGCCTAAAATACCACAGTCAAAAATTGATTTATTAAACAATCTCACCTTGGAAAAATAAAATTGAGCAAACCATAAATTAATTCCTAAAGATGGGGGTGGACCCGGGCCAGATGGATTTTTAATTACTTTCTATCAAACATTAAATAGCAATTAATACCTTTGCTGTAAAAATTATTCTCAAATATATAGAAAGGGATCACTCTTCCAAAGTTCTTTTTTTCGGTTGGAATTTCTCTATTTTTAGTTTTCAACATTCATTTTCATGGGATTTTGAGTTGCAAAATTTTTCCCCATCTCTCTCCTACCCCCCATCCCAAGATGGCAAGCATATGGAATACCCATTCCCCCAAATTGCCCTCTGTTATATCCCTGGATCTCCCCCCTTACTTTCTATACCTCATTGGCTGTATATCTTATTTCCTGGTTGCATGTAAAAACAATTTTAAATATTTTTTTTAAACTTTGAGCCCAAGAGTCTGTCCCTGCTCCCCTCTTCACCCACCCCACTGGGAAGACCCAAATTTCTTTTATGAAATCACTATGGTGTTGATACTGACAAAATAAAGAATACAAAGAGATAGAAAACTATAGGACAATCTCATTAATCAATATGGATGAAAAAAATTAAATAAAATCCTTACAAGGAGATCACACTAATATGCCCTAGAAATAATTCACTGTGACCAAATTGAATTCAAAGTGATGTGTGTTTCAACATTAGGAAGCCAATTTTATAATTAATCGTATGGATAAATAAAACAACAAAAATGCAGGATGAAATCAATAACTTCAGAAAAAGTCATTGACCAAATATGTCATTCATTTCTATTAAAAAGCTTTAAAAGGGGGCAGCTAAGTGGCACAGTGAATAGAGCACTGGCCCTGGAGTCAGGAGGACCTGAGTTCAAATGCAGCCTCAGACACTTAACCCACTAACTATGTGACTTTGGGCAAGTTACTTAACCCTGATTGCCTTGCCTTCTCCCCTCAAAAAAAATTAATTCTAAATGACACAGATGTGGAAATCCCTTTCTTTAAGATTTACTTGCATATATTTAAAATGGAGAGAGATTTTTTGTAATAAACACCAGAATTCTTCCAATTAGAAAAAGTACAAAGAGGTTATCTGTACCTATTTTATTTGATATAGCTCCAGAAAAGCTAGTTTTTAGCAATAATGAAAGAAACTAAAATTAAATTAAGGATATACATATCAGGAAAGATGATTATCCCTATATTAAATAATATAGCAGTATATTGGGGTGGCTAGGTGGCGCAGTGAGTAGAGTGCCGGCCCTGGAGTCAGAAGGACCTGAGTTTGGATCTGGCCTCAGACACTTAACACACACAAACAAAAACCTAGCTGTCTGACCTTGGGCAAGTTACTTAACCCCAATTGCCCTCCAAAAAGCAAAAAAGAAAAAAAAATAATATAGCAATATACTTATAAAAGCCCAGAAATTCAATTAAGAAAATAATAATGATCATTAATGATTACACCTAAATTTCAGAATAGAAAAATAATTTCACTTAGCATTTCTATATACTACTAATAAGGATCAGGAAGAAATGACAATGGAAACTATTCCAACTAAAAATCAATAAAATAGTGGGGAGTTATCTTAATAAGATAATTATAAGATTGATATAAATAAACTACAAAACATTTTATGAGTATAAAATATAGAATAATGAAATAGTCCAACATTCAAGAAATATGTTTTCTTTACATTTGAGCCATGCCAATATAATAAAAAAATGATAATATTTAAATTAATTTGCAGATTTCATGCCAAACCAATGAAATTTCCAAGGAGATTTTTAAGACATTAAGTAAGATAATAACAAAATTCACAAGATGGGGGAAAAAAATCTTGAATCACAAGAAAAGTAGGAATGAAAGGAACATGACATTGCTGGATTTCATTTGTATTATGAAACAGTAAACATCAAAACCTATTTTCTATTGTTTTGGAGGGAGTCACCTCTTCCATTGCAAACTGATAAAGATTGTGAAACAGAACAATAGTCAATGTTGGATGACTCGTGGGTGGAAGTGAAAATAATATAACCATTCTTGACTTCAATTTGCATCTATTTGAGAAGCCAAGTCATCAAGCATTATTTAGTGCCTATTATGTGCCAGGCACTGTGCTCAGTGTTAGGGATGCAAAGAAAGGAAAAAGACTATTCCTGCCATTGAGGAACTCACAATCTAATAGGGGAAGACAACATTCCAACAACTCTGAATGTGAACACATTAAGTTTACAATGTCTGATAGATATATTTTTGAGATATACAATAGGTAGATAGAGATGTGAAGCTGGAGGGCAGGAGGGAGATTAAGATTGATAAATGTATTTGAGAATTATCTGTATAGAGGCAGGAGCTAATGACCTCAGCAAATGAAATAATATAGAGGGAGAAGAGAAGAGGGCCCAGGGCAGAGCCTTGGGGGACATGAACAGATAGTGGATGAAGATCCAAAAAAACGAAGACTGAGGAGTGTCAGATAGTAAATGGAGAACCAGGAGAGAATAAAAAAATCTAAGAAAAAAACATCTAAGAAAAGAAAAAAAATCTAGAGAGAAGAGTATTAAAGAGAAGAGAATGGTTAACCATGTCAAAAGTTTGAACAAAAAGTCAATAGAGAATTGAAAAAAGACCCTTATTATATTTGGCAATTAAGAAATCATTGTTAAGTTGAGAGGCAGCTTTTTCGTTGGATGATGAGATTGGAAACTAGACTGTAGCAGCTCAGGAGAGTGAGAGGAAAAGAAGTAGAAGTTCTAGTTGCAGACGATTGCCTTGAATATTTTAGCCAAAAGGAAGGAGAAATATGGAAAAATAGCTAGTGACATTAAATAATAAAGTGGGTTTTTTTGTTTTGTTTTGTTTTGTTTTTGCAGACGTGGAGATATAGGAACGTTTGTAGGAAATAGAGTAGCAACTAGTGAATAGGAAAAGATGGAAGATTCATGAGAAAGCAGGAAAGAGAGAGGGGGGAAATCCCTGGAGAAGATCAAAAGAAAGGGGGTCATTCGTGTATATATAGAGAGGGGTTAGTTAGTTTTGACAAGCAAAAGAGCCACCTCTTCATGTAAGACAAGGATAAAGGAGGAAATAGTAGCCAAAGGCATCTGAATGACATGAGATGAGGAATGGATAAAAGAGAGCTTTTAGCAAATGGCCTGATTTTTTTTTTCAGTGAAATATGAAGCAAAGTTCTCAACTAGAAAGCTGGAGGAGAGGGAGAGCCATGGGAAGTGTGAGGAGGGATAAAAAAGTTTCAAAAAATAGCTGTGCTGACTGGGAGAGTGAATTGATTATGGAGGTATAAAAGAAGTAAACCATCCATACCCTTTGTCCTAGCTGCCTGGTATAAACCCTAAGATATCAAAGACAAAACAAAGAATCAATAAATCCTGAGATATTTATCACAGTACACTTTATGACTAAAGCACTGAAGAGGGTACTGAATGACTGTGATGGATATAAAAGGGAAACAATCATGAACTTTTTTTTCTAGAGGGAAAAAATATTTCCAAATTGTACCTATTTATGTATAGACTTTTCTCTAAACTTTAAAGCTCAAGGCTCTGCAATCACCTATGATTTCTTAACAGCTTCCACATAACACCTCTATGGCCATAAGAAAGAAGCAGAGGAGGATATACACAGATGACCCCTTTGATTTAAACTTTCTCACTTCTCCTCCATGGCAAATGGAAAGAGAGAGAGGGAAAGAGAGAGGGAGAGGGGGAGAGAGAGAGAGAGAGAGAGAGAGAGAGAGAGAGAGAGAGAGAGAGAGAGAGAGAGAGAGAGAGAGAGTTTTCAGTTTGTTTTCAGTTTCCTACTCCCCCACAGCAATTATTGTCCACATTCCCTTCTCATGTCAACACTGTGATATTGAGGAGCAGAAGGGGGAAAATATAGGGTTCACAAAGCCTTAATAGACCTTGAAATAGAAAATTAGCCACTAGATCATTTTGAGGTGGCTATATTGATTTTTGATGAAGCTCTCATAATAAATGTTCAGCTCCTCTTCCCCAAACTTATCAATTTAAGCTTTTTTTGTTCTTAAATCACCATCTCTCCCAATACACTCTTCGACCCCACTCATTTTCTTTAGGCTTTTATTTCTCAAGGCCATTATTATGTTACTCACTTCTTGGCTCTAATCATTATGTGTTAAAAGATCCCACAGAAATACCACATAGTGCCTGTGTATTTGGTACTAAAAAGAACTCATTCTCTGATAAAGTGAGAACTTAATGAAAGGCTCAGGATTTCTAGTTTGTGATTCTAGTTTCCTGCAGACCTATGAGGAGTCCTCCACCACTTACTTGCCTTTTCGCTGACTTGATTTCCTTATCTTGGGGGGGGGGGAATTGGGGGGTTCATACATTTAAAGCTGAGAGTGACCTTAAAGGCAATGGAGCCTAACTCCTTAATTGTACACATGCAAGAACTGGGGCCCAGAGAGGTAATTTGATTTGCCTAGAGTCACACAGCTAATAAGTGTTTTAAGGTGGGATTTGAACCAAGACTTCTTGATTCCAAGTCCAATGCTTTAGGTGTTTTATACTGTCGGTGTCTAATGTAAGTGAAATAATATTGAAAATAAAATCTCCTCTACCACTCACTTAACCTTGAGGGGGTGGGAGGGAGGGCAGAGAGAAATTACCAAGGAGAAGGAAACAAGATCTCAGTTTTTCTCTTCCTGTTTCCAGAACTGGTTCACTTTACTACCACCAGTCCAGCCTCTGACTCCTAAACCAAGACATTTCTCCATTTTTACTAAGGTGTGAAAAATTAGTTTTCTCTTCAGTTAAGACAACGTATAATTCTAAGTTTTCAAATGTGACTTTTCTAAGATACTAAGAGCAAACTAATAATGCCATAGATACAAAGAATTGATTGACTATAGCTAGGTCTCCTTTAGTACAAATAATGAATCATGAAGTGGTTGTATATATTAAAATTCACACTATTCAAAGTTATAATTATGTAAGATATGCCAATTGGTCCAGGTAAACTGATCTTTGGTAAACAATAAAATAAAAAACATAGTTATAGTTGATAACATAGTTATCAATAGAACCAGCCTCATAATATGACTCATTTCCTCCATAAGCTGATATCATTTCTTGATCTGGTCTGACCCCCAACCTACACAGTATTTGCTTCTAGGTATTCCACTAAGTATTTGCTGTGTTACCTAGGTGAAAGAGGCACTGTGGAGAAGGGAATAGAAGATGAAACACAAAACCAGAAAAATATGGGAACAAGTTTGTGACCCTGAGGATCTTATTTATTCTCTTAAAGTTCTAGACAGCTGTCTTAAATTTATAAGATGGAGAGAAGATATTGACCTGAATTAATAGTTTCCCTATCTGAGAGTTCCCTATGTCAAGGAAATCATACCTTTAGTCCCTACTCTTATCCCTATTTTCTGCTCTAACAATAGTCACCAATGACCCTCTTAGGGTTAGCCCTCATCCAAGGCCCCCTGAAGGAGGATGACCCTGCTGTATGTATCTCCCAATGATTCCTTTCTAGAGATTGAAGTTATCTTGATTTAGTTTTGTAGTCAACTCTCTTCCCCCTTTTCTTAAAGGTCTCTGGTTTTGGAAACCAAGAAGTCCCATCCTCCTTGATTTGTTTGGTTTGCCCAAGGCATGCTCATTTGTTGCCCTCCAAAGCTAGTTGAAGCTAGGTCTCATCATCTGTGTCTAGGCTAATGTTTGTGCCTATTTTAGTTAAAGGTTACATCTTTGATAATAGACAAAATATTTCCATGGACTCTTTCTATATCACATCAATTTCCTCCAATTTCCTCCAGACTCACTTTCTCTTCCTGCTTTAAAATCCACATACTCCTTTATGGAGCTGCCTATGAAATCCCCATTTCCAATCTAAGGAACACTTATAGCTGTCAGCATTTTTATGGAGGGTAGGTGAATGATGATTACTAACCTCAGTGCCTTAATTAATATTTCCATGGTTCAGGTAACCAGCTTTATCCACTTTGCCAGTCGCTTTCTCATGACTCATCACTCGAGTCCTTTCAAAGAGGATGGTCTTCCAACCTTTCAAAGTGCACAAAGTAGCAGCTATCTTTAATACTCCTTCACCTAATGGCAGAAATAATAGACATAATGGAGGCAGGAAACCTGCCTATGGTTTGAGGACATAGTTAAGGTATTTGGGGGCATCATATTGTGTCTCGAATTTTCTCTTCTTAAGTGGAATATTGGAGCTTGCTACTACATTATAGACTTTGAAAGGTTGGAAGAGTGGTATATGACTGTGACAGAATACTAGTGTGCCATAAGGAATGATGAGGGGGATGGTTTAAGAAAAACCTGAGAAAACTTATATGAACTAATGCAAAGTGAAGTGAGCAGAACCAGGAGATCATTGTACACAGTAACAGCAATATTATACTTAAGTATGATAAACTGTGAAAGACTTAACCTACTGCAGTCAATACAATGATCCAAGACAATTCTGGAGGACTTACAATGAAAAATTCTATCCACCTCCAGACCCAAAACTGATGAACTTGATTGGAAATTGAAGTATAATTTTTTAAACTTTCTTTGTTTTCCTTTTTTTGTGAAATGGCTAATATGAAAATATTTTACATTATTTCAATGAATAATTGATATATTGCTTAACTTCTCAATGGGATATAGAAGTGTTAGAAGGAGGGGAACAATTTGGAACTCAACTTTAGAAGGTTAAAATAATTTATTTTTTTTTTTAAAGCAATTGGGGTTAAGTAACTTGCTCAAGGTTACACGGCTAGTGATTATTTGTGTGTGGGTGCTCATTTTCTGAGGCCGGATTTGATCTCGGGTCATCCCAACTCCGAGGCCGGCGCTCTTACTCACTGCGCCACCTAGCCTCCCCTTTAGGGCAATTGGGGTTAAGTAACTTGCCCAAGGTTACCAGGCTAGGTTTTTGTTTGTGTGGATTAAGTGTCAGAGGCTGGCTCCGAACTCAGGTCCTTCTGACTCCAGGGCCGGTGCTCTATTCACTGCGCCACCTAGCTGCCCCAAAATAATTTATTTTTAAGAAAAGGGGATGGCTCCCTGGGCATGTTAAGGGAAAGGGATATATTTGGAAATGAAGCAGATTTGAAAACAAAAGATATTAGTAAGAATCTCTAATACAAAATCTGCAAGCTTCTAAGAGCAGAGACTGTGTCCTTTAAATTATTTTTGTGTTCCCTAAGTCTAGTACAATGCCTATCATGTAAATGTCATTAAATATTTTCTTAAAGTGAAGAAATTACCAATAATCGTTTTGATCAGAGGCTTTAGTTTTTCTTCTCAGTTTGAATTTATCAGATTCTGGAAGAAATGAATACTCTTTTAGTGCTAACTTTTTAATACATAAACAGGGCTAGCTTTTGGTAAAATTGTTGAGTTGATTTGTTTTCTGTACCCATGTTTCTATCCATTGACCTTTCAGAGTATTCCTTCATCCAAGTACCATTGTGCTATCCCATCTGCCTATGTTCTCTCCTGCCCAAAATATTTTTCTGGTCTTCTCCTCTACTCATTCATTCAATAAACATTTATTGACACTCTGCTGGGAGTGAAGTAGAGACAAAGCTACACTTTTCCTCAAGAAACTTCTACTAAGGAGGAGAAAACAAATATAAGACAAGAACAACAGAAAAATATATAATAATTCATTATGAGGAATTTATTAATAATAATAATAATAATAATAATAAAGTACCAACATGACTTACTTAATGGTGTAGCTAGTACCAAGAAAGCACAATTTTAGGGAAAATGACAGTGCAGGGAGCAGTTAGGTATACATTATACACATAGGTAGAATCTCATGCTGGCCCCTCTTTCTAAGAGTCAGGAACTGATTTTTAATACTAATGTATGATCAATGGGACATCAAAACTTTTCTATGCTTTTTTAATTCTTGGAAAAATAGTTCTAGCTTTGTAGGTCTATTGTTCATTATATCAGGGTATACAAAATAGCTTGGCAAGCTCAGATAGAAAGTGTAAGGTTAAAAGGTGGATTATTGCCAAGATTTTGGTTTTGTCATAATATAAACAGCATGCTTAGGATTAAAATGATTACCCATGTTTCTCTGTTCTTGCCTGGGACTACTGCCTGAATAAGAGTCCAATTTATAAGCAAGAATTATGCCATCTTAACAGATGGCCTTACATGTAAACAGCCAAAAGAACAGGGAGAATTGGAAATCTATGTATCACTGTGTGTTATATAATGGAATGCTTTATGCAAATATATAAAGAAGCATTTATGGATAATTCAGTGACTGAAAAAGTACCAGTAGTAACTAAACAAACAAACAAACAAAATAAAACTTTAAAGTTCAATATGGCCGCACCAGGGGACCTAGATTTTAGCCCTGGCTTTGCCACTTCTGGCTATACAACTTTGGTCAAGTTATTTAACCTCTCTGTGACTCATCATAAATATATATTATAAAACATATTATCATAAAATCATAAAATATATCAAAATATATTAATATCTACCTTGCCTACATCATAGACTCATAATTTACATGTAAGACAAAAAATAATCGTGCAATACAATACATTCAGTCTGACTAGTTATTTTAAATAAATTTCTCACAAGCCATCAGTCTCTGAAGAACAAAAGATGTGTCACCAAAAGGGCATAATTAGGTGGAAACATATAACCAACTAATAATTGTGTAATCAGTAGCATAGAGGATGTTATGAGGGACTTATATAAGTAGCGGGGGGGGGGAGGAGGGGGGAATGTGGGCCAGTCTTGTGAGTGAGAGATAACCGATGCACAGCCCATATATTCTACTGGTGTCTATGCAATGTCAAGAGAACAGGAGGAAACCCCAAGTACTTTAGCTGGGTTCTTTATGAAGGATATACTTCATCCTTGAAGTACTTGGATAAGAGTGATACAGAATAAGTTGTCATAAATCTGTTGTGATGATCATAATTGGAAAGAGTTCCCACATCAGTAAGTTCATAGATCCATTAAAGTATCTTGCCCTTAGCTCTGCCAACATTCTTTGCAGTTATAGTAGTCAATTTGTGCCTCTAGGTCTCAATTAGTACAAATAATTAATCCAATGAAGAATCCAATTTTGTATTTACACTATTCGAAGTTATAATTATGTAAAATACGGTCATTGGTTCCAGCCCAATGGAAATAAGCAGTATGAATTAGAATAATATAACCACTTCATGGGATTCCACATCCCATGATTTTGATAGATTTTGACCTAGAGTTATTTTCTTTCTGTCAATAATAGACCATTTAAACAATAAAAATAATAGGTAGTCACATCATGAAATAATAAATAGAAGACAAGCTTTAGAATTAAGTATATTGAGGTTCAAGTTCTGCCTTTGTGTGCCAATGAGCAAATTCCTTAACCTCTCAATTTCCTGGGCAAGATTATTACCTTTATATGAATTTTTATGAAGGGACAAAAATATTTTCACTCTTTCAAGTCTAATTTTAACAGGATGGATATGTTTAATAAGATATAGTAAAACTGATACTTGAACTTGTTAATTGATGAAGATTAATCATTATGCAGTAACTAGGAATTTATCTTTTCTTTCTCCCTTAGAGACTAAAGGAAATGGTCATCATGGGAGACCATCCAAGAAATAAAGGTTCAGGATGGGAAGGGCAGCAGATGACTTTCTTCCAACTGTTAGGGCCACAGACTTGTTTTTTAGCCATAATCACTGAATGGACATTGCCTCAGTCAAGCTGAGACCTGTTAAAGACCTTAGCTTAAAAAGGCCAAGGTCTCCACTGTATCCTGGGCCATCTCAAGTTTTCCTGATAGATATCTTGCCACTTGACTCAGATGGATCTGGAGGAGATAGTGAGGCTGGTGACTTTGCAAGCCCTCCCTCACTTAAGTTCAATTCACTTGCATGTCATGTTATCACCTCCCTGATGTCATGGTCCTCTTTAAGAACAAAAGACAAATAACAACAACAGGGCCACAGAGACCACAAAAGAGGAACTTTCATATTGAATCCTCAAGTGTGCAAAATGTTAAGATAAGTGATATTCTTGGCCAATTAAAAACTAGCTTATATAGCATGACCAACACAAGAGCTGAAACAGCTGTGTGAGTGGGATGATTGCGATTAAGGCTACAAAAAGCAACCCACTCATCAATACACTATCTACACCTGCTTCTTCTCATCATTAAGGAGTTTGAAAAACCTCTTGAATATGCTAATTTGTTTTCATCATTCTTCCTCTTTAATCCAGAGCAAGAAAACATTGCTTTATGCTATTCTGGTTTCCTAAAGCAAAGTGTTTTTAAGGAGCGATGATAAGGCTTTAATCCAGAAATATATATATGTGTATATATATACATATATGTGTGTATATATGTATATATATATATATACATATATATTACTGGGAATATTAGATGACTCCCTTTACTTATTTTCATTTCCCATGCCTGCATCTTTGAGGTCCTAGGAAAAGTAGGTGGCATGGAATATTTTCTTTTTTTTCTTTCTTCAAAATTCCTTAAGTCATAAGAACTCTAATCAATACAATGGCCAACCATGATTCTGAAGGACCTAAAATGAAACATGCTACCTATCTCCTGCCAAAGATATAATGGACTTAAAACACAAACAGACATATATTTGGAAGCTGGCCAATATGGTAATTGGTTTTGCTTGACTACACATAGTTATTACAATGGTTTTCTTTTTTTCCCCAATGGGTGAGGGGCAGGAGGGATAGAAAATTAATGTTTATTATTTGAAAAAAATAAAAGAGTTTAAAAAAAATCTTTAACTCATTGTCTTTTAGGAGAAAGGAGATAGTACCTTTTCCCCTATTGAACCATTCAGTAGCCATTGCTGATAGATGGACAGAATGCTTAATTTAAAAAAAAAATCCATTCATTAAGGTTTTAAATGTATTTATATTGCTGAAACTTCTCTGTTCTTCAGCAGGCTTCTCATCCTGAAAGATACCCCTTCTCCACAACCTGCACACTCTGGAAGGTCCCTCTACCCCTTTGTTGTTATCTTTTGATTGATGAGTTATTTTCAGAACCTCCATTTTAAAGTAATGCCCAGGCTATCAGCATGCTCATGTCTTTACTTTTCTTGATTTTGTTTTGTTATTCTAGAGAATGTCTCTACAGGTGCCTGCCTTCCTCCCATAGCTGGAAACAATTTCACAAAGATAACTCAGTTCCAAGTGGAAGAATGCATCACTGGTTGTGCTTATTAAATCAGATTTATTTTTCAATTCCATCCACCTATTATATAAATATTTTTGTTGAAATTCAGCCAGTAAATTTTGATCTTCATTGAAGTCCATCAGTTATTTTTCTCTTAACAAACTAATAGGAAGATATTGCATATTTATATTTTAACAAAGTCTTCATCTAGATCTTTAAATAATTTGGGAAAATCTGTTTCCAAAGTTCTTTAAGTGTGAAGAGTTTATAAGTCACATACTTACATTGTATTCAGCAGCCCTGAAAGAAGAAAGCAAGTATGCAGTAGGAGAGAATAGTCAACAGTGTCAAATTTTATATAGAAGTCCAGAAAGATAAGGACTAAAAAGGCCCATCACTTTGGCAACTCAGAGATCATTGGAAACTCTGGAGGAAGTAGTTTCTGTTGATAAGAAGTCAAGGATTACAAGGAGAATAAGAACCAAGGAGACTGGAAGGATGATGGTGTTCTAGGAGGAAATGTGGAAGTCTGGGAGAGAGGTGAGTTTGGGTGTCAAAGATTAATTAGATCGGGACGGCTAGGTGGCGCAGTGAGTAGAGCGTCGGCCCTGGAGTCAGAAGGACCTGAGTTCGGATTCGGCCTCAGACACTTAACGCACACACACACCAAAAAAAAAAAAAAAAACAAAACCTAGCCGTGTGACCTTGGGCAAGTTACTTAATCCCAATTGCCCTCCAAAAAGCAAAGAAAAACAAACAAACAAAAAAAGATTAATTAGATCTTCAACGTATCCACCATCTATGCCTACTCACTCTTTTCCTCTAGAGAGAGAATAGAGTGTGAGTTACCAGCCACTAAAGAAATTGTGTTAGCACAAAAGTTGCCTTCTGAGTGGTATCTACAACAACCCAGAGGTAATATGGGGGTAAAGGTGCGAGTACCCTAAGGTGAAAGGGGTAATTTTTCCTATTGCTGCTATTGAGGCACCTGCATTAAAGTTAGCTTATAACTACCCTAAAGAATCAACATGGGAAGCAGGGAGCCATAAGAAGCCAGGGACAGAGAAGGGGAAATAGAGGAATTTTGAACTATAAGACAAAGAGGGTGGAATAATTATATTGGAGACAACCTTCTGGTTGGCAAAGGGTAAGATGTGACCTATTCTGATTGGGTAATTATATACACCTTGGAGTTGGGTTACAATCACTTTGGGGTCGTGCCACAGACCCACTTTGAGAACCATTAGACTAGAATATGTTGATAATAAGGTTTTGGAAGCATGCCTAACTAGATAGTCAGGGAGTCAGTCCTGGAACTATTAATGCCATGTTGTTTGTTAGCCATTTAATAGGGGAATCTCTGCTAGAATTAAATGATAAGTAAAGGAGGTCACTTCTGGGCAGGGTGACAACTTTCTACTCAAAGACAGATGAAGTACCTTCCAATTCTTTTCTGCCCTTAATGCAAGCAGATTCAGACTTAGACAAAACCTGGCATAGGGAGAGAAAATAGAGTTTCAACCTCAAACTCCAAAAGGAGCTCAAAGGCAAGAGGAACAAAAAGAAAGTGAACCTTAAAGCCTAAATATGTATCCTCTGCTGGAAGTGCTAGGAGGGAAACTGGGAATAGGGGGATGGGCAATATCCTTTGTTGAGCTCTCTTATATGTGCCTTCTGGCCAAATGGGAAGATGAAAGATTAATATGGGGGAGGGTCAGAAATAAATCCCTTCATTTTGCCAATCATGAGGATCATGAGGAATAGCTCATGTGGTTGTTACTTTCCTTCTTTCTTTTTCTCCTTTTCACCTTCTCTCCCCCCCTTCACTCTTCCTTTGCCTCCCTTCTATTTCTATTTCTTCTATCTCTCTCTCCCCCAGTTTTCCTCTTGGTCCTTCCCTGCAAAAGCTTAAGTTATGGAGCATGTCTGCATTTGTGCATCCATTCAAGACATTAAGCCTTCTAACTTATTCTTTCCCTTCAAACTCCCTCTCTTATAAAAATATTCCATATTTCACCACATAATTATCACGATCACATAATGGTCCCAGCCTGTTTTTGCAGTCCAAAAATTGGCTTATAAATTTTCATTGCACACTCATCACATGGTATAATTCTGTTCATCACACCATTTAAAAGGTAAACATAGGAATATATATTTCTCTGTTGTGCAGTGTGAGCTGGGAGTCTAGAACTGTCAGCACAGGCATCATCAGTATATATCCAAAAGCTGACTTGCTTGCTCCATTCAGAGCACTTCAGTACTAAGAGTATTGTCACACAACCTAATGAAGAGCAAGGGGGTAGGCAGGTGAAGCTGCCATGAGGAAGTCACATGATATAGTAAGACTTGCATCTTCCCAATTTTAATGTATCTTCATGAGTATTCCCATGCATCCTAATCTTGCACCAAATACAGTTTAGCAATAAATGATTCTTAAGTAATTTAAATAATATTTTCAAAACTTCACATAATGGTCGCACCTCACTTTTTTGTGGAAAAAATTTGCCATAATATATGTGATGATTATGTAGTGAAATAAGGTTAGTTTAAAAGAAGTGGATTAGAGAAATCCTGAACAATTTAAAGAATCCCCATGCAAAAAGAGATTACTTGAGGAGAGGAATTGTTTGAAGGCCACTGATGATATGCAAAGACATACTGACTGACTAAATAAGGATTAACCACCTGTAAAGCCAAGCACAAGCAGCTTTCCAGAGGACTGCTACTGTGAATACATTTAAGGTTCTGATCACATAATATAGTGAACTGTCTAAATAAACTAAAGCATAACATTTACAGAAACCAAGGTTGAACATTTTCAATGATATAACATAACAACTTCCTACTAAAATGGCCACATAGTTTTAAACAAAAGCTATCATCCAGTAAGTCACAATCTGGATCAATCAATATAAAGTACATATCTAAAGTCTTCTTTCATCTTGACTGGAAACTACCTTACAATCATCCCCAATTCAATCATCCTTAAGTTCCCCCACCATTAGGTCACAGTAAATCATCATCTTGTCAGTCAGCACTAAGTACCTAAGGAAAGGTCCTTTCATCTTGACTGCAGGCTGACTCCCAAACTCCACGGTTCCTCTTCCATGCTCCCATCTCTTTTCTAAATTCACCCAACTGTCACCTAGATTCACAAACAGGCAGCTCCCAGCTTCTGGTCCAACTCCTAGTCCATTTCCTGGTCCAGCTCCTGGTCCAGCTTTATACACTAAGCTTAGCAGAGCCACAACAACATTCATCCACATTTCCAGCACCATCCTCAATTCACTTTCTTCCTGCGAAATCAAAACAGACCCACAAACAAGGCCTCTGTTTGAGAAATTAGCACAAATCATCAGTAAAGTCCCAGGACCTCTGAAAATATCAGTAAAACTGTCCTTCAGGATTTCTGTAAAGAGACAACAAGAAAGTCCTTTCTCAGGGCTTCTAAACCAGCAGTAAGGTCTCAGGGCTTCTGTAAGAGCAGCAAAACCCTCTATTGGCAGACAGGTGTGACAAAGTAATATCAACACAGGCAGACAAAGTGCGGGCACCACAGCTATTCTTCTTCCCAGTTATACAAAGTCCAAGCTGTGCTTGAGTTTTTATATATCATCAGTTCCTCCCTATTCCACCCACCTCTTATGTCTTTGGCAAGTTCCTCCCACTGTGGGCTTCACAGGTTCTGTTTCTAGCAAAGACTTCATATAATCACAGGTGAGGCTCAAAGTCACTTGAAGAGCTGAAACAAGGAGCTAAGTACTTAAACAAGGAACTAAATATTCCTTTGCTTACCATTACACCACCATTCACCATCCTAAAAAGGCAAAAATGGTAACATTCTCTGGGGGGCTTTTGTGGATTTATTCTTTACCTTTTCCCTTTTGCTTTCTTCCAAAGTTCAGCAATGGGCATGGAAATGATTCCTCTTTTCCCCACCTACACTTCCACCTTCCCACCTCCCATACTACTTGAATAAGATTACCCATATGCTTCCTTTAAATCATATAACTTTATGAACAAAGCTAATAAGTTACTTAGAAACTTTAGTTTTCATGAAATAGACTTTGCTTATTCACCAAGCTCCAAATCATGATTTCCTTTCAGAGGAATCTGAACCACAAGGTGCTACTACTGCTCTTGCAAGACTGTTTATGACTACAAGGGAGATAGAAATTCACCAGAAGGACAGAGGATTGTCTCAATAATAATCCTAAATTCAGTTCCCTTCTGAGAAGTGGGGTTGAGTAGGAACTAACAGACTGACTATTTGAATGTTCCATGTTTCTGAATTTACCAGTGCATTCCTGAAATATTTGATATGGGGTGAAATAAAAGTTATCCAAAGTTATAGTACCCAAATAGGTACTATATTCCTGATATTATACATTGCATATTCAGGCAAGATTTTTTTTGGGGGGGGGCTACCATCCACATCTATCATGCCTGATATGAACTATACTTGTTTCATTTCAGAGACTTTCTTGTGTCAATCCAAATGGAGCTAACAAGTCAAAGAAAAAAACAACTAGATCTTTGGAGACAGGATCCTAGGATGGGACTCAGTCCATGTAAGTCCAGAATCCTTGGTGATCCTGGGTCACAAATTACAACAACAAAATTCGAGCTGAAATTAGATCATCTAGTACACAGTTTTCACCTCTAAATGAGATCCCTTTTTCCCCAAAGTATAATTTGTATTTTTTTTAATTTTTCTCACTTTCTTGATTCTTACCATTATCATCCTGCTGAATCTCTTTTTTCCTTCTCAGAAAACATCCCCACATTAGTACTAGTGACAATGGCCAAAGTCTAAAGTCATTATTACGGAACAGGGTGCCTATTAATTTAGCACAGGAAACTGAAGAAAGGAAAGAGGCATTAGAAGGGGGGTAAAATAACCATTTAAGAAAGGTGAATTCACTTTCTTCTCACCAAGTAGAAGTAGAAGTAGGTTGTAGCCATACCTAAGAGATCAGATCAGCCTGTCTTCTACCATCTTAACTTTATTTAGAGTTTGACTATGGTTCCACAGTATCCCTTTCATGACGTTAGCTGATGCACTGTGCACATGAGATATAAACTAATATAACATAATCAACTGAACCCCCAAACCAGAAACAATGAGTAATTCAGTTGCTAAGAAACAGACAGCCTAGTAGCCCAGTGGGGTAAATCACACTTGTGTCACATCAAAATATGTTCATCTTGAAACCACCATATATTCCCCCTGAAGAAATAGCATTTAGCCAGACCTTGCCAAAAAAAGGATGGGGGTGGAAAGTATAGTTTGCATAAAGCAACCACACAGCACCAAGTATCAAATATAGCTGATTAGTAGGCTTGCTACTCTTGCAGTCCTCAGGATGAGCAATGTCTAGATGTTATTAAATCTGAGGATTCCGAATTAATGGTTGTGGCTGATTGAGTATAGTGGGAATGGGATACTCTAGTGATGAATCTGAAGACAGGTAAGTTTTTTTATGTCATTCCTCATAGAAAAATTCTTCTGGGTGAGGATATAATATAGGAGAATTCCATAAACAAAAAAATACTTTTTCTTCTTTTCATCAGCAAATTTCTAATAGTGCTTGCTTGTAAAATTTTAGCATATTTTTCAGTCTTGTGTTTCTAAAACATGAACTATATAGGCCTCTCCCTGGACCCAGGACTTTTAACGTGAGGTCTATGAATTTGTTATTTAAATATTTTTATACTTATATTGTAATATACTTGCTTTATTTTGAAATCATTTTTACTTTCTTTTATGCACATAAAAACTATTTTGAAAGGTGGCCCATATTTTTTTTTTCTTTTAAAGCAATTGGGGTTAAGTAACTTGCTCAAGGTTACAGGGCTAGTCATTATTTATGCGTGGGTGCTCATTTTCTGAGGCCGGATCTGATCTCGGGTCATCCCAACTCCGAGGCCGGCGCTCTTACTCACTGCACCACCTAGCCGCCCCTTAGGGCAATTGGGGTTAAGTAACTTGCCCAAGGTTACACGGCTAGGTTTTTGTTTGTGTGGATTAAGTGTCGGAGGCCGGCTCCGAACTCAGGTCCTTCTGACTCCAGGGCCGGCACTCTATTCACTGCTCCACCTAGCCGCCCCATGGCCCATATTTCTATAACAGCTCTCCAGAGTGGTCTGTAAAACAAAGAAATATTAAGAAACCCATCCTTAGATGAAATCTATAGTTTCTCAGCACCTCAGGCAGTATGAAATGAGTGACCATGGAAGAGGCACCCTTACCCAAAATATCACACACACACACACACACACACACACACACACATACACCTTTCAATCAACACACTGGAACAAAATTTACTTATCAACCATTTTGTATATTTCCCCTACCTAAAGTAGGGTCTTTTATCTCTGTCCTTCTGTATGCTCTGGTTTTTACATTTGCCAGACCTAGATCTACAAGGAAAAGAAGAAATGTTTCAGGTAGGTCAAGAAAATATCCAAAGATGGGTAAACTGGAAGAGCTGAGGGAGAAATGGAATTTTCATTCAAATTAAAAGGAATAGAGAGAAAACCCAGAGAAATACCCATACCCCCCCCCAAAAAAGCTGTTAGTATAGAAGCATCTGAGGCAGAGTGTTGTCCTTATCTTGATATTTTGACAATAACACTTATCGGGATCTATATCATATTGTGGGTAGAAAGCTGGGCCTGGAATCAGGAATACTTGAGTTCAAATGCTTTAGATGCTTCCTAGTTATGCACAAGTCACTTAACTTTTATTTGCCTCCATTTTCTCAGCTGTAAAATAGGGCTAATCATAACACCTGCCTCCCAAGGTTGTTGCAAGGATCCAATGAGATAATATCTCTTAAATGTTTAGAATAATGCCTGGAATAAAGTAGGTGTTTAATAAATATTTCTTCCCCTCCTGCTTCCTGGTGTCACATGGCTAGAGGGGAAAGAATCTTAGTCAGTAATCATTTCTTTTACATCTGAGTTACTTTCAGGCTACAAGGCCTTCTGTAAAAGTCATCAGATTCCCAAAGGAAACCTGAAAGGAAAGGCATACACAAATGTAGCTAACACTTTTCTTTCACTTAAAAATAATCTTCAATTTTTTTTTATTATTTGCAACTCATCTTCTCTCTCCATATACCAGCAAAACTCTTGGTGGTACATTGGAAAACATGTTAGGAGCAGGAAAAAATGCTACAGAAAGGGAAACCTTTCTAGGTAATCTAGAATGCAACTGACTTTGTTCATGTTTTTTAATGAATATAAGTTAGTATCTCAAATTAAGGTTGTATATAACATATGATCAGGACCATAGGGTAATTTTGATGACTTAAAAATTTTACTATAATCAATCCCTATCCTGTCCATGTATATACTTATACAAAGGGAATTATTTGCTAAATGTTTCTTGAGTACTTCAAGAGGTCACAGCCCTTCATTGACATCCTATAATCTAAAGCATTAATCATCTGGTGGCCAAAATTCTGGTGACAAGCCTGTCTCATAGTCTAGAAAAACCTCTGGTTTTTAAGGACTACTTTTTCTATTAAACAAGCCCTCTGTGCCCTAGCTGTGCCATCTCCTCATGCCTTCCATCCCACCCCACCCAATTCCCATCTCCAGAAACCTGGCTGATCAACACATTCCTGACTATTACCTAAGAGGTAAAGAACTAACCAGATGCCCCTGAGTTGGATTATTCCTCTACTTATAAAGCATTTGGTAACTGAGCTGCCTTAATCCTGAAACTATCTGATCTGCCCTGAATCATGTACCCATGAGATCCACCGAGAGTTTGGTATAGGCATAATCCAAGTCCTGGAATCATTCTCATATGAAACCATTGTAGATTCCCTTTGCCATTGCCTGAAGACCATGGTATCCAACATTTCCTGGAAGCTTCCTTGGTTGTATCCCTATCCTAACTTTTTCCAGTTCTGCTTTGGAAGTATCCATGATCTACTTTAACACTCAGTACTTTCCTCATTATCCATGACTTCCAGTACCCTTAGGTGTCTTTGTTTAAGTTACGATGGGCTTTCCTTGAAGGCAACAAAAATAAAGTACCTGTTCCTTTCAGCAATGACTGGCTCACCTTAATTTAGTGTCACATGGCCCAAGTTCTGCCACTTACAACTTGTAGGACCATGACAAAGTAGCAACATCTTAGGGTCTCTGCTTTCTTATTTGTAAAATGAGGATGCAGGACCAGATGAACTGGTTCTAGAATCCAATTTAAGTCTCAACAGAGACTTAAAACCCAACAGAGCCTCTTTATACTTAGGGGGGATGGTTCTACATGAAGCCTTTCTATTGTTGCTTGGTATAGGACCTGACACCTGGCAAAACCTTGGAGAACCAATAGTCTCCTCCATATACCAGTAAAACTCTTGTGGTACATTGGAAAACATGTTGGGTTTATAATTAGGGAACCTCAGATAAAATTCCAGATTGTCTTCTTAGTACCTGTGTGGCCTTAGAGAAGTCATTTAATTTCTATGTCTTCCTTCATCTATAAAACAAAGTGGTTTGACTAAATGACTTCAAACTTTAAATCTTTGATTCTGCAGTCTCTCCAAGTATCAATTAAAAAACAACTACCATGAGAGGGATAATGCATTAATCCATCAATGAAGGTTAACATCTTAGCCCAATTCGGTCCATCAGTTTGTTTCCCTAGTGTGATAGCTCAGAATATGACACACACAAAAAGATTATTTGCAATAGTGGTTCTAGTAAAGGAGAACATATGGGTAGGCCAGGCAAAAGTCATCAGTGGGGAAGCTCAGTATGGATGAGGGCCTTACCACCAAAAAGAAAGAAAGGGGTGTTGGAATGGGAGGTGGCAGGATGTTGAACACAGGGTTTGCTATTTTCATGGTTTTTCTTTAGTCCTGTATATGCTGATGTATGTATCACTATTATTCTTTATGATGCATATTTTCATCTTTAAAATTCCTAATTTGAAACCTCCGAACTATTTTTCTTAATATAAAATATGTAAGTGATAACCCTTCTTAAATTTCGGTGACATTTGTCTGTTTTATTACAACCCTTAAGCATCTGTGATGATACATTCATTTTTCTCAAAGAAAGTCTGATGAGCCTTACACAGCCTCACAATGGCAAAGATGGAATATTGTTAAAAAGGAAGAAAAACCAAAACAGAGGCCAGAAGATGAGGAGCAGAATGGAGAGAATCTCTTCCCAGTCCCTGCATACCAACTATAACCATCCTGCTTATCAAGATGCCAATAGAAATGAAGGCCAAAGATACTTGGAAGATGTTTGTTGTGTACTTTCCATTCTTGAAAAGTCAGTCCCATCATAAAAAGTGTCCCTTGCTAGTAGGGAAAATAGGCTCTCATGGGAACTATGATATTTACTCTGAATCCCATGTTGTTGTTTAGTCATTTTCTGTCATCTCTGACTCTTTGTGAACTTTCTTGTCAAAGATACTGGAGTGGTTTGGCATTTTCTTCTTCAGCTCATTTTACAGATGAGAAAATTGAGGCAAACAGGGTTAAGTGAATTGCCCCAGGGTCACACAGCTAGTACATGTCTGAGGATGGATTTAAACTCAGGTCCTTCTACCTCCAGGCCTGGAACTCTACCCACTGTGCCACCTAGCTGCCCAACCTTAAGAGTCAGACCATAAATGGCAAATTTTCCAGTATACAGTATCAACAAGACTTTATACTGTGTACAGCATGGGGTCAACAAAGACTACTGTTACATGTTCATTTATCCAACAAAATAGAAAGTTATAATTACTTTAAGAACAGTGATTCCTGAAGCCAAAGGGAACTTTGGATATCTCTCTTTTGTTCATTAGTCTGTTCCTTGCCCTAGACAGAAAAGAAAAAGAAAAGGTGCTACAATATTATAGTGGTTTTCAAATACTTGAAATGAGATTTTGCATAGAATAATAGTTCCAGAGATGGAAGGGACCTCAGAGGCCATTAAGGTCAATCCTCTAGTTTTTCAAGTGAGGAAAGGAAGGCCGAGTCAGTCAAATGATTTGCTTCAGGTACTACAAGTAATAAGAATAAGGGTCAAATGAAGTGTCTAGAACAAGGGACTTGAAATCAGAAAGGCCTGGCTTCAAATTCTGATTCAAACATTTGCTAATGGTATGACCCAATTAGCTTAACCTGTCTATGCCTCAGTTTCCTCATATGTAAATTGAGGATAATAATAGCCCCTACCTCAGAGGATTGCTCTGGGAAACAAATGAGTAGTTACTATCTGTAGAGCATTTTATGAATCAAAGCAATATATAAATACTAGTTATTATTGGCTACTATTATTAAAACAAGGTCATAAGATCATAGGATAATAGACTCAGAGTAGAAGGAAACCTTAGATGCCATCTACTGTCATCTGTTCCAACCTTCTCACTTGAAAATTGAGGAAACCGAGTCAAAGAGAATGTAACTAGTTCAAAGTTACAGAAGTAATAAGAGGCAGAATCAGGATTTGAACACAGGTCCCTTGGTTGTAAACTCACTATACCTCACTACCTCTTGGAATTTCACTTTTCTTGTATTAGTAGTCCAAATTTTTGTATTCTGAAATGAAACAACTAAAACGGAGAGTATAGAGGAGTCTGTGCCTTTGGGCTTCTCCCCAAAGTAGAGTGGGTAGTGCCTCTGACTAATACCCACAGTCCCAGAGACACTAAGAATTACTTAAATGAGGGTTCTGTAAAAGTTTGGTTCCTCTGATGGTGTCTGAATATGTCTGATTTGGTTCCTCTGACTGTTTCTCATTGCAGCAGGGTCTCCATTCTCTCTTGTTTTGCCCCCGGGCCAGGGAAGGGTCACAGAGAGCATCAGAGAAGGGGTTGGAGGGGGTGAGGAGCAGGAAAATTTATTTTTTTTTCTTTAGTAAAGGAGGAATACAATTAGAAGTTTTGTATTCAAACTGTCTTGCAATATTTTGGAACCGGACATTGGAGTGTATTGAGATTTAATTTGGAAACAAAACATAAGGTTGATCAAACCTGTAGAGTTTCTTTCGTTTCAGATTTTTAAAAAATTGTATAAAAAGCATGATATATAAAAAAGGGAATATTTTCGCTTTGTTTCTTTCATTTTTTAGTCTGTTTTTTTTTCCACAAAATTACTGATATGAAAATGTTTTACATGATTCCACATATATAATCTGTATCATATTACTTACTGTCTCAGGGAGAGGTGAGGAGAGAAAGGGAAGGGTAGAATTTGGAGCTCAAAACTTAAAAAAGAACATTAAAAATTGTTTTTTGTATGTAATTGGGGGAATAAAATATTAGTTTTTCAAAAAGTTTGGATCTTCTGTGGTTTCACTGGTTATGAGAAACTGTTGAAATCTCTTCTATATTCAGTGAAGCAAAGCACTATAATTACTGTACTGTTGAGGTGAGTTTTCTTTGCTGGAATTTTTTAAAAAGAAGGTATTTGCCGAGGAAAATGCAGGCTTAAATGAGTACATACTACGAATAATGCACATATATAAAACATGTCTTCACTTTTCATCAAGATTTAAGAGTTAATTGTGGTAAATTCCCCTTGTAATTACAAGGATAATGAAATGTTCCTCATACAATAAGACTATCTTTAAGAAAGTTTTCTGCCAATACCTTCCTAGTCCTTCCAACAAATGGTTGCATTTTCTTCCAGGGTTCCTCTTCCTACCAAAGTTGCCAATTCTGCTCCAAATCTCCTTTTATAATTGAGTCATGATTTCTCTCTCACTGGTATCAAAGCCCCACCCTTCTGAGATCAGGCTTTGCCTGACTGGGATGGTGATTAAATCTCAAAATATCAAGATTTAATCTTGGCCTTTAATATGATTCAGAGAAGAATTTTACCCCAAGGAAGATGAAACAGTGAAAAACCCTAAACACATAGCATAAACTTTTTAAAATCCTCAAATTTAATGTTATTTAGGGAGTTTTCTCTTATTTGTTTATCCATAGGGCTTTTTATCATGCCCAACAGACATGACAAGTACCCAGTTTGGTACAGGAATGGCATGAATATTTCCCTATTTTTGTTATTCATAAGATTTCTAGCCATCCATTTCTTAGTCATGGAGATTTCATCATTAATTTAACACATTTTATCCAGAGATGGCCTCTGTGGTATTTCAAGTGTGCTTTCATTAAAAGTGACACTGTAGCCATAAAGGGTTAGTCCTCTTCAATTTTTTCCTTCATGAGGTAAAGGAGTTCAACTGTGTCTGTCAACAAAATCTAAAGTATGGAGTAACAAAAGTAAGTGAATGGCTTGGTAGCCAGTTTGGCATCTCATTTTTAGACTCTAAACCACAGAGATACTTAAAAGATCTGAAAGGGAAAAAACATGACTGCTGGTTTCGATAGGAATCTTGGAATATGAAAGTAAAATAAAATATCTATTCCTAAAATACAGTTACATTTCAAGTATTCATTTTTTTTCTTTCTTGGGCCCAAGCAATTTGGTACAAAGAAGATGAAAATGCTGGGTCTCACTAAGATGAGAGTAAAAAATAGTAACAGGAAATAATGAGGGAGACTCTCAGGGCATAAAAAGGGACATTTTTCTTACTATTAATCCTGGGAAATATTCCAATAACCAACAATGCAATTTTATGACAAATGCTGAGACTACAAGTAGGACTGTGTTTAAATCATGTATTACTCTGCCTTGATTTTCTATTGCTAACCTAGTAGTGTAGATAGAGGAGAAATAGTTCAGTAAAGAGTGTTATTTTATTATTTTTTCTCCTTCAATTTGGGTTTATTTTAAAGGACTATTTTTTAAATAAGCAATTGGGGTTAAGTAACTTGCTCAAGCGTACTCGGCCAGTCATTATTTATGTGTGGGTGCTCATTTTCTGAGGCCGGATTCGTTCCCGGGTTATCCCAATTCCGAGGCCGGCGCTCTTACACACTGCTCCACCTAGCCATCCCAGGACTAACTATTTTACTAGGTATCTGTGCCTACACTAAATCTATAACTACAAGGATGTGTTGTTTTCCACCTAACTTACAAATCATGAGATTATACATACAGCTTACCTAGGACATGCCATTATATTGTAATTATATCCTCTAAGCATACCTACAGTGGTAGCCTGAGTCTGGTCCCTGGACCAGACCCTAAAGAGCTTCTATTATATTTATGTTGCACTTTAGACAGAAAAGAAATTAAAACTCATCCAAAGGACCTGCAGAACTTACTCTCTTATTAGTCCCATGGGAAAGTATTTGGTTGGTACTATTTGTTTCTGTCAACTTTAGAAATAACTGCAAAGCTTATGGGAGAGCAATTCAATATTACAAAACTGGGTTCAAATTTAGCCTTACAATAGAAATGATTATCTCCATGGATGGTGGCCAGTCATGTTCAGGTTACAAAATGAGAGTTGGGGATTCTTCCACTATGTTATTATCCCCAAAGTATTTCTTCATGCCTCACTGCGACCATCTTCTCCTGCCTGGTCAGAAGTTCCCACAATTAGATATTAGATTGGGTTAGACAACAACTGCAATAACATTGCCGTTTGAAGACCACCATTAAAATGCAAATATGATGTTTCCAAGTACAGCCTTCTCTCATTAAGATATCAATATAGAAAATATATACCAAGTAAATACAATAAATTTGCCACACTGAATCTGTACATAGTACTGGAATCCTTCTCCTTATTATTTTCATAAATTTGGGGTACCAATGCACCACTCCAGCTAACCATCTGTCTCTCATGCTCCACATATGACTAATCTAAATCTTTTCCAAGACATATATATATGCTTCAAAATATTTTTACACCACTTCTAGTGCCCTACTCATGAAACAGTTTGATGGCAGTCCAGGGGATAGATAGAATACTGGGTCTAGAGTCAGGAAAGTCCTGTGTTCAAGTTCAGCTTTGGATACTTATTAGTTGTGTGACTGTGATAAATCACTTAGCCTCAATTTTCAAACCTGTGCAATAAGAAAATAATAGCACCTACCCCACAGGGTTGTTGTGAGGATCAAATGAGATAATATTTGTGAAGTGTTTAACAAAATTCCTTGCACATGTGGTAGGAGGCTATACTGCCCTCTATTTACACTGAGAAAATTTCTTCCCACTCCTCTCTGTATTCCTTTTTCCTTTGCTTTGGTTTATTTGTGATCTTGTTTGTTTTGTTTTGTTTTGTTTTGTTGGAGAGGGGAAGATAGGGCAATTGGGGTTAAGTGACCTACCTAAAGTCACATGACTAGGGGTGTGTGTGTGTGTGTGTGTGTATGTGTGTGTGAAGTGTCTGTGACCGAATTTGAACTTAGGTCCTCCTGACTCCAGGGCTGGTGCTCTATTCACTGAGCCACCCAGCCACCCCAGTTTACTTGTGATCTTAATCCTTCTATGATGATAAAGTTCCATATAATTCAGTCATATAACACCTCTAGGAAAATCCTGATGTTAAAGAAATAGGTTTTGCATCAGTAACCAGTTGGGCCATCAATAGCACTTGCAGTTTCTCAAGTGCTATTCAGCCAAATTTCCTTTTACAGTCTTGTTCTGGGACCAGTTTATTGGCCAGATTCAGTTTTTGTCATAATATGTATGTTTGTATGTTTGAGTGCATTCATGTATGTATATGGGTATGTATGGGTATGGATATGGATATAGATATAGATGGGTAGATGGGTATATGTGTGGATGTGTATATGTATATATACACATATACATACATACGTGTATACTGTGTTTACATATATAATATATGTATATATTATGTGTGCATGTGATATATATTCATAAACATATTAATATTGTATATATATCCGTGTATATGTATTATGTTTATGTATATAAACTGTATATGTATATGTATAGATGTGTATATACTCATTCAACCAGCTATTTGTTCATCTACATGCATGTTTCAACCACTTTGTTTATACAGTCATACATAACTAGAATGACCATCCACCAATCTCTTTTCTTTTGGTATGAATTTCACTGAGGGGTCTCTATAGCATTCCAAGGCCTAATGAAATTGTACATAGTTTTCTGCACACTAGATCATTTGAAAACTCTCACTCTCAAAAGGAAATTATTCTTTTATTTGGACTTTACTGTGGACAACTGACATGATGTTTGTAAATGTCCTGGGTATTTTCAAACCCTTTTTTTTTTTTTGGCTCAGAACCCTTTTATATCGTTAAAACATATTGAAACAGGGCGGCTAGGTGGCACAGTGAATAGAGTGCCGGCCCTGGAATCAGAAGGACCTGAGTTCGGAGCCGGCCTCCGACACTTAATCCATACAAACAAAAACCTAGCCGTGTAACCTTGGGCAAGTTACTTAACCCCAATTCCTAAAGGGCGGCTAGGTGGCGCAGTGAATAGAGCGCCGGCCCTGGAATCAGAAGGACCTGAGTTCGGAGCCGGCCTCCGACACTTAATCCATACAAACAAAAACCTAGCCGTGTAACCTTGGGCAAGCTACTTAACCCCAATTGCCCTAAAGGGGCGGCTAGGTGGCGCAGTGAGTAAGAGCGCCGGCCTCGGAGTTGGGATGACCCGAGATCAGATCCGGCCTCAGAAAATGAGCACCCACGCATAAATAATGACTAGCCGTGTAACCTTGAGCAAGTTACTTAACCCCAATTGCTTATAAAAAAAAAAAACAACATATTGAAACACCCCCCAAAGGTTAGTTTATGTAGGTCATAGCTATATATATTTAATTAGAAATTTAAAATATTTACATTAGCAATTAAAGCATTTTATTATTATTATGAAAATAATTTTGACTTCATAGACTCCCCAAAATGATCTTCCCAAGTGTCCCTTGACCACACTTTGAGAACTAGTGCCTTATGTAAATACATATTTTACTGTTGAAGACTTCATGATTTCAGTCCTCGGAAGGTATCAAAAAACTCATCTCACTAGACACATCTGTCAGTCTTGAAATATGTTAATGGGTGCATCAGTATTTTCTCTAAGGAGATGTTTCAAGGCAGCCTTATTCAACTGAATAAAATGCTTTCTTAAAGTCAGAAAACAGTATATAGCATTACTACATTTCTCAATTGGCTGTGTGTCTATAAAGATGTGGCCTGGGGCAGCTAGGTGGCTCAGTGAGTAGAGCTTCAGCCCTGGAGTCAGAAGGACCTGAGTTCAGATCTGGCCTCAGACACTTAATGCACACACAAACAAAAACCTAGCTGTGTGACCTTGGGCAAGTTACTTAACCCCAATTGCCCTCCAAAAAGCAAAAAAAAAAAAAAAAAAAAAAAAAGTAGCCTGCTGCAGATTATCTTCTGTGAAAGTCCACTCATTTCCTTTTCAAGGTTTCAGCAAGGATACACTCCTTTTCCCATTCACACCCTGCATCGTTACTATATTTTGAGTCTCCTTACACACTACTTCCCCTTACACACTCCACAGTGCAACCATCCTGACCTACTTGCTATCCCGTACACATTATGTTCATCTCTTATTTCCATGCTTTAGCAGAAATAAATCCTCTCTCTTGAATGTTCATCCTCTTGAGCTATGTGTTTTAGAATCTCTGAATTCCTTCATGACTCACATCAAGCACACCCTTCAGCAGAAGGCAGAAATTTGTCTTTGCCTTCGAAAGGAAACAAGCATTTATTACGTGCCAAATATATAACAAGTACTATGCTAAATGCTTTACTAATATTATCTCATTTGATCTCCAAAATCCTGGAGGTAGGTGCTATTTATCATCCCCACTTTACAGTTGAAGAAACTGAGACAGAGAGTGGCTTAGTGATTTCCTCAGGGTCAAACAGCTAGTAAATGTCTGAGGCCAGATTTGAACTCATGTCTTCCCGACTCCAGGCCCAGCCCTGGATGCCCTGAGCCACCAAGCTGTTTCCTTTAGGGTGTGATTTCTTTGGGGGTAAAGTCTGTTTCTGCTTTTTGGTTGTCTCTCCAGTGCAGTTCCAGAATGCCCAAGGGATGCTTACAGAAATGAGATGACTGAAGATGCCTGAGCACTATATAAGATATGCTAAGGAAATGGACATTGGGAATGGAGTATGACAAAAGAGGCTGAATGTACACCCTTCCTCATTTGCTTGTGTTTCTGTAAAGCCTAATTACTAAAGGGGATTGACCCACAACTATTCCCATCAATACATCTCTCTCCCCCTCATACTGTTCTCATCATGATTAAACACATAGGCCTGGTAATTAACAATCCTTTATGAAGTGTTTGGGTAGCTAGGTGGGCAAGTGCATAGAGTGCTGGGGCTCAAATCAGGAAGAATCATCTTCCTGAGTTCAAATCTGGCTTCAGACACTTACTAGCTGTGGGCAAATAACCCTGTTTGCCTCAATTTCCTCATTTGTAAAATGACCCAGAGAAGGAAATGGCAAACCACTCTAGTATTTTTGCCAAGAAACCCCAAATAGGGTCACAGAGAGTCAGAAACAACTGAAATGACTAAACAACAACCAATGCAATTAAGCATATGGATAATAAAGGTTAAATAAAGCAAAGATGGGGGGTGCGGCTAGGTGGCACAGTGAATAGAGCACTGGCCCTGGAGTCAGGAGGACCTGCGTTCAAATCTGGCCTCAGACACTTGATGCATTTACTAGCCATGTGACTTTGGGCAAGTCACTTAACCCCAATTGCCCTCCAAAAAACAAAAATAAATAAATAAAAATAAAGCAAAGATGGGATATTCCCATTCATGCAGCTTCAGTCAATCAATAAACATTTATTAATCCCTTACTAAGTGCCATTAGGTAGCAGAAATACAAAGATAAAAATGAAGCAGCCCTTAACACCAAGATACTTTTATCATGTTGTTAGGAATACCATGTACACATAAAAGAAATTTCAAAATACATGAAAAGTAAATGCAAGGTAAACACAAGTGATTTGGGGGAATCAGGATGATGTAGGAGCTTCTAGGAGGATTAAGAAAGATCTCATGTAGAAAGTCGTGCTTGAACTTAAATTTGAAGTTTAAGTGATGGTGGGATGTGATTCCCCACCACCCACTTCAGCGGATGCAGTCACAAGATTTAGTTACAGATGATGAAGTTTAATGTGATAACAAGGTATTCAGCTCACCATAAAATATATCCAATCCCAGTGATCCCCTTATAAAATATTGAACACCCCTCTGACACAGAAGAGTGAGCAAATGGATTAGCCACACCTCTGGGAACTTTAAATAGCTGACTCTTGGGGAGTTCAAAAGAGTACAGGCTCAGGGAAAACTTTGCAGAGCAGAGTCTTGCAGAGGGAGAGAAGATATACCCCCCCCCCCCATTACCAGTAGCAATAGTGTCTAGCAACAACTTGCCTAGAGGGAAACATTCTGTCTAGTAGGTTCAATAGTTCGTGGTTTAAGAGAGTTGAATTGAAGAATGGATTGAAGAATCAAAGACACACAATCCCCATAGACACATACAAAGAAAGTTACATGAAGTAGGGTGCTGCTTCAAAGAAAGGGACTCCTGGCAGCAAAAAGACAACAATCTATGGACTCAAGATAAAGATATATGTTATAATCAAGAATCAGGCTATGGAGAGACCCTGGAAACCTAGATGAGCAATCTATGTCATGAAAACTCCATGAGGATAAAATGGACTTCTGTGCCATGTTTTTCCTATATATTACTACCAACTAGTTTGAGCCTACTCCTTCCTATGATACTGTGTGGTTGTGGGAAATTTTTCCTTCATAGTAAATCCTTTTACTAGGATCCAATTATGTCTACTTGGTGCTTTTTTTTTTTAATTAAGAAATACACCAGTAGGGGTTTGTGAACCTCTGCAAGTTTATATCTGGAATGCAAATCAGTCATGTCACTGGAGGTCCAAGCTCTAAACCTGTAAATAGGAGCTGGTGAGTAGTTCAGAGAGGTGCTATAAATGAAGGTAATAACTCTAAGTAGAGAAAAAGAGGGGGTGTATTCCAAAGGGACAGTCTTTGCAGAGGCTTAAAGACAGAAAATAGAGTATCACTTGTAAGGGCTGGCAAGTTGGACCATCAAATCCATGAAGTGGAGAAATATGTACTAAGTCTAAAATATATGCTGGAGCCATATAAGTAAGAGTATAAAATGCCTAACAGAGAAGTTGCATTTTGTCCTAGACAATGTATGGGGCTACTGAAACTTCTTGATTAGGGTAGAGTGAGGTCCATGATTAAGGAATATTAAATTAGCAGCTGTGTTGAGGCATAGCTTGGATAGGAGAGAGACTGGATGTAAAAAAAAACGGATTAGGAAGCTCTTACAACAGTCATGGGGAGAGATGATGAGGTAGTAGCCATATGAATGAAGAAAAGAAGATGTATGTGGGCAGTGTTGTGGAGGCAGAATGTAAGTGGGACATGTGGTAGAGGGAGGATTGAAAAGAATGGACAATTGGTTAGATGAGGGACTGAGCGAAGAGACAGTAAACGGTAAGGTTGCAAGTCTGGGTTGTTGGAAAGATGGTAATATCCTTGGCAGGATACCTTGATAAGAAAGTTAAGAAGAAGAAAAGAATGAGTTGTAAGAAAATGGAAATGGATTCTATTTGGGCATGTTAAGTTTGTAATGTCTATGGGATTTCTGGTTCTAAGAAGCCAAAAAGAAGTGAATTATCCAAGACTTAAATGTAAGAGATAGAATAAGATGAAGTCTGGATTAGCCGTCATCTGCACAGAGTTGATAATTGAACCCATTGGAGATGATGAGACCAACAAATATGAATATAATTGATAAAGAAAAAAGAAGGGCCAAGGACCGAACTTTGAGGTTTATCCACGGTAAGGAGACAGGACAAGAAGGATTTTTTAGCAAAGGAGATTGAGAAGCCAGATAAGTAAGAGGAAAGCCAGAAGGAAGCAGTGTCATGAAAATCAAGGGAAGACAGTGGTCAAATGTCAAAGAGTCAAGAAAGATGAGCACTTAGGAAAGGCCAGTGATCTTCAATTTCTTTTTTCTTAACTAAGAAATTAAACTTATTTATACGTTCTTTTGATCTTCAATTTCCCTAAGAAAAGAAAATATATTATACACATGTGAAATATAAAAACACATGCACATACATGTACATAGATTATATACTATGAGTGCGTGTTTTAAATATATAATTTGTTAACTATATAATGTCAGATGAATAAATAACATCAACAGGGAGAGTGAACAGGCCTGTGATTTCATTGATATAGAGACCTCCTATTTAAGGAAACTTCCTCTACCAATGCAGACAGGCACTTTCTATACAATTCATCATCTTAAAGAGTTGCTTAGGATCATGAGAGGGAAACGGAATTGTTCAGGATCACACAACCATTATAAGCCAGGTGGAACTTGAACAAAAGTATTCCTAATGTGAAGGCCAGCTCTCTACCCACTAAGCTATGACAACTTTCTATAACATACATCCACAAATTCATCATATGAAATTTAAATACATTTATAATTCTTACATATATTTAAAATTGTAATTTTATGACTATAGTAAAAATTCCAGGCATTTTCCACCCAACCATCAAATATATACACCAATACCCACTCCTTCAAATTTTTGGGAGAACTATTATCAAATCAAGACACTAATCAGCTTCTAGGATTGCCTTAGTGTCTCATCTTCCCACTAACCAACTTCTCAAACCTTCTCTGGCCACCACTCCTTATACATATTTTCTTCATATATTTGAATACAACAGATAGAGTGCCAGGCCTGGAATCAGGAAAATTCATCTTTGTGGATGGCCTCAGATATTTACTAGTTGTATGACTCTGTTGACCTTAGTTTCCTCATCTGTAAAATGAATTGGAGAAGGAAATGATAAACCACTCTACTATCTTTGCCAAGAAAACACCAAATGTAGCCATAAAGAATCAGACAAGATTGAAAAGACTGAGCAACAATATTTGAATGTAAGGTCGTTGAAGGTAAAAGCAGTCTCCCTTTTGTACTGGTATTTCCTATATTTAGTATAATGTTTGACACCTAGTAAGTACTTAATGCATGTCTTTCATTCATTTATTCATTCATCCTTCACACTGCTGCCAAAATTATCTTCTTAATCCATTTGTAACATTTCACTCCTGTGCTCAAAAACTTTCAATGGTTCCCTCATGCATGCACAAATTATTGTGCAGTGTGTATATGATTATTATAATATGTACTACTTAGCCTGGCATTTAGAATGCTATTAAACCTAATCCTAACTTAACTTTCTGGTTTTGTTTGACCTTACTCTCCTTCATGCAGCTGCATCCCAGTCAAAAGGATCGGTAAAGACCTCATGTAGAAGGTGGTGATAGAGATGAGCTTTGAAGAAAACAAGAGATTCTAAGAGGCAGAAATGAGGTGGGAGTGTCATCTAGAAATGGGGATCAACTGGTGCAAAGGCATAGAGAGGAGAAGGAGCAACTTCTGTAAGGAACATCAAGGCCAGTTTGACTACTGCAAAATGGGAGAAGGGGAGTAAGGAATAACAAGACTAAAAAGGTAAAATGGAGCCAGGTTGTTGAGCATTCTAATGAGCAACAAAGGATTTTTATTTTACCCAAGAGAAATTAGAGAACCACTGGACTCTGTTGAGTAGGGGAGTAGTGTGATCAAACCTGGCTTTTGTAAAGGTCACTTGAGCAGATTGGTAAGGCCATAGATTAAAAGCAGAAAGACCAGTTGGGAGGATATTGCAAGAAGCGAGAAAGTCCAAAACTAGAAAGTTGCAATTTGAACAGAGAGGGATGGGTGCTAAAAAATGTTGTGAAGATAAGCACAAAAATATTTGTTAACTAAATAGGTGGGTGAGGTGTGTAAGAGAAAAGAGTATAGGATGACTTTCCCATCTGTTTGCCTCGATGGATGATCACACTCTTGAGAGAAATACAGAAGTTCAGCAGAGGGATGGATTTGGAGGAAAATGTGATTTCTGTTTTATCTCAGTTGAATTTTAGATGCCTCTCTTACATTTAAGATATCTAGTTCTGAATATCTAATAGGTAGTTGGTGACATTATACTAGAACTAAGGAAAGAAACAAGATCCATCTTGAAGTCACTTGCATCTCAATGATCATTAAAACTCATGGGAACTAATTTAGTCAATAGGAGAATGGAGAGAAAAGAGCAGAAGGTTGGCATAAACTCACAGTTAGGGTATAGGAAATGGAGGACAATACAGCAAAGGAGTTTGAGGAACAATCAGACCATAGGAGGAAAAGAACCAAGAAAATAATGAATAGAATAATGAAATCCCAGAGAATAAAAACTATCCAGGAGGAGAGTATGGTCAGCAGCATCAAATGCTGCATTAAGAAGATTATATAGGGGCGGCTAGGTGGCGCAGTGAGTAGAGCGTTGGCCCTGGAATCAGAAGGACCTGAGTTCAGATCCGGCCTCAGACACTTAACGTACACACAAACAAAAACCTAGCAGTGTGAAGTTGGGCACGTTACTTAAGCCCAATTGACCTCCAAAAAGAAAAAAAAGAAGATTATATAGCTTTCTCTAGCGAATTTGACTATGAAAGAGAAGAGAAATACAAGAGGCTAGTTTGAGGGGCTGGATTAAGGGAGGATTTCCTTTGTGTTTTCTTTTTTCATGGATAGAGATATATTTGTAGTAAGTAGACAAAGAACACACATATAAGAAGATATTGAAGATTTCAGCAAGAATGAAAATGAATATGGGCACATATACATTTTGGGATTCTTGCAAATAGTGATATACCTAAATGAAGACAACATATCAAATATCTGGCATTGGGAATCAGTGTATTGATAAAAGTCAAGGCAGCTTATAAGTGGTAGACAAGACTGGAGTCAAAAAGAGGTCTTTTGACTCTAAATTTAGATTTCTTTTCATTACTACTTCAGTTAAATTTCATGAGAGTATAAAATTAGCCATTTATATTTTTGTCCCATCCAAGGTACAATATTTAGCATTTTAAAGAGGCTTCCAACCAAGATATCACATATACATACAATGCTCTTTTACCAAAACTAAATTTACTAAAGATTTTATTTATTTGGAAATTGGTTGTTTTGTTCATACATTTTGGGAAATACCTCATGTTTTCAGATAATTGATGAATATAATGGAACTCATTGGTAAATTCAATTTTTTGAGAAAAAGCTTAGCTGCAATATTTTAGCTTTATTCTAAAGAATACAGTGTACCCAATATTGGGAAATGAGCCCAGACCACTAGAAGTTTTAAGCTGGGAAGAGCTGATACTTTCAATGAGAAGGTTCAGAATTTTTTTCATATTGCCAATAAATATTTCATTATGTATAAGCTACAAATTAATTTTGCTAAAAATAACTATGTGGAACTATTAAAGAAAATTGGAGAAATGGAACCTGTCATGCCTAAATGGAAATTGTAGCTAGAATATTTCAAAGAGAGAATGGAATAATTTGAAAGAATTTTTTATCATAACAAAGAGATAAACAACCATTTTTCTCTTTCAATTGATAAAGTTACCTCATCTATTAATAATTTTTATTGAACAAGCTTTTAACCCACTATTTGAAACTATCGTTCTTGGTTGATTTGCTTGCTATGTAAGAGGAAGTCAAAGAGTTAAATGAATTTAAGTATATATTGAAGTTATTTTATTTCAGAGATATGAAATAAAATGATTCCCAACTTTTTATTGCAGAAGCTATAAGTGTAACACAATCATTCAGAAATAGTAACAAAGTATACCCTAAAAATATACACTAAAGGCAAATAATGTCTCCAAAAAATGGAAATTCATCTTAGTTTACTTACCTTCTTCATTTTGAAAGGTTACAGAACTGATACAATATTTTAAACTATTTTACCCATCCATCCATTTGTTCAACAAATATTTAAATTGAGAAGATGGCGGAGTAGAAACAGCTCTTCCAAGCCTCTCTGCCCCCAGATTCCCCACAAACTATGTAAAAAAGGACTGTGAACAACTTCTGGAGCCCCAGCACCCACAGAACGACACAGAGAAGCTAACCTCCCGCTGAGGACAGCCCAGCAGCCCTGCAGGAAGGACCAGCGCAGCGGTCTGGGAGCCTGCAGCGCACAGAGCGCAGAGCTCAGGAGTCGAGCCGAGCAGAGCCCAGGTCCGCGTGAGCCGAGGTTTTAGCTCCAGGGCGGCAGGGCCAGCAGCTGGCTGGAGGAACCCCAGAACACCAGGAGCTGTGGCGATTCCAGAATTATCAACATAGACATGCCTAGGACAAAGTAAGAGGTTAGTGTCCTATGGACTTTGGGGCCTGTATTTGGGGAATGCGTCAGCTCCCTCCCCTGGGGGCTAGAAGCTGCTGAGGAGACACGCCATTTTGTAGTTTTCAGAGGCAGGTCTGGCTCCCAGCCTACAAATCGTGGGGAGATCCAGCGATCAGTCTTGGGGGGTAATCGCTCTTGCTTTAACCTCCCTGGATCTGGATTGTGATCTAGGGTGGAAGTTGTGGGTGGGTTTATAGCTTGCCAGAAACGGAAGTTGCCCCCCACACGTTCGGGACGAAAATTCCTCTAGCTGTCCTTAAAGCCATAGTGTGGCAACAAGCCCAAAAGTCAAGCAATTAAGTGGCAACATGCCAAGGCAAAGGAAACAGAAAAATGCAACCCTAGACTCCTATTTTGGGGGCATAGAGCGGGAAAAGGACTGTGAGGTCAGAAGTCCTGCTCCAAAAGCCCCAGGGGAAAACATGAGTGGGTTGCAGGCCATAGAGGACCTTAAGAAGGACTTTAAAAATCAAATAAGAGAAGTGGAGGAAAAATTGGAAAGAGAAATGAGAAGGATGCAGGAAAAGTATGAAATGAGGGTCAACAGCCTGACTGAGGAAAACAACACCTTAAAAAATAGACTAACTCAAATGGCAAAGGAGGCCCAAAGGGCAATGAGGAGAAGAATGCCTTAAAAAGTCGAATTTGCCAGATGGAAAAAGAATCTCAAAAGTTCACTGAGGAGATTCATTCCTTCAGAGTTAGACTGGAGCAAATGGAAGCTAATGACTTTATGAGAAATCAAGATGCTGTTAAGCAGATCCAAACAAATGAAAGATTAGAAGGCAATGTGAAATATCTCATGGGAAAAACCACTGACCTGGAAAATAGATCCAGGAGAGACAATTTAAAAATTATTGGACTACCTGAAAGCCATGATCAAAGAAAGAACCTAGAAATCACCTTCAAGAAATTCTCAAGGAAAACTGCCCTGATGTTTTAGATCCAGAGGGCAAAATAGAGGTTGAAAGAATCCACAGATCACCTCCTGAAAAAGATACCAAAAAGAAAACTCCCAGGAATATTATAGCCAGGTTCCAGAATCCCCAGATCAAGGAGAAAATACTACAAGCAGCCAGGAAGAAACAATTTCAATATTGTGGAAACACAATCAGAATAGCCCAGGACCTGGCAGCTTCTACACTGAGGGATCGAAGGGCATGGAATATGATATTCCAGAGGGCAAAAGAACTGGGAATGAACCCAAGGGTCACCTATCCAGCAAAACTGAGTATTTTGTTTCAGGGGAAAATATGGTCATTCAGTGGAATAGAGGACTTTCAAGCATTCTTGAGGAAAAACCAGAGTTGAATAGAAAATTTGACATCCAGACACAAGAAGGAAGAGATGCCTGAGAAGGTAATCAGGGAAAAGAAATCAAAAGGAACTTATCAAAGTTGAACTATTTACATTCCTATATGGAAAAGCAATAATAGTGACTGATGATATCTTTCTCACTATGAAAATAATGGAAGAAGGGGTGTGGTCATAAGAATACATATGTGAATGTGTGTGTATATGGTTACAGTTATATATGGATAGAGGGCATAGGTTGAATTTGTTGGGAAGGGAGAATACTCAAGGGATGAAATTATGAGGTGAGAGAGGAAAGTGGAAAGAGGAGATGGGGAGAGACAGGGTAGGGTAAACTATCCCATGTAGAAGAAGCAAGGGGATGTGGTTGCAAAGGAGGGGGAGAATAAGGAAGGCGAAAAAGACAAAACCACATTCCCATTGAATTTGGCTCAGGGAGAAAATGACATACATACTAAATGGGATATCTCAACCTGCAGCAGGATAGGGGGAAGGGGGATGAGAGGAGGGATGATGGATGGGAGGGCATCCTTGGGGGGAGGGAGGTTGGAAGTACCCACTATAGAAGAGGGACAGGATTATGTAGGGAATGGACCAGGTGGGGGGTGGGATGAGTGGGAGGGAATTATAAGCAACCTTGTACAATATATCTACTATGATAATGTTTTGCATAGCTAGACATGTACAACATATACTGAATTGCTTATCTCCCAAGAAGGAATGGGTGACAAGGGAGGAAGGAAATGGATCTGAAATTCGAGGTCGTAACATTAAATGTTTCAAATATAAAAAAAATATATATATTTAAATTGAAAATTGAATTGAAATTAAATTAAGTTGATTAAATTAAATAAATTAAATTAAATTGAAAATATTTAAAATTTGTTTTCTCTGGATACTGTGAAGCTTCTTTTCTGTCAAGGAACACACAAACATTGTAGACTTTTTTCTCATGGGTGTCTCATTTTGTTTGCATTTATAAAGGGTGTCTCCAAAGTCACCAAAGTGTTAAACTTTAGTAACTTAAAACTAACTTTAATAATGCTAAGACTTTTGGGACAGCCTGTATATCTATGATTAATGATGAATCATGAAACCAAAAGAAATTTGATGCTATGGTCCTTATAAACTTGAATAATTAGGGGGGGAAGCTCTAATAGCATTCAGTAAGATTTATTTTACAGAGACATTCTGTTACAGAAGCTGATTTTTTAAGTGTGTTTATACTCATCAGATTCAAAATTCATATTTGGGGTTTGCTAAGATTTCAAAGTCATACTCTGTATACCAAACGGGCCTGCTTGCTATTCCAAGAACTTGGCATTCCCCCTTCTGCACAGTGCTTTTGTACATGCTGTCTTCCATATGTGAAGTGTCGTCCCTCCTCACCTCCACCCATGAAAACCCTTCATTTCTATCCCCAGCAATAGAAGGTAGTTATTCTTCCCACATTTGTGTTGTGCTCACTTCCACAGGACTGAATTCAGTGAGGGCTTCCAAGGAGAAACTCCAGCAAAGAGCAAGGGAGAAAACTTTTTAAACTAGAAACAGAATAAAACTCCTTTAAGTTTGTTAACTACTATGTCCTAAAAGAACCAGCAGATATGGTTTCAGAACCACTGTCAATGTGCTTTGAAAAATTGGGGAAAATGAAAAACACTACAGGATTGCAGAACTACAAATGTCCCCACTTGGAAGAAAAAAAAGGGAGAGGTTTTAATCTATGGAATATGCTCCAAATCAGTAATAAAAAGGTCAAGTTCCCACCAAGTAATCCATTGCTTTTGGAGAGGATGCCCGTGAACCTGAAAACTGAATCAAGACTGGCTTGATATGTATTATGTAGATATATATTAGGAGTTGTTTGGACAGTCCAAATTTAAAGCAAAATATAAAACACCTATTTAGCAGTCCTGAAAACTATTATGTTCTGATGAGGCTTAAATACCAGGCTCTCCACAGATTGCACTTTTAGTTATAATAAGTTACTGAATCATGTTTGAAGGGCTTTTCAGTGCATGTGAGTCATTTATGGTTAACACTTCTTTTGTGTGTAGGAATAAGGTATTTATTTTGTACCTTGTTTATAATCGTACATTGAGTACATTTCTATCCCCCACCCTTTCTGGGAAACCCTACACATGAGTCATAACCTAAGCTATAACTAAATTTGTCCCAGGAGTGCCAGTGTTGGGCTTTAATGTGCCAAAGAATATGAAAACAGATCTGTTTTCTTCCTTCTCACTAAAGGTTAGGTATCCCAGGATTGAACCCATTCAAAATCTGATACTTGGGTACAGAACAAAAAGTGGGAGCAAAACGAGAAGCAGTTCCCTAATGTGACATGTAGGCTGAAGCATGTACCATAGCTGGAACATATATAGGTATATGTGTGCACATATGTATGTATATGTGCATACCTGTGTGTGTGTGTGTGTGTTTGTATCTTAGGTAGTATTGCCCCCTTTATTATACTGGCAAAATTGATTGTCAAAATCCAGGTAAACTAGAACATTTATCTAATCTACTAATCTAATAATCCTGCCAGAGAGTAAACAAATTTTGTATGTTCTTGATAAAACTAGATTATCACAATTTTTATCAATCAATTGATAAAGTTTTGTGCTAGGCCCTGGTGACATACATACTACAAATGAATCAATCTTTATCCACAAAGAGTTTATATTATAATGGAGATACAATGAAGATAACTCTCTCTGTGTGTGCATACACATACACATATATACATATATATCTTTAAGTACATATATGTATTAGATATTAGATTTATTATTATTCAGTCATTTCTGTTGGATCCAACTTTTCATAATCCCATTTGGAATTTTCTTGGCAAAAATACTGAAGTGGTTTAAAATTTCCTTTTCTTATTCATCTTACATTTGAGGTAAAAAGGATTAGTGACTTGCTCAAGATCACACAGCTAGTCAAAATTTGAGGCCAGATTTGAATTCAGGTCCAGTGCTCTATCCATTGGGCTACCTAGCTGCCCAGATATAGATATATCCAAAAAGAAGACAAAAGCTCTTTCCTCATCCCTCTCCTCAATGATCTTTATACTTTCTTCAGTTTCAAATGTAAGTTCTCTATTTGAAAAGACTGGCATGTGTGTGTATGTGTGTTGTGTTGCATTTTGTGTGTTTGTATCCACAGGACCCAGTGCTTTGCCTGAAACATAGGAAGCACTTACTAACATTTTGTTGAGTTTCTTTCGAATTCATATTTTTAGTACTTTCTCTGACAATGTGAATGCTGATGGTTGTTTATACACTAAATGAATTTCTTAAAGAAGTGTGTTGTCCTAAACTTCAGAATTTCTTAGATATTTTCTGCCTCACAGGCCATGGCCCATGTCTAAGTTGAAGCATACAACATAACCAGAGACGCTTTTCATTTACTCATAGGATTTCACAGTGGAAGAGGCTTTAATTTTTTTTTCCCAATGAAGAAGCTAAAGTCTGCAAAGTTAAGTGATTTGCTCCAAATCACCTAGGACTTGAACCTGGTCTTCTGACTATACATAAAAGGTTCTTTCCATGAAACTATACTGCTTTTCAAGGCTAGTAAGCATTGTAAAACGTGCATTGGAAGCTTATGTTAGCAGACCAGGCTACAGTTATAAATTTAGGATTCATTCACATCAAGGTAACACTACAACCACTCTTCTAGGTGGATAGTGGTTATTGGATGTGTTGTAAATCTTCCTTAAAATTTGTTACTGTGGATGAAATATTTATGGCACTATAGTGTTGGAATAGGAGATAGTAGGAAACTTTTCCACATTCTAACGTCAGTGTAAATTTTCCCTTTAAGCAATGGAACAAACCAAAAGACTTTTTCTAGTTAGAATGGTCTGTCACACAACATTTCACCCCTATTAAAGCTTGCAACCAGTGTTAAATCCCTCTATGAATCATAAGTGAGCACAAAGCATTTGATACCTTAGTATATTATGCCAAGAGCCTTGCTGATTGGAAGGAAGTTGTCTATCAGCAGAATTATTTTCATTTTTTTCTGCAGAACCATTGTGTTTTGGGGGAGGTCTCTCCTAGGAAATATTGAATAACCACCACAAGTGTGGAGCAAGAGTCTGCATCCTATCAGGGACTTTGAATTTTTATTTGAATTGTTTCTGACAAATGTTTGGCAGGAGAATGTTTATTTGTCTGTGTTAGGAGGGGCCACAAAAAGAAAACAGACAACTGTGCTAGCATTTTAAAAAAAGCCTCTTCAACTCTAAAGAACTGAGAAATATACATAAAAATAGGATTGCATAGAAATTTAGTTCAAAATCTTATAGGATAGAATTATAAATCTTTGATTTGAACCAATAAAGACTTTCTGAATATTGTTCTTTAAATTCCCTTTCAAAGTGCTGAAATGTCAACATTGAATCAATTAGTTTTTCCTCTGATTTCTTTATGTACATGTATGCACAAGTACACATACACACGTATACATGTTGCCAACTTCATCATCATCACCACCATCATCACTATCCTCTCTTTGACTGCTTTTTTGTTTTGTGGGTACAGAGAAGAAAGGAACAGGTTAGTTGTCACAGGAAGTAATCTGAGGCAAACAACATGAAAGATGCTGGCAAAATAAAATTCACAAATTTCCTTGCAAATTTCAGACTGGCTAAAATGATTGAAGGGGAAAGCAATGAATATTGCAGGGGATGTGGAAAAATTGGGGCAATAATTCATTGTTCGTGGAATTGTGAACTTATCCAACGATTTTGGAGAGCAATCTGGAAGTATGCCCAAAGAGTTAAACTGCCTATTATATTGGAAATCCTAGCAATAGTGATGAGAGAAGTAAAAGAAAGAAATAAGAATAGGGAATGAGGTAATAAAATTACCTCTTTTTTGCAGATGAAATGATGATAAACTTAGAAAACCCCAAATACTCAACTCTTGTCTTGCTGAATCTATCTTTCTCCGTGCAAAAAGCCTTCACCTTATTTGAGACTCTCCTCATCTCTCATCTAGACAGTTGAAACAATGTTATTATTGGTTTTTCTCCTCTCCTCATCCTCTACTCCATATCTCAATTGTTGTTCAATCATTTCAGTCATATCTAATTCACTGTGACTCCATTTGGGATTTTCTTGGCAATGATATCAGAATGGTTTGCCAGTTCCTTTCCCACCTAATTTTACAGATGAGCAAACAGATGCAAATAGGGTTAAGTGACTTACCCAGGGTCACACAGCTAGTAAATGTTTGAAGTCACATTTGAACTCAGGTCTTCCTGACTCCAGGTCTGGCACTCTATCTACTGCACCATCTAGCTGCTCTACATACAGTTGCTCAACTACTATTCTTAACACTGATCTGACCATGTTACTTTCCACACAAAAATAGCACTGGGTTCCCTAGTGCCTCTAGGGATTGAATACAAAATTCTTAGCCTGGCATTAAAACCCTCCAGAATGAGCCTCTCACTTATGTTTCTAGCCTTATTCCATATAATTTTCTTCACACAGTTGCCATTCCATTCAAGCTAAACTATGCTTTTCCCATATAGGAAATTCCATTGAATGCCATTATGCCTTTGCACAGGTGGCACTCCATGTCCAAAATACCTTGTTGTCCACCTCTGTCTTCCTTATAAACTATACTTATCTTCCTTTAAGAGGAGCTGAAGTTTTATCTCTTATATAAGACCTTTCCTTATCCCTCCAACTGTTAATACTCTCTCCCTCTGACATTTATTTTATATAATTTGGTACCTACTTTTTTAAAAAAAATTCTCTTGTATATATTATAATCTCCTCGAAAACAGGGGATATTTTATTTTTGTCCTCATGTCTCCAGTTCCTAATACAATGCCTGGAACATGATGGACCTTGAATAAGTATTAGAGTTAATTAAGTCAAATCTATAACTGGATGAGAAACCACTCTACAAGACCCTAATGTATACTAACCAGTGTTTTCTTGAGGAATTCTGGAAAGGGGCAGGGAGGGGTCATGGGATTTATCAGAGGTTGCCCATTCTGCCTTTGGTACTCTAATTATTAGGAAGCTTTTCACTAAATTGAACTGGAATCTACATCTATACAAGAAGTGTTATAGGTCATTGGTAACAAAAATTGATTATATAAACATCAACAAATATGTTCCCTTATTTGTCCCCTCATTGGGGTGTGAGTCAGCTGGATCACATTCAAAACTTTATTTAGACTTATTTTTTGATTCCCTTGCTTTCACTATTTTTGTGGTGATATTGTCTACATTCTTCTGCTATCTTTTGTATTGTTTTACAAATGAATTTGTATTTGAAACCAGTGCTTCCCTTGGCTTCCATGTCTCCCTGTTTAGCAGAAAAGTAAAGTGTTTGTTGACTAACTGCTTTCTAGGCTCTTTTGACCTCCTCATTGTGGTGACTGCTTTATATTGATTAAAATTCTGAAGAAAAGGATAATAATAATTGTTAAAGAGATTTGTCCTTTTCACCTTTCCTTTTTTTTGAAAAACCACAAACTACTTATTAAGTGGATCAGGTTAACATTGTTCCAATTGTATGTGGTATCTTCTGCTTATCTTTATCCTTCTAATTTTGTGTTGATTTTGGATTGTATTAACTAATTGATAGTCCAACAATCACAGAGAACTGATTCTGACCTGATTCCTCCTTCAGTGAAATAATTTCCTATTCAGTAAGGAACAGGCAATTTTATATTTTACATTTTTATTTTGTGCTCACCACATTCAAAGCTTCTAGACTGTCTCTTAGAAGGCATTGATGACATATAGGCAGAAACTTCTAAGTCTAAAACCTTTGGCCCATCATTCTTCAAAGTGAGTTATAATTTCTAACATACTTTTCACCATTCTCCCTTGTGCTCACCTCTGTATATTGTTGTATATATTTCAGTCATGTCTGACTCTTCCTGATCTGGTTTGAGGTTTTCTTGGCAAAGACACTGGAGTGATTTGCTACTTCCTTCTCCAGCTCATTTAACAGATGAAGAAACTGTGGCAAACAGGATTAAATGACTTGCTCTGGGTCACTTAGCTCCTAAATGTCTGAGTTCTGATTTGAACTCAGAAAGATAAGTCTTTCTAACCCCAGGCCCTGGGATCTGTCCACTGTGCTACCTAGTTCCCTCCCAAATTTTTGCTTAATCCACTAAACATCCTTATAAGTTAACATTGTTTGGACCATCTTGTTGAGCTTTCTGTAAAATTTCCTTAATTCAACATGTTCTATATCACATGTGAACATATAAACTTCAGTTCTATTCATGGCAGTCTTTGTTAATTCTTCTCATGAATACTACAAATTGATCAATTGTCTCATACAACAACGTTTCTTATTCCCTTGAACAAATGATGAAACCCATTCTACCAGCTCATTTGTTGTTTCTCTAAGAAAAATCTGGTAGCCAGATTTCTGTCTCGAAGGAATGTCCTGTTGTCTTCCCGTTTCATTTATCATAAGAATATCAACGTTCATGTGACTCAGTTCTTTCAACAGTAATAATAATAACAATAATAGCTAACATTTATATAGCACTTATTATATGCCAGGCACTATGATAAGCACTTTACAATTATGATCCCATTTGATTTTCACAAAAATCCTGGGTTATAGATGCTATTATCCACATTGACAAATAAGGAAACTGAGGCAAACATTATCTTTCTTAGAGTCCCATAGCTAGCAAATGTCTGAGTCTGGATTTGAACTCAGGTCTTCCTGAGGTCTTTTATTCTATCTACCATAATGCCCGATTGCCTAAGTATATTAACTAACTGCTCATTGGATGAAGGTCACATTTTAGAGTAACTGTGCTTATGTAATATTCACTGATTGTCTAAAAGCTATGTAATTCTTTTATTTTTTTTCTCCCCCCACCCCGCACGATGGCATATATTGCAGTATAGGATCTGAAAATACTTTCACAATAGACATTAGTCAAGGTACAAAGGCGTATTGTACTAGATGGGATGAAAAATGGTAAAGAAGAAATAACACCAAACAATGAAAAGAAAAAGAGCAATTAGTTTTCTTCCATCAGGATTCAAGCTCAGTTCTTTCTAGTTATTTCTCTGGATGTAGACATCTTTCTCCTTCATGAGTCTTTCGGGATTGACTTATATCACTGCATTGCTGAGAAGAGTCCAGTCTGTCATAGTTGGTTATCATACATATGTTATGTCTGTGATTGTATAGAGATTTCTCCTGGTTCTACTCTTCTCACTCAGCATCAGTTTGTATAAGGCTCTCCAGGTAAATATGAAAACTGTCTCTTCCTCATTTCTTATAGCACAAAAATATTCCATTACATCCATATACAACAACTTGTTTAGCGATTCTCCAATTGATGGGCACCCCTTTAATTCCCAATTCTTTGCAACCACAAAAAGAGCTGATATAAATATTTTTGTACATATGGGCCTTCCTCCCTCTTTTATAATCTCTTTGGGATATAACTAGAAGTGGTATTGCTGGGTCAAAGGGTATGAAATTATTTATAGCCCTTTGGGCATAGTTTCAGATTGCTCTCCAGAATGATTGGATAAGTTCACAACTCAACCAGCAATGCATTAGTGTTCCAATTTGCCCACATCCTCTCCAGCATTTGTCATTTTCCTGTTTTGTCATCTTAGCCAAGCTGACTGGAGAGATGTGGTACCTCAGAGTTGTTTTGATTTGCATTTCTCTAATCAATAGTGATTTAGAGCAGTTCTTCATATGCTTATAGATATGTTTAATTTCTTTCTATGAAAACTGCCTGTTCATATCCTTTAACCATTTATCAAGTGGGGAATGACTTGTATAGAGCTGACTCAATTCTCTGTATCTTTTAGAAATGAGTACTTTATCAGAGACATAGGTTGTAAAAATTCTTTCCCAATTTCCCACCTCCCTCTTGATCTTGGTTACATTGGCTTTGTTTGTACAGAAGCTTTTCAATTTAATGTAATCAAAATTATCATTTTGCATTTTATAATGCTTTCTAATTCTTGTTTGGTCATAAAGTCTTTCCCTCTCCAAAAATCTAACAGGCAAACTAGTCCTTGCTTTCCCAGATTGCTTACAGTGTCATCCTTTATACCTAGATCATGCACCCATTTAGACTTGATTTTGGTATATGGTGTTAGATAATGGTCTATGGCAGTTTCTGCCATACTATATTCCAGGTTTCCCAGCAGTTTTTGTCAAATAGTGCATTCTTATCCCCAAAACTGGGTGCTTTGGGTTTATAGAACAATAGAATACTATACTCATTAACTGCTAAATCTCATGCACACAATCTATTCCATTGATCCACTACTCTACTCCTCACCCAGTACCAAGCAGTTTTGATGACTGCTGCTATATATTACAGATTAATATCTGGTATAGCTAGTCCACCTTCCCTAGCATTTCTTTTCATTAATTCCCTTGATATTCTAGCCCGTTTGTTCTTCCAAATGAATTTTGTTACTATTTTGTTTAACTCTAAAAAGTAGTTTTTTGGTAAATTGATTGGTATGGCACTAAATATATAATTTCATTTGGGTAAATTGTCATTTTTATTATATTAGCTCGACCCAGCCATGAGCAATTGATATTTTTCCAATTAGTTGGATCTGACTTTATTTGTGTGAGAAGTGTTTTGTAGTTGTGATCATATAGGTCCTGGGTTTGTTTTGGCAGGTAGATTCCCAAATATGTTATAATGTCTACAGTGACTTTATATGGGATTTCTCTTTCTATCTTTTGCTGTTGAATTTCATTAGAGATATATAGAAATGCCGAGAATTTATGTGCCTTTATTTTCTATCCCTCAACTTTGCCAAATTTGTTTATCATCTCAAGTAGTTTTTTACTTGATTCTCTAGGATTCTCTAAGTATATCATCATATCATCTGCAAAGAGTGATAGCTTGGTCTCTTCTTTTCCTAATTTGATTCCTTTGATTACTTTTTTTTCTCTAACTGCTACTGCTAAGGTTTCTAGTACCAGATTGAATAAGAGGGGTGATAGTGGACACCTTTGTTTCACTCCTGATCTTATTGGAAATGCTTCTAGTTTAACCCCATTGCATATAATACTTGCTGATGGTTTTACATAGATGCTATCTCCTCTTGCAGTCAAGATGGCAGAGTAGAAACAGCACTTCCAAGGTGCTTGCCCCCACACCACTTCCAACCAAAGTAAAAGGTGGACTCTGAACAACTTCTGGAGTTCCAGTACCCACAGAACGACACAGAGAAGCTAACTTCCTGCTGAGGACAGCCCATCAGCCCTGCAGGGAACGGCCAGCTCAGCCCTCTGGGAACCAAGCCTAGGCCAGTGTGAGCTGCGGTTTTAGCCCAAGGGTGGCCAGGCCAGCAGCCTGCTGGAGGGACCGCAGAACACTAACAACTGTGGCGATTTCAGAATTATCGACACAGATATGCCTAGGACAAAGTGAGAGGTTAGTGTCCTTTGGACTTTGGGAGCAGTATTTGGGGAAAGACTTGGCTTCTTCCCCTGGGGGCAAGAAGTAGCTGATGAGACAAGGCACAGAAGCTATTTTGCAGCTTCAGTTGCAGCTTCTGCTCCTGGTCTGCAAACTGTAGGGGGATACAGCAATTAGTCTGGGGGTTAATCACTCTTGCTTTAACCTCCCTGGATGGGATTTTGGTCTGGGGTGGAGGTCGTGGTGTGGGTATCCAGCTTGCCAGAGCATGTGGAAGCTTCACAGAGGCCAACCAACTAATACCTCTGGAAGTTGTGAACACCCCACGTATGGGATGGAAACTCCCCTGTCTGGTGGCAGAGTCTTACTGTGGCAACAAGCCCAAAAGTCAAGGAATTGAGTGGCAACATACCTAGGCAAAGGAAACAAAATAAACAGAAAAATTCAACATTAGACTCCTATTTTGGGGCCAAAGATGATCAAAGCATGGAACACCTGGAGGACTGTGAGGTCAGAAATCCTGCACCAAAAGCCCCAAATGAAAATATGAGCAGGTTACAGGCCATAAAGGACCTTTAAAAGTATTTTAAAAACCAAATAAGAGAATTGGAGGAAAAATTGGGAAGAGAAATGAGAAAGATGCAAGAAAAGTATGAAATGTGAGTCAACAGCCTGACTGAGGAAAAAAACACCTTAAAAATAGACTAACTCAAATGGCAAAGGAGGCTCAAAAGGGAGATGAGGAGAAGGATGCCCCTTAAAAAGCCAAATTTGCCAGATGGAAAAAGAAGCTCAAAAGCTCACTGACGAGATTCATTCCTTCAGAGTTAGACTGGAACAAATGGAAACTAGTGACTTTTTGAGAAATCAAGATGCTGTTAAACAGATCCAAACAAATGAAAGAATAGAAGGCAATGTGAAATATGTCATGGGAAAAACCACTGACCTGGAAAATATATCCAGGAGAGATAATTTAAAAATTATTGGACTACCTGAAAGCCATGATCAAAGAAAAAACCTAGAAATCATCCTTCAAGAAATTCTCAAGGAAAATTGCCCTGATGTTTTAGATCCAGAGGGCAAAATAGGTCCCAAAAAGAAAACTCCTAGGAATATTATAGCCAGTTTCCAAAATTCCCAGATCAAGGAAAAAATACTACAAGCAGCCAGGAAGAAACAATTTCAATATTGTAGAAACACAATCATAATAGCACAGGACCTGGCAGCTTCTACACTGATTGAAGGGCATGGAATATGATATTCCGGAGGTAAAAAGATCTGGGATTAAAACCAAGAATCATCTACCCAGCAAAACTGAGTATCTTGTTTCAGTGGAAAATATGGTCATTCAGTGGAATAGAGGACTTTCAAGCATTCTTGAGGAAAAAACCAGAGTTGAATAGAAAATTTGACATTCAGACAGAAGAAGCAAGAGATGCTGGAGAAGGTAATCAGGGAAAAGAAATCAAAAGGAACTTATCAAAGTTGAACTATTTACATTCCCACATGGAAAAACTATAACTGTGACTGACAAAACCTTCCTAATTATGAAAATAATTGAAGAAGGGTTTATGGGCATATGAATACATATGTGAATGTGTGAGTATATGTTTACAGGTAAACATGGGTAGAGGTTGAATTTGGTGGGAAGGGATGATACTTAAGGGGTGAAGTTATGAGGTGAAAGAGGAAAGTGGCAAGAGGAGATGGGGAGAGACAGGGTAGGGTAAACTATCTCATGTAGAAGAGGCAAGGGGAAGTAGTTGCAGAGGAGGGGAAGAGCAGGAAGACAAAAAGGCAAAACCATATTCTCATTTAAATTTGGTTCTGGGAGAGAATGACATACATACTAAATGGGATATCTCAACCTGCAGCAGAGTAGGGGGAAGGGGGAATAGAGGGAGGATGATGGAGGGGAGGGCATTCTAAGGGGAGGGGAGGTTGGAAGTACGCACTTTCAAAGAGGGACAGGATCAAAGTAGGGAATGGACCAGGTGGGGGGTGGGATGGGTGGAAGGGAAATATAAGCAGTCTTTTACAATATATCTACTATGGTAATGTTTTGCATAACTATACATGTACAACACATACTGAATTGCTTATCTTCCCAAAGGGAGTGGGTGACAAGGGAGTAAGGTAATGCATCTGAAATTTAAAGATTTAAAATTAAATGTTTCAAATATATATAAATACTATTATTAATACTCTTTTGTATGTAATTGGGAGATAAGATGTGCAGGCATTGGGTCACAGAGATTGACCTTGCCTTAATGGTAAATTCGAAGGGGGTATAGGAGAAGATAGGGAGAGAGCAGATTGGATGAGGCAATATCTTGTGGAACTGCTATTCTGGGGAGGTAGGTAGAGGGAAAATGGGGGGGAAATTGTAACTCAACATCTGAAGGATATGAATGATGTAAACCAGAAGTTAATAAAGCATTTGTTAAAAAAAAAATAGATGCTATCTACTATTTTCAGGAAGGCTCCATTTATTCCTATATTTTCTAGTCTTTTTAATGGGAATGGATGTTGTACTTTGTCAAAAGCCTTTTCTGCATATATTGAGATAATCATGTGTTTTCTGCTAGTTTTATTGTTGATATGATCAATTATACTGATGGTTTTCCTAATATTAAACCATCCTTGCATTCCTGGAATAAATCCTACCTGATCAAAGTGTATTATACTTGTGATAAGTTGTTACATTCTTTTAGCTAATATCTTATTTAAAATTTTTGCATCTAGATTCATGAGGAAAATTGGTCTATAATTTTCTTTCTCTGTTTTATCTCTTCCTGATTTAGATCAGTACCATATTTGTGTCATAAAAAGAATTTGGTAGGATTCCATCACATATAATCATAAACCACAATATGTTCAGTCATTCCCCAATCGATGGGCATCTCTGCAATTTCCAGTTGATTGGTATCACAAAGAGAGATGAATTATCTCCAATTTATGCAGTATATAGCATGTTAGATACTTCTATGTTGTTCACCCCTATTAGATTGTGTGCTCTTTAAAATCAGCAACTGTCATTTGCCTTTTGTTTTGTATCTCAGAGCTTATTCACATAATAGGTACTTCATAAAATTTTATTGCCTATTAACTATATCTTCTCAGAACATAGGGAAGGCTTACACTGTCATGAGACTTTGGAGTAGCAGGCTTTTCTTTTTTAATGATTTTTTTTATTTTAAGCTCCAGGGCCAGAATACAAATAAAGAATAGAGAAAAGAAACCAAAACATATTAAAAACTTAAATATTGGAACTTAAATACAAAGAAAGAAAAAAGCATGCTTTTTGCATAGCAGAACATAAGAGAGGTTTCAAAATATGTACAATAAATTTTCATTTCAAGAAAGCATGTATGATAAATAATACACCTTGTGTTGAGAATTGTCCATCTTTTCTTTGCTTTCTTGTAAGTTTTTCTTTTGTTCTCTTCTGCGCACTTTTTTACTTTGTTCTTTTTCCCTTCTCCCCACCCCTCCACAGAAGGTTACAATAAAGTTCAGATATATTTCCTTATAGCTATAGCTATATATACATATACATATATATACATACATACACATACATACATACATACATATATAGACATATAGCATCCCAAGACATATTTTACTCCTGATGTTTGTTTTTATGTTTGTGCATATCTCTTGTTTCCCATCCCTCCTACCTCTTCTACTTTACTTTTCCCCACTACCTTACCCTCATATTACTTGCCTACCCCCCTTCAAGGATCCTTCCTCTGTCCTCCCATCCCCATAAATCTATACACCCTTTTATACCCCCCTTTTACCAATTCCTTCAGCTTCCCCTCTAAAGATCCCTCTCTATCTCTTCCTGCCCCCTATGTCTTTACTGTTTTATTTCTTCTGAATTTAAAAGACTTTTATACTATTCTAAATGTTGTTCTAAGTATTGTTCCCTCTTAAACCCATTCCCAATGAAAGTAGTTTACCAGAACTACCAGCCCTCCTCCATCTAATTGCTCTATATCAATTCTTCTTCTTGCATCTCATGTGTATAAAATAATTACTTTTTTTAGCTGTTCCTGGACAGTTTCACTTTTTAAATTCATAATCAGGTTTACCCCAGTCTTTCTTAGGAGCTAAGAAATTGTTAATGAGAATCTTAGACCTACATTAAAAAGTAAACTGTAGGGCAGGTAGGTGGCACAGTGAGTAAGAGCGCTGGCCCCAGAGTCGGGATGACCCGGGATAGATCCCGCCCTCAGAAAATGAGCACCCACACAAAAGTAATGTCCGTGTAACCTTGAGCAAGTTGCTTAACCCCAATTGCTAAATAAATAAATAAACAGATAGTTAAATAGATAAATGAATGAATGAATGAATGGATAGATAGATAGATAGATAGATAGATAGATAGATAGATAGATAGATAGATGAATGAATAAGTAAACAGTGTGCCCTTATTAATCTCTTATAATCAGTCTTTGGTATATGCCTTATAGTTCTCTTGGTTCTTGTATGTTGAATCTTCTATTAAGTTTAGGATCTTTTTTAAACAAAGTCTTTAAAGTCTGAAAGTTTATCAAATGTCCATTTTTTTTCATTCAGGATAATACTTAACTTTGTAGTGTATGATATTTTCGAGTGGAACCCCAGTTCTTTTGCTCTTTGATATGTTGTTTTCCAAGACCTGAAGTCCTTTAATGTCTCTGTTGTTCATTCTTGTGTAATTCTAATTGTGTCATCACGATCCTTACATTTTTTTCATCTTGATGCTTTTAAGATTTTATCCTTGAACTGGGGGTTTCAGAATTTGACTATCGCATTCCTATGAATTTTCCTCATAGGATCTCTTAAGTGGTGATTGATGAATTTTTTTTTCTATTTCTACTTTCCCCCCTTGTTCTAATGCTTCAGGACAATTTAATCATTTCTTGTATTATTGTATCAAGATTCTTTTTTTGATCATAACTTTCCATTAGTTCAATTATTTTTAGGTTTTCTTAATCTCTTCTCCAAACCCCCTTTTTTTTTCTTATGAGTTTCATTTTCTCTTCTCTTTTCTCATTATTCATACTTTGTTTAATTATCTCTTGATCTCTTATAATTTCTCTGGCTTCATTTTGTCCAATTCTAATTTTCAAAGTATAATTTCCCTCCTTAAGATTCTGGATCTCCTTTTCTAATTGATTGACTTTCCTTTCATACTTTCTTGGTTTTGGAGGATTATTCTTAATTTTTTTTAGTTTTTCCTCTATCTTTGTCATTTGATTTTTAAAACCTTTTTTAAGATGAATTCTTTTGGAGCAGGTAACCATTTGGTGTTACTCTTTGGGGGTTTCTTTCCTTCAATATCCTCCTCTGAAGATGAACCTGGTCATCTTTATTCCCATAATAGCTTTCTATGTTTGGATTTTTTTCTCCCTTGCCTGTGCATTTTTTTTGGCTTAATAGCTTAATTTTTGTGATCACCTCTAGCCCTGCGATATGGGAAATGTGCCTCTTGCCCCAGATCTTCAGTTCTCCCCTTTATCCCAGAATCAAAGCCAAACCTCCAAACTCCTGTAAGTGCCCAGAGCCAGGGGCTTTCTGTCCCACTGCTCCTGCACTCACCAGGCAGGTGCTGGTTCCTTCTCAGCCCTGCCACTCTCCACAGCACAGCTGGGTCTGGCATTCCTTGTCAGTAGAGGATCCCTTGATCTTCCCTGGGCTCAGACAGCCCACTGCTCTCTTTATCCAGGGGGTAAAAGTTCCTGGGGCTGGGGCTGAGGCAGCTTCTCAAACCAACCCCTGGACTTGCAGCTTGCTGTTAAAATGGAACCTAGCAAGCTGTGAGCTCTTCCACCCAGCATGCACTTGCCTCCCTCCTGCCTCCAGGTGCAGCACCACCTCCTCTCCTCTCTTAAGGGTTTAAACTTGCCACTTCAACATTCTCCATAGATGATGATATTGCTGCTCTCTTTGTTGACAATGGTTCTGGAATGTGCAAAGTTGGCTTTGCAGGAGATGATGCCCTTCAAGCTGTCTTCCCTTCCATTGTTGGGCACCCCAGACATCAGGGTGTGATGACAGGTTTGGGTCAGAAAGGCAGCTATGTGGGGGATGAGGTGCAGAGCAAGAGAGCGACATAATGAAGATCCAGATGGGGAGGAGGGAGAAGGAAGGTACTAGTATTGCCTTAAATGTAAGTTATGTAATCCTTAAAAAAAAAAAAAAACTTCTTGTATCTTCCACCTTAATACTTATTCCTTTTTTTAAAAATTGTCAGCCATATTGAATTACACCCGGAATTCCCTCCTTGTCCCCAACATAGATGTGAATGAGGACTTTTATAGTTTCCCTGCAAGTTTTGAGATTGGTGCCAGTACTTGGGGGAGGGGAGGAGCTTTATCTGTACACTGACTTAAAACTGGTTCAAATAAAAGTGCACACATTAAAGAAAAAATAATAAAATAAAATAGAACCTAGCCTGGAGGTGTTTACTCTTCACAGGGACCAAACTTGTCCTGGGATTTTTCTTCCCATCTTCTGAAATTGTCCCAGGAAGACCCTGGTTGTGCCCCTATTTTATTTATCTCCACCCACACTTTGTTTGCCCTAAGGTGCTATTTTAACTCTTTTGTGGGGGAATATCTTCAGAACTTGGACTGACACACTCCGCCATCTTTCCAGAATCCTCTCTGGAGTAGCATTTCATTGAACATTTCTTCAAACATTACAAACTATGAGGACAGATTCTCTGGGACTTGTTATCAAAGTGTCCAAGATCATCTCACCATCCTCCCTTCCTCCATCACAGTTAGCATATCCTGTGTTCTCCTGGTTAAAATGGGTTGAAGAAAATCTTGAGTATTGAAAAGAAAATGAATTTTGAAATAGGATGACTTGAATTCTAATCCCAAAACCTATATTAACTAATAGTAACTTTGGGATACTTCTCTGCACCTTAGTTTTCTTGTTTGTAAATGAAAATTAGACTAGATGACTTCTGAGGTCCCTTTGAACTCAATAATTCTGTGAAACTTAGCAAATCTCAAAGTGCCTGGTTTTCTTTACAATGTGCCAAAGCATAACCAAAACACTGAAAGGAAAATAATTTTCTTAGAAGTAATATTCCATGTCATTTCCAGTGGTGTTTTTTATTATTTTAAATTTATCAGAGTTTGGATAATGTGTATTTTAGGAACTTTCACTTTTGTTTATTCTATAAAAGCAGGAGATTTTTCTTACAGGGATTAATTGTTTACATCTGTATTAACCCAAAGTCAAAACAAAAGTGTCTCCAAATGAATGCACTGGGCATTTTTCCCCCACTGTTTCATTTTAAATGTTTCTATATTGGAAACTATTTATTTCCTACTGTTTGGAAACATAACTTCTATTCAAGTATGGGTTGGACTAGAAGATCTTGAAGTTGCTTCCAATTCTGATTTTTCATTATTGTGACTATGAAATAATGATACTTATTTCAAAGTTTTGTTTTATTTTGTATACTATATAAGGTCCAGGGATGCTAATCTCACTCCTCAAATCTCATTCCTCTGAGATTAAGATACTTATAAATTGCACCTCTTGCATGCCATACATTTAGTCTTTTTAAATTCAAAAGGGCATAGATTCAATATAAATTAAAATATAAACAGTAAAATCAACATTAAAATACAATATTTAAACTTACATTTAGGAAAACAGTATTTATTGAACAAATGAATTATGTTGAATGTTACTAACAAGTAATAGAAATGAATTTTGTGAGTTTCCAATATAGCCTGGGGAAATGAGAAAAAAGATGGCCTCGGAGTGAGAAGATTTGTATTTGGATCTTGGCTCTGACACTTACTAGCTGTGGGACCATGGACTAGTCACCTGACCTCTTAGAGCCTAGAAAAAATGGAGATAAATATCTATATCATTGGGTAGCTATGGGGGAAGCATTTTGTAAACTTCAAAGCACCCTATTAATGTAAACTATTATTAGACACAAAGTCAAAAACATATGAATTTTTGCTTTTGTGGGAGAATTAATACTAAACAAAATATGCTACTAACTTAGGAGCCCATAATAGTTATTCTCTGGGAATAAACAGTGAACAAAATCATAATTGGCAATTTTCCATGTGATTCTTGGGAGGGACTTCCATAGCAAAGGAGGCCAAGGTACACAAGACTGTTTTCTCATTTCTCTTGGCTTATATGCTACTAACTTTGAGGACTGGGAAAATGCATGCATAATACTCTAAGCACATGGAGACCGAGTCTCTACTTAAAGGAACACTGGTCACTGTATTAAAGAAGAAAGTTTTATTTTTATAAAACCAAATTAGTAACCATTAGTGCCATGAAGCTATGCAAACCTTTCCTAATTTCACCCCTTTGTCTCGATGTTTGTACGTGTAGTCATTCAGTCAATAAACACTTATTAAACACGGTACTATGTGCCAGGTACTAGGCTAACTGCTATGGGTACAAAGAAAGGCAAAGGAAAATCCCCATTCTCAAGGATCTCACAACCTCGTTGGGAAAAACAATATGAAAATAAATATTTTCAAATAAAAGGTAGATACAGGATAAATCGAAGTTTAGAGGATTAAGGTATTAGCATAAAGGAAGATAGGGAAACATTTCTCAGAAAGGATGAGATTTTAGTAGGATTTGATGACTGTTAGTAGGACTTCAGTGACTGTTCACCAGTCACTGAAAATGTCCAGAGACTGGAGGAGTGTCTTATTTAAGTAACAGCACAGACCAAAGACACAATAAAGTGAAAGAAGCACCATTCTCTGAATAAAAAACAAAAACAGAAAAAATAAACCAATTGTGTTCACCTCAACACTTATTGTGTGACCTTGATTGAACCCTTCATTTAACCCCTCTGATTCTCCATTTGTTCATCTATAAAATTGGAATAACCTCCAATAGCTATTTTATTGGGCCTATCTTTAAAAAACACTTTATAAAACTTACCTCAGTATTTCCCAACCTCTAGGTCATAGATCTAAGGGGAAGGGGTTAAGGGTCATAGATCTAAGGGGAAGGGGGTTAGAGGAGGTTACAGACTGTTTTTATGAGGGTTCTGTAAATGAACACGTGTGTGTGTGTGTGTGCCTGCACATGTGGGAATGTGCATGTGTGTGACTGTGTGGACTGTGTGTGTGTGTGTGTGTGTGTGTAATGGGAATGGAAATTTGAAGATCTCCCCTGCCCCTTAATAAGCCTAGGGAAATTTGAAGACCTTAGCTGATTTGAAGATCTTCCCTGTCCCCTAATTGGCTGAATGTAATCACATGGAGCCTGTGGTGGAAGGAGTTTGCTGAAGGGTAGAGCAGAACCTACAGGAAGCTGGGAGTGAGAGCAGTTAGAGACAAAAGGAGGAGAGGATGCACACAGGCAGATAGCTAGGCTTGTGAGTGTTGGTTTGTGGGAAGACTAAAAGATATTGTGGCTCTCTGTGCCCTTGCAGTGTATTGACTTCATTGCTATTATGAAGAATTTGTCTTTCTGGTTTGGGGATTTGGTTTTCTGGTGTCTGAATAAATGTTTTCCTTCTGTTTTATATATGGAAAGTCTGTTATATTTTGTGATTGAGCACAATCACTGTCAAATATTGATATGACATATATACTGATATATTAAATACAGTACTGTAGGCACTGTGAATATTGCATTGGCACTACGTTTGGCGATGAGGATTGGATTGTGTAATATCAGACCTCTATCTGGAGGCAGAAGGGATTTGGAAGAAGAAATGAATATCCCGTGACGGGAGGACTTAACCTTTTTCCTCTCTGGAAAGGGAGTGGGCTAAAAGTACAGGACTCTGTGAAAACTGGGAACTGAGGTACAGAAGGGAGAACCTAGAGATTTAGAAACATGTTTGCAAGGAATACCAATAAAACCAGGGAGTGAACTGGAAGGGGTGTGTAGAAGATAATGGGTTTTAACAGGTTATCATATTATATGTAAAAGTAGAGACAAGCTTTTACAAGAGAAAATTCAGATGGAGAAAAAATCAGCTGTTTTGAATGAGAAGTTGGCTGTGTTACAGTGTGCAGTTTCTCCTTTAGAAGAGCAAGTTGGAGGGTCTCTGATGGTAGAAGAGAAGGTTGCTGTTGTGGGTTTGGCTCAGAATAAGAAGAGGAAAACTAACCAGAGGAATATGCGTGCCACACTAATACAGACTGAGACAAGTTGCCCTGGCAACGACTACCAGGAAAGTGCAAGGGTACAGAAAGACACAACGTTACATGACCAGGCTTTTACAAGGGCAGAGTTTGCCTGTACTAAGACAAAAGCAGGAGAATCAGGGAGGCCAAACAAAGTTCAGGGAGATAACTGAGGATTTCACTCAGCAGAATGTTACTGATATATTAAACAGATTCACTCAAAGGACAGGTGAATCGTTAGTGTCTTCGATGGTGAGAAGCAATGATGAAGAGGCCAGAGGAATATGGGTAAATAGCATGGATTGCTTAAAATTTATAGATATTTGTCAGAATCCTTTTGTCAAGCAAGCTTTTAGGGATTACCACACTCAAGAAGGTAATTATATGACCAATCTGTTAGCTTTAGCTGCCAATGGATGCAATAAAATGTATCCTACTGATTCTGTGTGGCCTAGTGGAGACAGAACCTGATACTCTTAGAGAGTGAATGAGAAAGTCAAAGAGGAAGTAATGAAAACTACTATTGTGATTGAAGATGCAAGTGCATATCACTATAGCACCTTAGCAGTTTCTCATAGAAATATCATAGTGAAGATGGCTCCTCTTGCTTATCAGCAGCTTCTTTTGACTCTACTAATAGGTAAAATAGGGAATCCTCTTTCAGAGGTGCTGGATAAAATTTCACAGCTGTAACTTGGTGGAATGGGAAAAAGATAAATTTCCTCAAGGGAGAAGAGTAAATAGCAAGCAGATTCAAAGTCAGAATAAATTGTCAAGAAAATAGTTGTTTACTGTTATATTGAGAGCAGGGGTAGATTTTGGAAGAATTGATGGTATTTCTAACTAATGAACCATACAAAATGTATCAAGAAAAGGGCTTGATGTTAGACAGAATAGAGAAGTGACAATGCCCCTAAAGATCTTTCTGAACCATTCTATCCAAGTTTGTCACAACTTCAGGGAAACTCAGATTAAAGAACCTACTGGGACAGGTGGAAGTACTCAATATGTTGAAGTTATGGTGGTACATCAAGTCATTAAAACAGAGCAAGAAAGACAGTGCATATATCTACTGTGAATGAGGCTCTGGTAGTGAGTTCATGGACTCCAGAAGCACAGCTGATCCTATATTTGTTTCTTTTGGGCTTTTGGTCGTTAAACTTGTTTGCAAGATTTATTTCCTGTAGGCTTAGTACCTTCCACCTGCAGATGCCTGATCACTTAAAACAGATGTCACCCCCTGTCCATGACTGTTATGTGCCTCCCCTGGACTTGGCATCAACCAGTTCCAGATGCCAGCTAAAGAACTGACCTCTCGAATGGGAGTCCCCTCTTGGGACAAGGGTAGCTCTACATTCAATTTCAGCAGGAAGTAGCTATGGCGGAAGAGATCTTCTCTGCTTACCCCAAGATTTTGAACCTTATTCATTTGAGGGGGGAATGACAGGGTGCTTGTACTCAAGCCCTTACGCTAAGATATTGTTTTATGTGCTTATTTTCTGTTATCCCTGTTATATTGTTGTAAAGGTCTATTGACACCAGTTACCCCTAAACTCTCGTTAACCTATGTAATGAAATGTATTGTTAATGTATTTTTGCTGTATAAGGGACATGAAAGATCTTGGGACCAAATATAATGGGAATTTGAAGATCTTCCCTGCTCCCAATAGGCTAAATGTAATCACATGGAGCCTGTGGTGGGAGGAGTTTGTTGAAGGGTAGAACAGAGCCCACTGGAAGCTGGGAGTGAGAGCAGTTAGAGATAAAGGGAGGAGAGAATGCACACAGGCAGACAGCTAGGCTTGTGAGTGTTGATTTGTGGGAAGGTTAAAGGATAGTGTGGCTCTCTGTATTAACTTCTTTGCTACTCCGATGGATTCATCCTTCTGGTTTTGGGATTTGGTTTCTGGTGTCTGAATAAATGTTTTCCTTCTGTCTTTTATATGGAGAGTCTGTCATATTTTGCAATTGAGCACTATGCCAGCATATTTAAAGTTGCCATCAGCACTGTGAATATTGTATTGACGCTTCTCTCTCTCTCTCTCTCTCTCTCTCTCTCTCTCTCTCTCTCTCTCTCTCTCTCTCTCTCTCCCTCTCCCTCTCTCTTTCTCTCTCTGTCTGTCTCTCATCTTCTCTCTGTATGTGTATATATATATATATGTGTGTGTGTGTGTGTGTGTATTTCATATATATATATGTGTGTGTGTGTGTATTTCATATATATGTATGTATATATATATATATATATATATATATATAATACATAAACACACACATTAACCCATTGTTGGTAGAGATATGGATTAATCCAGATGTTCTGAAAAACAGTTTGGAATCATATGAGATACCATTAAACTATTCAGATTTTGAATCAGAAATCTCATCACTGGGCATATATTCCAAGAAGGCTGGAAACAGAAGGGTTTTATGTACACCAAAAAGTGATAGAAGCATTTTGTGGAACACTAAAGAACTGTGAGCAAAGCAGGTATCTATCCACTGGGAATAACTAAACAAATCATGGCACATGAATGTAATGAAGTATTACTGCATTTATAAGAAATGATCAACAGAAAATAATTTTTAATGGGAGACTATTTATATGAATGAATGTAGAATGAAGCAGAACTAGGAAAGCAGCATATACTATACCTATCTATATATGTGTGTGTATATATATGAAAGAAAACTAAAACAGAACTAAACTTGTTTAGTTAAAATAAATGAACATAGCCTCAGAGAAAATATTTTAAAAATCCATCTTTTCTTTATATTGAAGAGATGAAAAAAGTATATGGAATGTAGCATATGTTGTCATACACAGATGATGTGTTGGTTAGTTTTGCTAAATTACTTGTTTTCTTTCTTTTCTTTTCTTCCTCTTCCTTCCTCCCTTCCTCCTTCCTTTCCTTCTTTCTTTCAATCTTTCATTCTTTCCTCTTTTCTTCTTTCCTTTATCTCTCTTTCTTTTACGAGATTGCTGAGTAATAGAGTAAGGGGATATATTTTGGGTGAATTTAATATAAAATCAAAAGGCATCTATAAAACTTCTTTTAAATAAGCAGGAAAAAGTAATATAATTCAATTTAGTCAACATCTAGTAAAAGATAAAGAATTGCAGAAAACTAATGAGAACAGTACTGCCAGACTAACCTCATTTCCTTTTTTGCTTTTATTATGAAATTAATCCATATGCACAAACAGTTCAATATACAAGGAATCAAAAAGTGTACAAAAAACCACGAACATGTGTTAGGTACACTTTTAAGTGTATACTCAATTTTAAATGATAGTAACAAAATTGCCCTGTTTATTCATGACCTCTTCATATTCTCTTGGTTTTCTAAACAACTTTTCTTCTTGTTTTTTGTTTGTTTGTTTCTTAATATTCCTCTCTCTCTCTCTCTCTCTCTCTCTCTCTCTCTCTCTCTCTCTCTCTCTCTCTCTCCTCAAATAAATAACCATAGTTAAATACAACAAATTAAAACTTTGCATTTATTCCAATTTTTATAAGGGTAACTAAACTGGTAGACCAATGATTAGGATAAGAATGATTTGTTGGGATTTTAGCAAAGTTTTTTTTTAGAGGAAATATAGCATTCTATTCTTAAGGAATGGATGGAGACATGAGCCAGCCCGTAATATAACTAAAGGAAGTACCAGACTTAAAGAATAGTCACCAATGGTATTTTAATCCACTTGAAAGGAGTTCTCCCTTGGAATGTCCCAAGGATCTATGTTTAATTCTGTGCTTCTTAACATTTATTCAATTACTTTGACAAAAGAAAATACAGCATATTCATCAATTTTGTTGATAAGAGAATGATGAGTAAGGAGGATGATACATTGGATGACAGTATCCCAAAAAATCTTAATAGTCTAGAACTAAATTTTTAGTCTGGAATCCATGAGCTTTGTAAAAATAATTTGTGATAACTGTATTTCAATTAAATTGTTTTCCTCTGGGTGTGTGTATTTTTACAAAATTGTGTTCTGAGAAGGGGTTGATAGGCTTTGCCAGTCTGCCAAGACACAAAAAGGAAAAGAAACTCTGATTTAAAACTTTGTACTATATATAAGATTATGTTTAATAAGACTAAATTTAAAGTCTTATACTTCAGTTCAAAAGTAACTATTAGTATGAGCTGATGGATATGTAACTAGATAGTAGTTCATCTGAGAGAGATCTGGGAACAATGACGGAATGCAAGTTATAGTGTGATACGAGGACTAAAAAAGCTAGTGTAATCTGTGACTACATTAAGGAAGGCATGCCTTCCTGCAATAAGGAGGTGATAGTCCCTCTGTACTCTGCCTTAGTAAAACTAGATCTAAAATATTACTACTATTGCCCAATTCTGGACACCACAGTTTAGCAAATGGATTGGCAAGCTGGAGAGTGTCCAGAAAAAAAATGCAGCAAAGATAAAGAGGTATATTACATCTATAAAATGTGCAGATTAATTGCAAAAATTAAGAAGTTTGGCTTGGAGCAGAGGACTCAGGAAGGAAATGGTTGTTGTTTGTCCTTTGCTCTTAAAGATAAACAATGACATCATGAGCGTGATGTCTTGACTTGTGAGTGAATTGGATTTAAGTGAGGCAGAGCTGTGTGAAGTTATCAGGCTCACTCTCTCCCCCAGAGTCATTGGAATCCAGTAGTAAGACAAAAGTCTAGAGGTGCATGGTAAGTACTTAAAAAGCTGACATGTGGAAGATGAATTAGCCTCATTCTGTTTATCTTTGAAGAATAAAATTAGCAATAATGGTTAGAAGTTGAAAAGAGAAAAATGAGTAAGGGAAGTAAGGGAAAATGAGTGGATTGGCACTCATTAGAGATGTTCAAGTGAAGGCTGGATGACCACTTGTTCTTCTATTATAGTAGAGATTCCCTTGGGGTCATGACTTGGAGTAGAGTGCTACTGAGATCCCTTTCAGTGCTAAAACTCTATGATTCTTTGGTTTCCTTCCATCACAGAGGTTATGAACGTATAATGTGAACCTTAGACTTGGTCTTTAAAATGAGCATAAACAGAGTCTATGGAAGTTACAAATATGACTGCTAAAGGTGAAGATAAAATACATGTAAAAAGTAGACTTTGTTTACTAGAAAAAAAGAGAAGAGATATACACAGAAAGCAGATGTGTTTCATTAGAACAAGGTCTTTATATTCCAGAAGAATCCTGATCTTTCTAACAAAAAGAGAAAGCCTGCTTCCTTCTCCTTCTGAGAGAGATAATATCTTTTTTTTTCTTTTCAAAAGACAAACCTGGGATATACTTGGACAAAGCCACTGCAACTACAAAAAATGATTTCCATGCACATATGAAAAAAAGTTTCAATCTTCTTAAAATTGATGTATGCCAGGGAACCAATGAACAAGCAATAATTAAGTACTGATTAAGTGCCAGATCTTCTGCTAGGCACTAGGAATACAAATACAAAAGAGAAGCAATCCCTCTCACATTCTTCTTGAAGTAGGTTACAACATGCATACAGGATACATGGAAAATAAATCCTCAGAAATTTGGGGTTTGGCAGCAATAGGAAGAAGCAGGCAAATTATCTTGACTCCCAAAGGGAGCCAGAAGTTACAAGAGGCAGAATTAAGGACAGACAACACATCCCAGTCATCTGAAACAACCCAGGAAAATGGGATTTAAAATATCATTTGTTAGGGGCATAAAAATGGTCATTTGAGTTGATCATAGATTATGTGAAAGGGATTAATGTAAAATCAGTATGGAAAGATGAGTTCCAGTTAAGGATTTTAAATGCCAAACACAAAAATATATACATTTACCCTTAGGTCAGTGGGGAACCATTTCAATATCTGGAGCAAGTTGAATGATGTAACCAAACCTATACTTTAGGCATATCAATTTGGTGGCTTTGAAGAGGATGGAGAGGAGAAAGGGTGAAAATGAATGCCATTTTGCCCATTAGGCCATTGTAATACTCTAGGTGAGAAGGGGGAAAGATCTGAACAAAGGTGTTTATTGATATAAGTAGATAGTTGAGGATGTAAGTGAAAGCTTGAAAAAAATACACCCATCATCCCCACAAATGCATCATTGGATTTTGAATTTCTTTTCACGACTAAATTGATAATAGAGGATTAATTTAATTAAGAAAAGACTAATTTTTTGCTGTGAAATATAACAACTCCTATGTAACAATGCTTTGGAATTCTACTTCAATATGTAAGAAGATTTTTCTTACATCAGGGGAAAATGTCTCAGGGAATGGCAAAGCTATCTGTGCCCAGTGCCTGCTGTCTAAACCTAGAAAGAGCCTTGTGCATTTTGTTCAACTTTGCATTTTACTATTTCAGGAGCACTGAAATATTTGTATCAGCATTTGTTATGAAAATGAATACCTAGAAGCAAAATGGGTGCCCAACAACTGGAGGGAGAGTAGCTGAAAAAAATGTAGAATGCTAATAGAAGACAGCAAAATAACCACTGACTTTGGAGTCTGAAGACCCAAGCTTGAATTCTAGCTCCACTGCTTGCTGCCTATATGAAGCTGATCACCTCACTTGACGCATAAGAGATAGAGTTATTCTATTAAATAAGGAAGTTGGTCTAGATGGTCTATCAGATCCTTTCTAAATCCAAATGTATGATCACACAGTATAGTATTGTGCTATGAGCAAACATGGAAAATTCAGAAAAATACACAGGAATCAATATGTATTGCTAATCTAAAGTTAGAATAAGGAGAATAAACATAACAAATATAAATGGAAACAACTCTAAGATAAAATGGTTTTCTTTGGTATAAGGAAGGGTTCTATAATAGGGAAGGGGTAAGCATATTGAGAAATGATTATAGTGGAAAAGATGAAAGTCATCAGTGAACAAAATCTATATATACATCAAACACCTAGGCAATGAGATGACAAAGTAGATAGAGTGTGGGACCTGGAGTCATGAAGACCACAAATCCAGCCTCAGACATCTACTAGATAGGTGACCCTGGTTAAGACTCAACTTCTGTTTCAGGTTCTTCATCTGCAAAATGAGGATAATAATAGCACCTAACTCCCCAAATTATTGATAATAAAATGAGATATTTTAAAGTGCTCTGCAAACCTTAAAACACTGAATAAATGCTAACTATGATTAGTATTATGTTGCTCATTAGCTCTAATAAAATAAATAAAATTAAAAGGGGGTGAAAATGGACTTTAAACAACTATTGCCTTGAAGTTTATATGAAAAAGAAATGCTGAAATAAGCTGCATGTGGAACCAAATCTAAAGCTGAAACTTTCAGTCCTTGCACAAACTTCCAATCTCTTAAAGCTCTAATATATTAGTAATAGCAGCCATTTTGTTGAATAAATTGCTATAATAAGTAATCAAACACAAGCATGAATTACATAAATGTCCCCATTTGTTTATTTTTTAATTTAAATTAATTTACAGTTCTGAAATCTCTCCCTCCAAACTTCTCTCTTTCCCAACCCATTGAGAAAGCAAAAAAAAAAATTATTTCATTATGTTTTAAAATGTACACATACACACACACGTACATATATATGCATATATACATGTATGTTGTATGTGTACACAAACACTTCAATTTTTACTCTGAATCGATTGCTTCTCTACGTAGAGGGGTAACATGTTACCTCATGAGTACTCTGGGATTGTTCTGGATCATTGTGTTGATCAGAATTACTAAGTCTTTCAAAGTTGTTTATCTTTGCAAAACTATCATTATTTTATAAATTAGTCTGGTTTTGTTCACTTAATTTTTTATCAGTTCAAACAATTCTTCCCAAGTTTCTCTGGAGCCACCTCATTCTTTTTTTTTTTTTTTTGAGGGCAATTGGAGTTAAGTGACTTGCCCAAAATCACATGGCTAGTAAGTGTGTCAAGTGTCTAAGGCCAGATTTGAACTCAGGTCCTCCTGACTCCAAGGCTGGTGCTCTATTCACTGTGCCACCTAGGCACCCCAAACCACATCATTCTTAAAGTGAAATAATATTCCATATGTATATGGAATATTCCATATGTATATGGAATATTCCATATGTATATGGAATATTTATATATATATATATTTTATATATATAGTTATTTATTTTATATCTATATCTATATCTATATCTATAATCCCTGTGCTTTAGTTTCCTCATCTGTATAATCAAGATGTTGGACAAGATGGCTTCTGAGTCTCTCTCAGCTAATTATTACATGTATATAGATGGGAATATCATTGTCAATCCATCATTACACATATCTTGGACAGAGAATAATGATTTATGATGAGCTGGGCCAAAAACTAAATAGAAGAAGACTGAGGTGTATTACATTTCTGAAATTCTGTGGCACTTTTAGTAATCCCAAACACTTCCTTCACCCAAAGCTCATTATTTTAACACCAATAATCTGCATATCTCTACAATTTCAAATAATGAAAAAACATGGTCCCAAGAATAAAGAAATTTTTATTTTAATTGAAATGCATGCATGGGTGAAAATAGACTGTAGCATTTCACATGAGCATTGATACTTAAAACATCATTAAGGGAGAGCTTTTACAGTGGAAAGGAAAATGAGATGGGGGATGGGCAATGCCTGAATATTACTTTCATTAGAATTGGTATAAAAATGGAAGAATATATTATATATATATATATACATATATAAAGATATACGTATATATATGTGTATATACATGCATATATATATATATATGTGTGTGTACGTGTGTGTGTGTGTGTACACATACATACAAACATACACACACAGAGTCAGGTATAAAAATCTATTCTGCCCGACAGGGAAATAGGAGGGTAAGAGGATGGGGGGGGGGGGTGGGCAGAGCTGGGAGAATGGTTTCAGAAAAACATAGAAATACCTATATAAACTGATGCAAAGTGAAGGGAACAGAACCAGGAAAGTATTGTACACAGCAATAGCAATATTGTTAATATGATCAACTATGGAAGCCTTAGCTAGTCTGATTAATACAATGATCCAAAACAATGAATGCCAAGGGACTCATGATGAAAAATCCTATCCACTTCCAAGGGAGAGCTGATGAACTCTGACTGAAAATGGAAGTATAATTTTCTAATTTTATTTTTCCTGCTTTTTGTGACATGACTAATATGGAAATGTGTTCTGCATCATTTCACATGTATAATTTTTTTTTTTTTTTTTAAACAAATACTTTATTAACTTCTGTTTTACATCATTCATTTCCGCCAGATTTTGAGTTACAATCATTTTCCCCCCATTATTCCCTACCCAACCTCCCAGAATAGCAGTCCCACAAGATATCGCTTCCTCCAATCTGCTCTCTCCCATACCTTCTCCCATACCCCCATCGACTTTTCCATTAGAGGAAGATGAATCTTTGTGTCCCAATGCCTGCACATCTCACATGTATAATTTATATGTTGTTTGACTTCTCTATGGTTGAGGGAGAGGGCTGGATGGAGAGGATTTGGAACTGAATTTTTTTTAAAGAAAGGATGCTAAAAATAAATAACATTTTTAAATCATTAAAATGGGCATGAAAAGAAAAAAGAGGTAAGTCAGTATTTTAGCAAGAATGAGGAATAGCAAAATGTCTTATTGTTCCATTAATTAACATCCACTAAAAATTAAAAGACATAGAATAATAAATGAATGAATGAATAAGTATTCACTATAGGCCAAGCACTTTGCTAAGCACTGGAGATATGAATGTAGTGATTGTAGGTGATTATAGACTGTGTTCCAACTTACACACTTTCAGGTTAAGTCTATAGTGTGCAGAAGACGTATGTACATACACACATACATACATGCACAATTCATGCAGATGTATGTTATCCTTATGTACATATGTGCACATGCATGTGTATGTGCATATATTATACAATCATTGAAGATATCTGTTATTTGTTTTCCTTGATTATACATATTTCTTATAAGAAATATGTTTTTCTTCTCTTTTTGTTCACTTGAAATGGAATGGGAGGGAGAGAAAATAGATGTCATATTTTTTTAAAGTGGAAAAAGTGATATAGGTATGAAATGTTGCATGTACTTTCAGATGAGGTCACTGTATTATTACATTATTATATTATTAGTTTTATTTAGCCATTTTATTTTGAGATCTCTCATAAAGTGGGAACAATCTGTAAATGCATGTAATTTAAAAACAAATCCCAGAAATAAAACTTTTAAAAACAGCAAAAGGATTGCTAGAAGCATTCACCCCACCAACTTCACTTATAAATGCAATATCACAATGTGACAGAGCTGATCTCTTACATACAGGACACAAGTTCTATGCTACTGCCATGGTTCACTGCTTGTCTGAATCCCTCAGGATACCCCGCTGAGCTGCACTGTATGAAACTGTTGACAAACTTTGCTGGATCTTCAAACTTTCAAAGCTAACAAAACCTTGTTCCATCCCCAAGACTTCTTCATCCAAGAAAAAGAAAGAATAGATACAACAGAGACAAAAGACACAACAGGGCCATACATTCATAAACCATATGATGACAAACTAGGTAGAAAGATCCTAAGGTCACTCTCCCACCAGGGAGCCCATGCCAGTGATTTCCTCAGTCACTACCAGGGAAGTAAGAGAGAAGAGACAAAGACAGAGACAGAGAGTGACAGAGTAAAAGAGAGACAAAGAGAGAAAAATAGAGAGAAAAAGTTAATTTATCCAGTCAGTGTCCTATGTGTGTACATATATACATTCTGCCTAAGCAACAAATCAAAAGACTCTTCACCACACAGTAAGTACACAAGAAACAGCCACAGAATATCTGTGCATCCTGTGGAGAGCCAAGCCCTTCCATTCCATATCATCACAAACTTCCAGAAGCAGACTTATCCTGTGACCCTTGTTCCAGGCCTGGGCCCTCATTTTCTAATCCTCTATTACACAAACAAAAGCAAAGACCACCTGGCTTCTAAAAGAGAAAACAACATACACAAATGAGTGGTGTCTAGGAAGGGGCACTTTGGTCCTGAAAGTTACAGGAATGGAGAGTGAAGCCCAAAAGGGGTAGACCTATACACTTCACCCATGACAAATGACAAAATTTATTTGATGATGGTTCAAGAATGGAATGATATTTTTTAAACCGTGGACAAGAACTGTACAGGAAAGAAGATATAGCTGGGTTTTGAGGTTTCCCAATGGAGGAAATGTTTATACTTCTGAGATAATTGATTTATTTATTAAAGTATGGAAGACTCCCAAGAGTTAATAATAATTTATCTCAAGCATAATATAACGCAATTCACATTTTGTGTTTTCTTGATTTTCAAGACTATTGTAGGTATAAATTATGATAACATATTTACTTGTAGGATCTTGTAATCTCTATAACCTAATCACTTTAAATTATTCTATCAGATAAAATCACTTAAGAAAGAAATAACTTTCATGAGAAGTCATAGCAGTTTATTTGCTTTAGATAAATCATTCATTCATTCATCACATGAAACTTCCCATGAAGCACATAGACAAATGTGCATTGGTAAGGTCACTTTGCTCAATGTATGAAAAATAACTGATATGATTTCCAAAAGTCAATCACATTTTAGTGATGGATGCATAATGACTGTGGCAATAGGCAGCTGTTGCAATGACATATTGCCCCTTGTTTTCTTTTTTTTTTTTTTTTTCAAGCATTCTTTTTTTTTTTTAATTAATTTATTAGTTTAGTTTCAGTTGACAAGATTCAATTCCTTAGTTCCTTGATTTTCAAATTTCCTTTACTTCCCTCCCCCCTCCCCTCATGACATCATATAGTACAGTATAGGGTCTGCAAATGCATTCATATTAAACATTATTCCAATTACAAAGGCATATTGTACTAGGTGGGATGAAAGATGGTAAGGAAGAAGTACAACCAAACAATGAGAAGAACAAGATCATTTAGTTTGCTTCCATCAGGATTCAGGCTCAGTTCTTTCTAGTTATATCTCTGGATGGCACATTTCTCACTTTCTTGAGTCATTCGGGATTAACTTATATCACTGCATAGCTGAAAAGAGTCCAGTCTGTCATAGTTGGTCGTCACAGATATGGTATGTCTGTGATTGTATACAAATTTCTTCTGATTCTACTCTTCTCGCTCAGCATCAGTTTGTATAAGTCTCTCCAGGTAATTATGAAATCCGTCACCTCCTCGTTTCTTATAGCACAATAAAATTCCATTACATTCATATACCACAACTTGTTTAGCCATTCCCCAATTGATGGGCACTCCTTTAGTTTCCAATTCTTTGCAACCACAAAAAGGGCTGCTAAAAATATTTTTGTACATATGGTTCTTCCTCCCACTACTATGATCTCTTTGGGATATAACCCTAGGAGTGGTATGGCTGGGTCAAAGGGTATGAAATTATTTATAATCCTTTGGGCATAATTCCAGATTGCTCTCCAGAATGGTTGGATAAGTTCACAACTCCACCAGCAATGTATTAGTGTTCCAATTTGTCCACATCCTCTCCAGCATTTGTCACTTTCTTGTTTTGTCATCTTAGCCAATCTGACTGGAGAGATGTGGTATCTCAGAGTTGTTTTGATTTGCATTTCTCTAATTAATAGTGATTTAGAGCATTTCTTCATATGCTTATAGATATCTTTAATTTCTTTCTCTGAAAACTTCCTATTCATATCCTTTGACCATTTCTCAATTGGGGAATGACTTGTATTCATATAGATTTGGCTCAGTTCTCTATAAATTTTAGAAATGAGTCCTTTATCAGAGACACAAGTTGTAAAAATTCTTTCCCAATTCCCCACCTCCCTCTTGATCTTGGTTACATTGGCTTTGTTTGTGCAGAAGCTTTTCAATTTAATGTAATCAAAATTATCCATTTTGCATTTTATAATGCTCTCTAATTCTTGTTTGGTCCTAAAATCTTCCCCTCTCCACAGATCTGTCAGGTAAACTATTCCTTGCTTTCCCAAATTGCTTACAGTATCATCCTTTACACCTAGATCATGCACCCATTTAGACTTGATTTTGGTATATGGTGTTAGATAGTGATCTATGCCCAGTTTCTGCCATACTGTATTCCAGTTTTCCCAGCAGTTTTTGTCAAATAGTGCATTCTTATCCCAAAAACTGGGGTCTTTGGGTTTATCGAACAATAGATTGCTATATTCATTAACTGCTGGGTCTCCTGCACCTAATCTATTCCATTGATCCACTACTCTACACCTCTGCCAGTACCAAGCAGTTTTGATGACTGCTGCTGTATAATACAGATGAAGATCTGGCATAGCTAGTCCACCTTCCCTAGCATTTCTTTTCATTAATTCCCTTGATATTCTAGACCTTTTGTTTTTCCAAATAAATTTTGTTATTATTTTGTCTAACTCTACAAAGTAGTTTTTTGGTAAATTGATTGGAATGGCACTAAATATATAATTTAGTTTGGGTAAAATTGTCATTTTTATTATATTAGCTCGACCCAGCCACGAGCAATTGATATTTTTCCAACTATTTAGATCTGATTTTATTTCTGTGAGAAGTGTTTTGTAGTTGTGATCATATAGATTCTGGGTTTGTTTTGGCAAGTAGATTCCCAAATATTTTATAATGTCTACAGTGACTTTAAATGGGATTTCTCTTTCTATCTCTTGCTGTTGAGTTTTATTAGAGATGTACAGGAATGCTGAGGATTTATGTGGGTTTATTTTATATCCTGCAACTTTGCCAAATTTATTTATTGTCTCAAGTAATTTTTACTTGATTCTCTAGGATTCTCTAAGTATATCATCATATCATCTGCAAAGAGTGACAGCTTGGTCACTTCTTTGCCTAATTTGATTCCTTTGATTTCTTTTTCTTCTCTAATTGCTACTGCTAACGTTTCAAGTACCAGATTGAATAAGAGGGGTGATAGTGGACACCCTTGTTTCACTCCTGATCTTATTGGAAAGGCTTCTAGTTTATCCCCATTGCATATAATACTTGCTGATGGTTTTAGATAGATGCTAGCAACTATTTTAAGGAAGGCTCCATTTATTCCTATACTTTCTAGTGTTTTTAATAGGAATGGATGTTGTACTTTGTCAAAAGCCTTTTCTGCATCTATTGAGATGATCATGTGGTTTTTGCTAGTTTTGTTGTTGATATGCTCAATTATATTGATGGTTTTCCTAATATTAAACCATCCTTGCATTCCTGGAATGAATCCTACCTGATCAGGGTGTATTATTTTTGTGATAAGTTGTTGGAGTCTTTTGGCTAATATTTTATTTAGAATTTTTGCGTCTAAATTCATGAGGGAGATTGGTCTATAATTTTCTTTCTCTGTTTTATCTCTTCCTGATTTAGGAATCAGTACCATATTTGTGTCATAGAAAGAGTTTGGTAGGACTCCTTCTTCACTAATTTTCCCAAATAGTTTGTAGAGTATTGGAATCAATTGTTCTTTAAATGTTTGATAGAATTCACTAGTGAACCCATCTGGCCCTGGAGATTTTTTCCTAGGGAGTTCATTGATGGCTTGTTTGATTTCTTTTTCTGAGATGGGGTTATTTAGGTAATTCACTTCCTCTTCAGTTAATCTGGGCAACTTGTGATTTTGTAAATATTCATCCATTTCACTAAGATTGTCATATTTATGTGCATACAATTGGGAAAAATAATTCCTCATTATTTTTTTGATTTCCTCTTCATTGGAGGTAGATTCACCCTTTTTATTTTTGATACTCATAATTTGGTTTTCTTCTTTCTTTTTTTTTATCATATTGACTAAGGGTCTATCAATTTTGTTGATTTTTTCATAAAACCAGCTCTTGGTTTTATTTATTAATTCAATGGTTTTCTTAATTTCAATTTTATTAATCTCACCTTTGGTTTTCAGTATTTCTAATTTAGTACTAAATTGGGGATTTTCAATTTGTTCTTTTTCTAGCTTTTTCAATTGCATGTCCAATTCACTGACCTCCCTTCTCTCTGCTTTAATTAAGTATGCACTCAGGGATATAAAACTTCCCCTGAGAACTGCCTTTAGTGCATCCCACAAATTTTGGTATGTTGTTTCATTATTATCATTCTCTTGAATGAAATTATTGATTGTTTCTATAATTTCTTCTTTGACCCACCAATTTTTTAGGATTAAATTGTTTAATTTCCAATTAGTTTTTAGTCTATCTTTCCATGGCCCTTTATTGCATATAATTTTTATTGCATCATGATCTGAGAATGATGCGCTTACTATTTCTGCCTTTCTGCACTGGATTGTGAGGTTTTTATGCCCTAGTACATGGTCTATTTTTGAGTATGTACCATGCACTGCTGAGAAGAAAGTAAATTCCTTTTTATCCCCATTCAGTTTTCTCCAGAGATCCATCATATCTAGTCTCTCTAAGATTCTATTCACCTCCTTAACTTCTTTCTTGTTTATTTTGAGGTTAGATTTATCGAGTTCAGAGAGGGGGAGATTAAGGTCCCCCACTAGTATAGTTTTGCTATCTATTTCTTCCTCTAATTCCTTTAACTTCTCCTCTAGGAATTTGGATGCTATACCACTTGGTGCATATATATTAAGTAGTGATATTGCTTCATTCTCAATGGTGCCTTTTAGTAGGATATAGTTTCCTTCCTTATCTCTTTTAATTAGATCTATTTTTGCTTTTGCTTTATCTGAGATAAGTATTGCTACCCCTGCTTTTTTTACTTTAGCTGAGGCATAATAAATTTTACTCCAACCTTTTACCTTTACCCTGTGGGTATCCCTTTGTTTCAAATGTGTTTCTTGAAGACAGCATATTGTAGGATTATGGTTTTTAATCCATTCTGCTATCCGCCTCTGTTTTATGGGAGAGTTCATCCCATTCACATTCACAGTAATGATGACTATCTGTCTCTTCCCTTCCATCCTATTCCCTCCCCTGTTTATGTTTTTGTTTCTTCCTTCTCCCTTCCCCTCCTTGAAGTTTTCCCTTTTGACCACCCCCTCCCTCAGTGTTCCCACCCAGTGACCCCCCTTCTTAACCTACCCTCTCCCCTTACTACTATTTCCCTCCCTTATAATCCCTCCCTTTATTCTCCTCCTTTTCACCCCCCCCTTACCCTCCCACTATCTATAGGACACAACAAATTTTTATACTTATCAGAGTAAATTACTCCCCGTTTGATTCCAAACCAATGAGAGTAAATTTCAAACAATGCTCCTCTCCCTCCCTCCAATTCCTCTATTTAATGAATTTATGTGTCTATTCACGTTAGATTCTTAAACTTCACTGATTAATTTGATCCTTCTTTGAACCAGAACCAGTGAGAATAGTGTTTAAATGATGTTCCTCTCCCTCTTACTTTCCCTTCTTCTATAGTGTGTTTTGATGCCTCTTCAGATGGCATATTTTACCTTTTCCTAGCTCATCCTTTCCTTTTTCCCATTACAGTACCATTGATCCCCTTAATAGTCTTTTTTTTTTTTTAGACTCCATGTTAGTGCATTCATACCCACACCCTCTAAGTATAACCCTTTTGCAGGTCATGATAATCATAGAGATTTCAAATATTGACAGTTATCAGCTCCACATATAGGGATGTGAACATTTTGCTCTTGTTGCATCCCAAGTAATGAGCTTGTGTTTGTGGGTGTGGGTATGTGCACTTCTGCATGTGTGAGTCTATGTTACCCTTGTTTACCTTTTTATGTTCTTCTGGAGTCTTGTAATTGGAGATCAAATTTTCCATTGAGCTCTGGCTTTTTCATTAGGAAAGTCTGGAAGTCCCTTACTTCATTAAACGTCCATCTCCTTGCCTGAAAGATTATGCTCAGTTTTGCCGGGTAGTTAATCCTTGGTTGTAGTCCTAGCTCTCTTGCCCTACGAAATATCAAATTCCAGTCCCTCCGCTCTTTTAATGTAGAAGCTGCTAGGTCCTGTGTGATCCTAACTGTAGTTCCTCGATATTTGAATTGTTTCTTTTTGGCTGCTTGTAGAATTTTTTCTTTAATCTTATAATTCTGGAATTTGGCTACTATATTTCTTGGAGTTTTCAGTTTGGGATCTCTTTCAGGAGGAGTCCGGTGAATTCTATCAATAGCTATTTTATCTTCTGATTCCAGGACCTCAGGACAGTTTTCTTTGACAATCTCTTGGAGGATGTTGTCTAGACTGCTTTTCTCATCATGGCTTTCTGGTAGACCAATAATTCTTAGGTTGTCTCTCCTGGATCTGTTCTCTAGGTCAGTTATTTTTCCAGTGAGATATTTTACATTTTCTTGCAATTTTTCGATCATCTTGTTTTTTTCGATTGACTCCTGCTGCATCATAGAGTTCTGAGTTTCAGTTTGGTTGTATCTAATTTTTAGTGAATTATGGTCTTCAATAAGTTTTTGAAGTTCCTTTTTTAGGGAGGTATTTTCTTTTTCCAAGTTGGTCATTGCCTCCCTGATTTGGTCTTTAAAATTTTTCTTAAGCTCCTCCAGGAATGCTATTTGGGCTTGAGACCAGATCATGTTTCCTTCTGTGGTCTCTGGTGTGGGCAGAGAGTCTATATTGTCCTGTGTGTTTTGTTGTTCTTGCCCTGCATAGTATGCTCGAATAGACTTTCTTGCCTTCCCCTTCTCCTTTTCAGCTTCCTTCCTTCCCATTGTGACTTCCTGTTTCTTAGTGTCTCAGGCTATGAGTTTGGGGCCTGATCCTTGACTTTGAATACCTCTGGGTGGCTAGTTTATGGCTAAGTCAGGGAAGTCAGTGAGGAATGTAGATGTGTAGGTGGGGTTGAGTCTGACCACTTCAGATTTCTGCCTCTATACCCCTGGGCTATAAGTAGGCTTTTGTTGGTGAGGTGAGGTGGGGCTAGTTGGGTCCCCTCCCTCTCTTCTCTTCAGATTCCTGGCTGTCTCAGTTACACCCTTTCTTGGAGATTCTCAAGCCTGAGGCTATTTCCATTAACTTGGGGTTTCAGTCTGGGTGGGAGACTTATCTTTGGGTTTTCTGCTTCATGAAGGAGGGATGGGAGGATCAGAGCAGCTAGAATTTACTTTGCCATTCCAGCCCCTGTATCATACAGGCAGGCAGTTTCTAAATTTCCAGGCTGGGGGCTGAATGCAGCCTGAGAAGCCACTCTCTCCACTGGGGGCCCGACTCTCCTACCTGGCTCCAATGATCCGTTCCCTCTGCGAGATGACTGCGATTCGTCCTTGGTAAGTCTGCAGGCTGGGGCTTTTTCTCTCTCTGGTGTATTCTGCTTGCCTGCTCTTAGGTCTGAGCTGTGCAGACCCCACGCGCTCTGCGCTCGACCTGTGCGGGCACTCTGGGCAACCTCCTGTGCTGGATTCTGCCACACTCTGTCTTCCTGTGGGCTCTGTCACTCCGGAATCCGCTCAGATTTACCCTTTTGGACTTAGTGACAGAGGAGCTCAGCGAGGTTACTGCTTCCTTTCCGCCATCTTGGCTCCGCCCCCAATTTCCGCCCCTTGTTTTCTGAGCAAAAAAGAAAATAAAAACCTGCTTTCTTGAGGATAAAACCAGTCATCCCAGGTGATTGTTGCTCTATAATCATAAAAAATGAAACTATATGTCCTTGCCTCAGTTGCAAATTGTAAATGTGATGCTACTGCCTTAGGCTGAAGATAAATCTGTGATTATCTAGAGATAGTCTGCTGTAATAAATGTGATGTACTTGTTAGTTATAACTTGGAAGATTTGATCCAGTGGTGACCCCTCTAAAATAGGTGCCCATTATTATGGGCACTACCTACTACATACGTGATATGTTTTGTGTCTTTTTTTTCCCCAATATTAGACTCAATACATGTTCTGAGGTTTTGGCTTTTCATTATATGGTCAATTGAGAATAATTGTCCAAATACAAAGCCACTACAAAAGAGAAAGTTGAAAAATTTAAGAGTCTATGTTTTTATCATATTCACTATATTATATGTTGTATATATAATTGTTACATAATTGAAAGTTAGAAGAGACCTTAGGAATCATCTATTTTAATTTTCACTTTATATATGAAAAGATTCACCTACTAAGAATGTTGCAGAGGTTTTGGTTGGAAATAGAACACCTGAACCATACCTTCCATTTCATATTCTGAGATTCTATGAAACTAAGACCCAGTGAAATAAAAAGACTAGTGTCCCTTTCTATCCCGGGCTCCGTCTAGAGCAGCAGTCGCCGCCGCCACCGAGATGTTGATGCCCAAGAAGAACCGAATTGCCATCTATGAACTCCTTTTTAAGGAGGGAGTAATGGTAGCCAAGAAGGATGTTCACATGCCAAAGCACCCTGAGCTGGCAGACAAGAATGTGCCCAATCTCCATGTCATGAAGGCCATGCAGTCTCTAAAGTCTCGTGGCTATGTTAAGGAACAGTTTGCATGGAGGCATTTCTACTGGTACCTCACCAACGAGGGCATTCAGTATCTCCGGGATTACCTTCACCTTCCCCCTGAGATTGTGCCTGCCACCCTCCGAAGAAGTCTCCCTGAGACAGGAAGGCCAAGGCCCAAAGGTCTGGAGGGTGAGCGACCTGCCCGACTTACTCGGGGTGAAGCTGACAGAGACACATACAGACGAAGTGCTGCGCCTCCTGGTGCTGACAAGAAGGCTGAGGCTGGGGCTGGGTCAGCAACAGAATTCCAATTTAGAGGTGGATTTGGTCGTGGGCGTGGTCAGCCTCCTCAATAAAGACTGTAGAGATATGTTTCATATTGAATAAAATTTGGGAAAAAAAAAAAAAGACTAGTGTAGCTTATCAGTAAGACAAAGTAAAACCTAAGTTTGCTGACGTCTAGTCCAGTGCATTTTCTAATTAATTAAGTAGGATTTCTTTTTTTTTTTTTTAAGATATTTCTGGCGGGGGGAGGAGCCATGATGGTGGAGTAGAAACAGCACCTCCGAGGCTCTCTTCCCCCAGATTACCTCCAAACTATGTAAAAGGGGACTCTGAACAACTTCTGGAGCCCCAGAACCCAAAGAACTACACAGAGAAGCTAACCTCCCACTGAGGACAGCCCAGCAGCCCTGCAGGAAGGGCCAGCACAGTGCTGTGGGAGCCTGCAGCAGCCGGGCGGAGAGCTGAGCCCAGGTCCCACAGTTTTAGCCCCAGGGCGACCAGGCCAACAGCCGGCTGGAGGGACCCCAGAACACCAGCAGCTGTGGCGATTCCAGAATGATCAACACAGACATGCCTAGGACAAAGTGGGAGGTTAGTGCCCTTTGGACTTTGGGACCAGTATTTGTGGAACACATCAGCTTCCTCCCCTGGGGGCTGGAAGCCACTGAGGAGACACACCATTTTGTAGTTTTCAGAGGCAGCTCCAGCTCCTGGCCTGCGAAGTGTAGGGAGATCCAGCTATCAGGCTTGGGGGTAATCGCTCTTGCTTTAATCTCCCTGGATTTGGATTGTGATCTGGGGGGGAGGTCGTGGGGCAGGTTTCTAGCTTGCCAGAAATGGAAGTTTCCCCCACACACACATTCGGAACAAAGCTCCCCTGTCTGGTGGCATAGTTCTATTGTGGCAACAAGCCCAAAAGTCAAATAATTAAGTGGCATCATGCCAAGGAAAAAGGAAACAAATTAAACAGAAAAATTCAACATTAGACTCCTATTTTGGGGGCAAAGAGGATCAAAGCATAGAACAGTCAGAGGACTGTGAGGTCAGAAATCCTGTTCCAAAAGCCCCAAAGGAAAATATGAGCGGGTTACAGGCCATAGAGGATCTTAAGAAGGATTTTAAAAATCAAATAAGAGAAGTGGAGGAAAAATTGGAAAGAGAAATGAGAAGGATGCAGGAAAAGTATGAAATGAGGGTCAACAGCCTGACTAAGGAAAACAACACCTTAAAAAATAGACTAACTCAAATGGCAAAGGAGGCCCAAAAGGGCAATGAGGAGAAGAATGCCTTAAAAAGTCGAATTTGCCAGATGAAAAAGAATCTCAAAAGTTCACTGAGGAGATTCATTCCTTCAGAGTTAGACTGGAGCAAATGGAAGCTAATGACTTTATGAGGAATCAAGATGCTGTTAAACAGATCCAAACAAATGAAAGAATAGAAGGCAATGTGACATATCTCATGGGAAAAACCACTGACCTGGAAAATAGATCTAGGAGAGATAATTCAACAATTATTGGACTACCTGAAAGCCATGATCAAAGAAAGAACCTAGAAATAACCCTTCAAGAAATTCTCAAGGAAAATTGCCCTGATGTTTTAGATCCAGAGGACAAAATAGAGGTTGAAAGAATCCACAGATCACCTCCTGAAAAAGATCCCAAAAAGAAAACTCCCAGGAATATTATAGCCAGGTTCCAGAATCCCCAGATCAAGGAGAAAATACTACAAGCAGCCAGGAAGAAACAGTTTCAATATTGTGGAAACACAATCAGAATAACCCAGGACCTGGCAACTTCTACACTGAGGGATCAAAAGGCATGGAATATGATATTCCAGAGGGCAAAAGAGCTGGGAATGAACCCAAGGGCCACCTACCCAGCAAAATTGAGTATTTTGTTTCAGGGGAAAATATGGTCATTCAGTGGAAGAGAGGACTTTCAAGCATTCTTGAGGAAAAAAACAGAGTTGAATAGAAAATTTGACATCCAAACACAAGAAGGAAGAGATACCTGAGAAGGTAATCAGGGAAAAGAAATCAAAAGAAACTTATCAAAGTTAACCTATTTACATTCCTACATGGAAAAACAATAACTATGACTAATGAAACTTTTCTCAGTATGAAAATAATGGAAGAAGTGTATATGGTCACATTAATACATATGTTAATGTGTGTATATATGTTTACAGTTATACATGGATAGAGGGCATAGGTTGAATTTGTTGGGAAGGGATGATACCTAAGGGGTGACATTATGAGGTGAGAGAGGAAAGTGGCAAGAGGAGACGGGGAGAGACAGGGTAGGGTAAACTATCTCATGTAGAAGAAGCAAGGGGAAGTGGCTGCAGAAGAAGGGAAGAATAGGAAGGCAAAAAGGCAAAACCACATTCTCATAGAATTTGGTTCAGGGAGAGAATGACATACATACTAAATGGGATATCTCAACCTGCAGCAGAATGGGGGAAGGGGGATGAGAGGAGGCATGATAGATGGGAAGGCATCCTTGGGGGAAGGGGAGGTTGGAAGTACCCACTATGGAAGAGGGACAGGATCAAGTAGGGAATGGACCAGGTCGGGGATGGGATGGGTGGGAGGGAATTATAAGCAGCTTTGTACAGTATATCTACTACTGTAATATTTTGCATAGTTATACATGTACAACACATACTGAATTACTTATCTTCCCAGAGGGAATGGGTGACAAGGGAGGAAGGAAATGGATCTGAAATTTGAGGTCTTAAAATTCAATGTTTCAAATATATATAAACATTATCATCAATACTCTTTTGCATGTAATTGGGAGATAAGACGTACAGGCATCGGGGCATAGAGATTCACCTTGCTCTAATGGAAAAGTCGAAGGGGGTAAGGGAGAAGATATGGGAGAGAGCAGGATGGAGGAAGTGATATCTTGTGGGATTGCTATTCTGGTAGAGTGGGTAGGGGAAAAGCGGGGGAAAAATTGTAACTCAAAATCTGGCAGAAATGAATGATGTAAAACAGGAGTTAATAAAGCATTTGTTTAAAAAAAAAACTAACACTCTTACCAACTTGTTTGTATGGCTCTAAGTCATAGAATCCTATAGCCTTTGAAGAATTAATAAATAACTATTGACCAGAGGGAAAAAAAAAAGATATTTTGGGCGGCTAGGTGGCACAGTGAGTAGAGCAATGGCCCTGGAGTCAGAAGGACCTGAGTTCAAATCTGGCCTCAGACACTTAACGCGCACACAAACGACAACAACAAAACCTAACCGTGTGAGCTTGGGCAAGCTACTTAACCCCAATTGCCCTCCAAAAGGCAAAAAAAAAAAAAGATATTTCTATCACATCCTTATATCTACACACTTAAGATTATGTAACTTGAACATGTGGAGAAATGCTTAGATTTATGTTTTTGGCATACATACCAAATATTATTATGAAAGCCCATATTTTCTTAATATTAAGTGATTGACCTCCCATATGCCTTACCATTATTCCTTTTTTTACTTACCTAATATTACGCAAGGTTCAATTTTCAATTTAAATTACTGAATAATCTTTATCTCTACAGCCTGATGAAAACAATGGTAAAAGAAAAGGAAAGATAGTCTAGAAAACTGTGGAGACACATATCTTCAAAAATAAGCTCTACCACTTCAACAGGAATAATTCTCTCCTGAAAAAAATACCAACAAATTTTCTAAATTCTCTTATAATTTATATCATAATGATATATTGGATAGAATGGATCAATGGAAAGTATGTTGTTTTGGAATCAGGAGTTGCTGCTGTTGAGTCATTTCTTCATGACTGACCCCATTTGGGGTTTTCCCGGCAAAGATACTAGAGTGGTTTGCCATTTCCTTCTCCAACTCATTTTACAGATGAGGAACCTGAAGTAAACAGGGTTAAGTGACTCATCCAGGGTCACACAGCTAGCAAGTATCTTAGGCCAAATTTGAACTCAGGAAGATGAGCCTCCCTAATTCCAAGTTCAGTATTCTATCTACACTACCCATCTACCCAGAGTCAGGTTCAAATCCTGAGTCAGAGTCAAATCCAGCCTTCTAACACTTACCATCTATGTGACCTTGGGAAAGTCACTTAAACTCTCTATATAAAGAGAGAGAGAGAGAGAGAGAGAAAGAGAGAGAGAGAGAGAGAGAGAGAGAGACAGAGAATGGTTCAATGAGATGACCTTTATTATCCCTTCTATCTCTGGATCTCTGATCCTATTCATCAAGCTAGATGAATTATTTGACTACATAGATACTATAACCACATAGCAGAATTTCATAGGAGGCAGCTATTGGATATAGTTCTGAACTTGGAATCAGGAAAGACTGAGTTCAAATCCTGTCTGAGACAGTTACTAATTGTGTAATCCCATAAATCCATTTAATTTCTCCAGAGTTCAATTTCCTCATTTGCAAAATGACTGGTTTGGACCCAATGATCAGTTTTAAATCTATGATTTATGATGCTAACTCATTGTATTCTCTATGATTCTCTATTGGATTTCTCCTGGTTATTGTTTCTGGATCAACTTTCTTCCTGTCCCTATGTTCTACCAGAGAGAAAATGATCCCATTCATTTACATCTATGAAAGAAAATTTAAATGAAATTTACAAACTTGTATTTAGTCTTGACATTTTCCTGACTTTTCCACTGCTCTCAAAAATAATGGACTAAAAATGTGTTGAGAACAGATTCAGTCAATCAATACGCCTTTACCAAGTGCCTCCTATGTAGCAGGTTCTGAGCTAAGCACTAGGGATATAAAGAAAAGCAAAAAACAGTCTCTCCTCTCAAGGAACTCACAGTCTAATAGACAACAGTCACACGGTGTTGTCCAGTCATTCAGCAGTGTCTGACTCTTTGTGACCCCACATGGAATTTTCTTGTTAAAGATACCAGAGTGATTTCTATTTCCTTTTCCAGTGGATTAAGACAAGCAGCAATTGCCCAACATCATATAACTAGTGAGTATCTGGGGTCAGATTTGAGCTCAGGTCTTGACTCCAGGTCAACTTGCTGACTCTACTCTATCCACTAAGCTATCTAATTACCTTTGCAGGCATGAGTCCCCTCCAGTGATAAATCATTATGTCCAATAACATTTATGATGTAAAATGAACCTTTGAGGCAAGGCAACACATATATTAAGTACTTTCTAAAGTACTTAAGTGCTAAGTGCTAGGAATACAAATATGACCAAAAGGAAAGATAGTCCCTACCCTTGAGACACTTACATTCTAATAAGGGAGGACAACGTATAGAAGGGAAGAAGGGAATAAACATTTAAGCACATACTATATGTCAGGCATGGAACTAAGAGCTTTACAAATATTATCTCATTTAATCTTAACAACAACTCTGTGAAGTAGGTGCTATTATAATTCCCACTTTACAATTGAGGAAACAGAGAGTGATTCAATGGCTTGACCAGAGTCAAATATCTAGGCAGCATTAGATTTGAATTCAAGACTTCCTGTTTCCAGACTCAGGGTTCTATCCACTGCATTGCCAAGATTCCAAGAAGGGGGCTGAAAAGAAGTAGGATATGAGTGAGGAGGAAGAAGGGAAAAGGTAACTTTAGGCAAATAAGAAACACAGCCAGGAGAAGCTAAAATGGTAGAAGGAGCAATTGATAATTGTTGGAGAGGATGTTGAAAAATTGGGCACTGATTCATTGTTTGTGGAATTCTGAACTGATCCAACCATTTTGGAGAGCAATCTGGAATTATTCACAAAGAGTTATTTAAAAAATACCCTTTGGGCATACTATGAGAACATTGTATATAGTAATAGTAATATTATTTTAAGAATTACTTTTAGTGGATATGTTTTTGTGTCTATTATAAATACCCAAATTAACTATAAAGGACATATGAAAAAATATGCTATTGATATCCAGAGAAAGAATTGACAAATCAAAGTATCATATTTCACCACATAATCATCACAGATTTTACACCATTTTTTTTGCAAAAATGTGGGGTGTGACCATTACGTGAAGCTTTTAAAAAAATTGCCAATATTATTTAAAAATCATTTATTACTAAGTATCACTGGCAGACAAACTGTACAATTTAGCTAGCACAGGAAGATGCAAGTCTTACCATATCACGTGACTTGCACATGACAGGCAGCTTTGCCTGCCCTTCAACTCCCTTTGCACCTACCACTCTTCATTGGGTCAAGTGGCAATACCTTTAGTAATGTAGCACTCTAAATAAAACATGCAAGTCAACTTTCAAAAGTATACTGACAATGTGCATGCACTGAGAATTCTTGGTTTGTGGCTGATGATGCATAAGAAATAAATGTGTATCCATATGCCACTTGGTGAATACCTTGATGGTCTGTTTACTTTTTAAGTGGCATGAAAGTTTTAGCCAGTTTTTGAACTTAAAAAAAAAGTGTGATGATTATGTGGTGAGGATGATTATGTGTTGAAATACAGTGAAATACAATCTATAGAATTATACATATGCAAACACATTTGAAGTTTCATGTACAATCATCTTTTTCTATTGTACTGCTATAGAAATGCTTGTGTTATTCCATAAATTAAAAATATTTTTGGAGCAGCTAGGTGGCACAGTGAATAGAGCCCCAGCCCTGAAGTCAGGAGAACCTAAGTTCAAATTGGGTCTCAGATACTCAACAATTTCTATCCATGTGACCTTGGGCAAGTCACTTAACCCTGCCCTCCCCCCTCCAAATAAAGCAAAAAAAAAAAAATTTTTTTTAAAGAATGACTGACCTTGGGGCGGCTAGGTGGCGTAGTGAATAGAGCGCCGGCCCTGGAATCAGAAGAACCTGAGTTCGGAGCTTGCCTCCGACACTTAATCCAAACAAACAAAAAAAAAACCTAGCCGTGTAACCTTGGGCAAGTTACTTAACCCCAATTGCCCTAAAGGGGCGGCTAGGAGGCGCAGTGAGTAAGAGCGTCGGCCTCGGAGTTGGGATGACCCGAGATCAGATCCGGCCTCAGAAAATGAGCACCCACGCATAAATAATAATGACTAGCCGTGTAACCTTGAGCAAGTTACTTAACCCCAATTGCTTTAAAAAAAATAAAAAAATAAAAATAAAAAAAAAAAATGACTGACCTTGGCCTGAATGAATTCACCAATGAGAGAACAGTGGGATGAACATGGCAGAGGGATGTTCCAGGACCAGAATGTCAAAGGAGTCAATAAATGTTCCAGGATGAGGATATTTCAGGTACTGATGGAGATTCCATGTTGATGAAGTTCATAAAGGAATGGTGATGAAGTTCATAAAGTAAGAATAGCAGCAACATGCCCCATCAAACTCCCCCCTGCCAAATTAGCCTCTGATAATACTCATGCAAAGTAAATAAAATTCTTATAAGTTTATTTCCCAGTCTCTCTCTATCTCTCCCTCTGTCTCTGTCCACTCTCCTCTCTTCTCTTTTTTCTCTGTCACTTTCGATATCTGTCTCTCTGGGTCTCTCTCTGTTTCTATGTCTCTGTCTCTCTATGTGTCTGTTTGTCTTAGTGTGTGTCTCTAAGAAAGTCCTGATGTAATTCACTACCTGTAGAAAATCAGAAGAAAGAGGGGTCACTCAAGAATTTCTGGCATAAAAGCTTCAATCCACTGAGAATTTTGGAATTAGGTTAAAGAAGGCTATGAGGTTTTAGTCATAAAGCAAGAAAGGTAGACTGAGAGTGTTAACGGGAGAGAGTTGTGAAAAAAGTACAAGGTAACTTATGGGTAAAGACTGATTCACAATATATTAGTGTTTAAAGGAATCTTAGAGTTAATCTAGTCTAACTCTCACTCAGTGTGTTGGATCCTATTTTCTCCATACATTCCCTTTCTTGGTAACTGCCTAATTTCTCCTGGTTAAATTATTATATCTATGCAGATAACTCTCTCAATGTTCTGCACTAGTCTTTCTCCTAAATTCCAGCATCAGTATCATCAACCACATATTGGCCATTTATTACTGGATGTTCTGTAGACATGTCAAGCTCAATATATCAAAATAACACATTATCTCCCCTCCCCCACCGATTCCTCTTCTTAAATTTTCTATTTTTGTTGAGTACACTACTTTCAATGGGTTCTTTGGTCATTTTGCCTTAAAGTGATACATGATGAACATAGACACCTGAATCATGAGTGTGACCACCATAAAGATAGTCACAACATAAGGGTCAACCACAGTTGCAGAAGACGAAGAAGTGGAAAATATTCTATGCAGAATTTATCAGGCTTCTCCAAATCAAGTCAACATATTCCATGATGCCCAAATTACTTTTATCAATCCCAAATCTTAGAGTTATCTTCAAATGCTTACTCTCCTTGAACCCACATATCTAATTAAGATTGACCAAGCTTTGTCAATGCTACTTCTACAAAGTGTCTTGTAGCAATCTTCTCCCCACTCACACAGTCACTTCCTTATCTCACAACATTATCACATCTTGCTGGGACAATTGGAATAGTGTCTTTATGGTCTCTTTGCCTCAAGCCTCTCCATTCTCCAATCTCTTCTCCATGCAGTTCACCAAAGTCATATTCCTAAAGCATAGTTCTATGTCACACACACCCTCTTTCCCTTCTCAAGAAGTTCCAGTGGCAAACTATTGCCTTTAAAGTAAAAGACAAATTCTTTTATTTGGCATTTAAAATACTTCACAACCTAATTCCAGTCTGCCTTTCCAGCCATATCCCAGCCATTACTCTCCCTTGAAACCTCTTGGTTGGTTGTTGTCACTCATTGTCAAAGATTAATAAATGACATCACTATGTTGCAGTCAAGGTATGATGTGTCCAACTGTGGTTAATCAGACCAGTACTAGCTCAGAATACTCTAGCACAGGTCAGGCATAAATAGTCCATACGAACATTTGGAGTGGAGATAGTTCTAAATTTTTACATCTCACATTTCTTTTGAGCAATTCCAAAGTTCTTCAAAGAGACCTTCACAATGTGCTTGTATTGCTTTTTCTGATTTCGATGTGAACACCTGCTTTGCAACTTTAACCAAAGCAGGATGTCTTTCCAACCACAATCCATCCCCAGTCCCAGAGTCATTACATAGGCTATACTATAGAAAATACTATTCCTAGTATTCTCTCTCTTCTTTCACTTATTTCTTAGACTTCCTAGCTTCTCTTTTAAAATTCAGCTTAAACCTCCACACAGTGGGGAAAGGGATATATCCCCACTACCACCTCCAAGCTACCTCATATTGATTTTGTATACATGTAGAGAAGGCAAATCTTACTCTTCCCTAGATCTGCCACTCTGCCTAGTTTCAACTCCATGGAACAAGATTCCCCTCCAAGGTTGAGTTCATTACCATTCTGTGAAATCAAACCTTAATTGACACCACCTCCTTCAGCTTCCTTTCCACTTTAATTGGAGGGCTGTATGGTGGAGGGCAAAACTCCTCCCCCATGCCTTCCTTTATAGAAGAATAAACAGGCCTTAGCTCACTCCACTTTGCATCTACTGCTCTGCTTAGTTTCAACTCTTTGCCCCCCCTTTTAATACTCCCTCTTTACTGCTTTCCTGCCTCCTTTTGTGTATTGTGTTTTCCAGCTAAATTATGAGTTCCTTGAGGGCAGAGACTTTCTTTTTTTATTAATTGTATCCATAGCACTAAGCACAGTGCCTGGAACAATCCTGTTGTTATTGTTGTTGTTGTTGTTGTTGTTGTTGTTGAGTTATTTTAATCATGCCTGACTTTGGGGCCCTGTTTGGGATTTTGTTGGCAAAGAAACTGAAGTGTTTTACTATTTCCTGCTCCAGTTCATTTTACAAGTCAGGAAACTGGTGAGGTAGACAGGGGAACCATGACAAAACACAATTTCAACACAATAAAAAATAGGAAATTATAGTTGGCAATGAATAAGGAGATATACAGAAATCATCTAACTATGCTTAATGAGATCAAGTTACCATGCAGGTCTAAATATCCTATGGTACAGAAAATACTGGAATATAAAATCACTGAGCCACTGCCAGTGATGAATAGTTAGTCTGTTATTTAATAAAAAGCATTTATTAAACACTAAGTACAAGACACTGTGCTAAGGACTGAGGATACAAATAGGAAATTAAGCTGTTGAGTCATTGACTCTTCATAACTTCATTTGGGATTTTCTTGGAAAAGATATTGAAATGGTTTACCATTTCCTTCTCCAGATGAGGAACTGTGGCAAACAGGGTTAAGTGACATGCCCAGGGTCGCACAGCTAGTAAGTGTCTGAGGCCAGATTTGAATTTAGGAAAATGAATCTTCATGACTCCAGAGCCAGCACTCTATCCACTTAACCACCTATCTGCCTGGAAATTAGAGCACTGTCTTTAATCCAGGAATTTGCAGTCTAATAGAGGGAAACAACATATAGAAGAAACTTTAGCAGTAAGTCAAATTGAAGGTTCCCATAGTCCTTAGAGCACATCAGGAAAGTGTATAGTAGTGCATATTCTTTCATTTCCTTTGACAAAACTATATGTATTTCTAATGTTCAATCATTTGACAGTATTGAGGACTTTGGTAGTAATAAATTTGGATAATAAATTCTTTTCCAGATGTTAAGAGCTATAATTAATGAGGATGTGAAAGTTATTGTAACTGCAGAGGGAATTAACAAGTTGTATTTGCACATGGTTACTCCCTTCTATGAAAATCATGGGTTAAATTGAAAGCAAGGATAGTTGTGGTCTGTGGAAATTAATATTACCCAGGTTCTTGCACTCAAGATGCTAAGCTCTCTCTACCTGATTTTAAAGGGAGGTAGGAATAGGAGATGGTCATGGTAGTTTGACCCATTTGCCACATTACCTTCTGTCTTATATTTAGAATATCTGACTGCTTTGATTTTCAAAACATTTGGAGAATAGAAAAGATAGAGTAAGATTGGAATAAGGAAAATTCCAATTCCTATTCTTGGCAAATTTCTAAAACATTATTAAAAGGGTAATTTGTGAACATTTTGAAGGGGAAGAGGGTAGCCATGAAAAAGTAGTTTTAAAAAGGAATAAGTAAATCTAAACCAATTTTATTTCCTTCTTTGACATAGTATATGAACTTGAAGGACTAGAGAAGGCTGTAAACAAAATGATCTACAGATTTCAGCAAAGAATTTGACAACTTTCTTTCTTCTATCTTTGTGTACAATTCAGAAAGATGTGGGCAAGACCTTAATAGTTCATTTGATTTGTAATTGGTTGAATGATTAAAATGAGTAAATACCAATATGGAAGTAGGTCTCAAGTGGACTACCACATGGATTGCCTTTGTTCCTATATTATTCAACATTTTTTAAAAATGACTTTTGATGGAGAGAGGCAGGCTGGGAAGCTGCTGCCACAACACTGATAGAGGCAGGCCAGGACAGCACACCTCAAAGAGGCCTGATCAATGAGGGGGGCAAGTTGTCCCACCAACCACAAAGGCCACTGCCAGGCCTATTGACAAAGGGCTGGGACTGGAAAGAGTAAGAATCAAATGCAGGGCCCTTGTCAGGGACAGCAAATACTCCTGGGACTCCATAGCCCAGAAATTTAAAAAGCCCCTATCAGGACCTCCAAGGACCAGGAGGGCAGAGTGAACCCCAGCTGCTCCAACCCCCCCCCCCAAAAAAAACCCAGTAATTATTACCCCAGGGCAAAACCCTAAACAGTAAAGACTTAGGAATCCAAGAGGAAGGGCATGGCTAGGGCCCTGCCTCAAAATGGGCAGAAAGCTGACTGCAAAGACAAAGACTCTGGAGTCCTATTATCTTCAGGGGGAGGAACTAAATGCAGAGGAAGACAATGTTGACTCCACACCCAAAGCTGAAGCATTCCTAGATGAGCTCAAAAGGAACTTTGAAAACCAAATGAGAGAGATAGAAGACAAAATGAATAATTCTTTTAAAATCAAAATTGCAAAATTAGAAAAATATAATAATGAAGAAAAGAGCTGCTTAAAAAGAAAAATGTGTGATATGGAAAAGGAGCTCCAAAATTTTTTTTAAATTAATTTATTAGTTTAGTTTCAGTTAACAAGATTCAATTCCATAGTTCCCTGTTTTTCAAATTTCCTTTACCTCCCTCCCCCCACCCTCCACAACAGCATATAGTCCAGTATAGGATCTGCAAATACATTCATATTAGACATTAGTCCAGTTACAAAGCCGTATTGTACTAGGTGGGATGAAAAACGGTAAAGAAGAAATAACACCAAACAATGAAAAGAAAAAGATTAATTAGTTTGCTTCCATCAGGATTCAGGCTCAGTTCTTTCTAGTTATATCTCTGGATGTCGCATTTCTCTCCTTCATGAGTCTTTTGGGATAGACTTATATTACTGCATTGCTGAGAAGAGTCGAATCTGACATAGTTGGTCATCACACATATGTTGTGTCTGTGATTGTATACAAATTTCTCCTGATTCTACTCTTCTTACTCAGCATAAGTTTGTATGAGCCTCTACAAGTAAATATGAAAATCTTTTCCTCATTTCTTATAGAACAATAATATTCCATTACATGCATATACCACAACTTGTTTAGCCATTCCCCAATTGATGGGCACCCCTTTAATTTCCAATTCATTGCAACCACGAAAAGAGCTGCTATAAATATTTTTGTACATATGGGTCTTCCTCCCTCTTCTGTGATCTCTTTGGGATATAACCCTAGAAGTGGTATTGCTGGGTGAAAGGGTATGAAATTATTTATAGCCATTTGGGCATAATTCCAGATTGCTCTCCCGAATGGTTGGATAAGTTCACAACTCAACCAGCAATGCATTAGTGTTCCAATTTGCCCACATCCTCTCCAGCATTTGTCATTTTCCTGTTTTGTCATCTTAGCCAATCTGACTGGAGAGATGTGGTATCTCAGAGTTGTTTTGATTTGCATTTCTCTAATCAATAGTGATTTAGAGCATTTCTTCATATGCTTATAGATATGTTTAATTTCTTTCTATGAAAATTGCCTGTTCATATCCTTTGACCATTTATCAATTGGGGAATGACTTGCATTCTTATAGATTTAACTCAATTTTCTGTATATTTTAGAAATGAGTCCTTTATCAGAGACATTGGTTGTAAAAATTCTTTCCCAATTTCCTATCTCCCTCTTAATCTTGGTTACATTGGCTATGTTTGTACAGAATCTTTACAATTCAATGCAATCAAAATTATCCATTTTGCATTTTGTAATGCTCTCTAATTCTTGTTTGGTCCTAAAGTCTTCCCCTCTCCACAAATATCCTAGGTAAACGATTCCTTGCTTTCCCAGATTGCTTATAGTATCATCCTTTACACCTAAATCATGCACCCATTTAGACTTGATTTTGGTATATGGTGTTAGATAATGGTCTATGGCAGTTTCTGCCATACTGTATTCCAGTTTTCCCAGCAGTTTTTGTCAAATAGTGCATTCTTATCCCAAAAACTGGGGTCTTTGGGTTTATCGAACAATAGATTACTATATTCATTAACTGCTAGGTCTCCTTCGCCCAATCTATTCCATTGATCCACTACTCTACTCCTCACCCAGTACCAAGTAGTTTTGATCACTGCTGCTGTATAATACAGATTAAAATCTGGCATAGCTAGTCCACCTTCCCTACCATTTCTTTTCATTAATTCCCTTGATATTCTAGACCATTTGTTTTTCCAAATAAATTTTGTTATTATTTTGTTTAACTCTAAAAAGTAGTTTTTTGGTAAATTGATTGGTATGGCACTAAATATATAATTTAGTTTGGGTAAAATTGTCATCTTTATTATATTAGCTCGACCCAGCCACAAGCAATTGATATTTTTCCAATTAGTCATATCTGATTTTATTTGTGTGAGAAGTGTTTTGTAGCTGTGATCATAGAGGTTCTGGGTTTGTTTTGGCAAGTAGATTCCCAAATATTTTATAATGTCTACAGTGACTTTAAATGGAATTTCTCTTTCTATCTCTTGCTGTTGAGTTTCATTAGAGATATACAGGAATGCCGAGAATTTATGTGGGTTTATTTTATATCCTGCAACATTGCCAAATTTATTTATTGTCTCAAGTAGTTTTTTACTTGATTCTCTAGAATTCTCTAAATATATCATCATATCATCTGCAAAGAGTGATAGCTTGGTCTCTTCTTTGCCTAATTTGATTCCTTTGATTTCTTTTTCTTCTCTAATTGCTACTGCTAAGGTTTCTAGTACCAGATTGAATAAGAGGGGTGATACTGGAAACCCTTGTTTCACTCCTGAGTTTATTGGAAAAGCTTCTAGTTTATCCCCATTGCATATAATACTTGCTAATGGTTTTAAATAGATGCTATCAACTATTTTAAGGAAGGCTCCATTTATTCCTATACTTTCTAATGTTTTTAATAGGAATGGATGTTGTACTTTGTCAAAGGCCTTTTCTGCATCTATTGAGATAATCATGTGGTTTCTGCTAGTTTTATTGTTGATATACTCCATTATACTGATGGTTTTCCCAATATTAAACCATCCTTACATTCCTGGAATAAATCCTACCTGATCAAAGTGTATTATTTTTGTGATAAGTTGTTGGAATCTTTTGGATAATATTTTGTTTAAAAATTTTGCATCCAAATTCATGAGGGAAATTGGTCTATAATTTTCTTTCTCTGTTTTATCTCTTCCTGATTTAAGAATCAGTACCATATTTGTGTCATAGAAAGAATTTTGTAGGACTCCTTCTTCACTAATTTTCCCAAATAGTTTGTAGAGTATTGGAATCAATTGTTCTTTAAATGTTTGATAGAATTCACTAGTAAACACATCTGGCCCTGGAGATTTTTTCCTATGGAGTTCATTGATGGTTTGTTTGATTTCTTTTTCTGAGATGGGGTTATTTAGGTAATTCACTTCCTCTTCAGTTGATCTGGGCAACTTGTAATTTTGTAAATATTCATCCATTTCACTAAGATTGTCATATTTATGTGCATACAATTGGGAAAAATAATTCCTCATTATTTTTTTGATTTCCTCTTCACTGGAGGTAGATTCACCCTTTTCATTTTTGACACTCATAACTTGGTTTTCTTCTTTTTTATCATATTGACTAAGGGTCTCTCCATTTTATTGTTTTTTTTTTTCATAAAACTAACTCTTCGTTTTATTTATCAATTCAATAGTTTTCTTCTTAGTGAAGGAGTCCTACCAAATTCTTTCTATGACACAAATATAGTACTGATTCCTAAATCAGGAAGAGATAAAACAGAGAAAGAAAATTATAGACCAATTTCCCTCATGAATATAGATGCAAAAATTTTAAATGAAATATTAACAAAAAGACTACAGCAACTTATCACTAGGATAATACACTTTGATCAGGTAGGATTTATTCCAGGAATGCAAGGTTGTTTTAATATTAGGAAAACCATCAGGATAATTGATCATATCAACAACAAAACTAGCAAAAAATCACATGATCATATCAATAGATACAGAAAAGGCTTTTAACAAAATACAACATCCATTCCTATTAAAAACACTAGAAAGTATAGGAATAAATGGAGCGTTCCTTAAAATAGTTAATAGCATCTATTTAAAACCATCAACAAATATTACATGTAATGGGGGGAAGCTAGAAGGATTTACAATAAGATCAGGGGTGAAACAAGGATGTCCACTATCACCCCTCTTATTCAATTTGGTACTAGAAATGTTAGCAGTAGCAATTAGAGAAGAAAAGGCAAAGGAATCAAATTAGGCAAAGAAGAGACCAAGCTATCACTCTTTGCAGACAATATAATACACCTAGAGAATCCTAGAAAATCAAGTAAAAAAAATATTTGAGACAATAAATAAATTTGGCAAAGTTGCAGGATATAAAATACACCCACATAAATCCTTGGTATTCCTATATATCTATAACGAAATTCAAAAGGAAGACATAGAAAGAGAAATCCCATTTAAAGTTACTGTAGACATTATAAAATATTTGGGGATTTACCAGCCAAAACAAACCCAAGACCTATATGAACACAACTACAAAATACTTATCACACAAATAAAGTTAGATATAACTAATTGGAAAGACATCAATTGCTTGTGGGTGGGTCATGCTAATGTAATAAAGATGACAATTTTACCTAAATTAAACTATATATTTAGTGCCATACCAATCAATTTACCAAAAAACTACCTTTTAGAGCTAGAAAAAATAGTAACAAAATTCATTTGGAAGAACAAAAAGGAATTATCAAGGGAATTAATGAAAAGAAATGCTAAGGATGGTGGACTAGCTATACCAGATTTTAATCTGTACTATAAAGCAGCAGTCATCAGAACTACTTGGTACTGGTTGAGGAACAGAGTAGTGATCAGTGGAATAGATTGGGTACACGAGATTCAGCAGTCAATGGTTATAGTAATCTACTGTCTGATAAACCCAAAGACCCCAGCTTTTGGGATAAGAACTCACTATTTGACAAAAAATGCTGGAAAAACTGGAATATAGTATGGCAGAAACTGGGCATAGACCATCATCTAACACCATATACCAAAATCAAGTCTAAATGGGTGCATGATCTGGGTATAAAGGCTGATGCTGTAAGCAATCTGGTAAAGCAAGGAATGGTTTACCTAGGAGATTTGTAGAGAGGGGAAGACTTTATGACTAAACAAGAAATAGAGAGCATTATAAAATGCAAAATGGATAATTTTGTTACATGAAATTGAAAAGTTTCTGTACAAACAAAGCTAATGTAACCAGGATTAGGAGGGAAATGGGAAATTGGGAAAGATTCTTTTTTTTTTTAAAACAAATGTTTTATTAACTTCTGTTTTACATCATTCATTTCCGCCAGATTTTGAGTTACAATCATTTTCCCCCCATTATTCCGCTACCCAACCTCCCAGAATAGCAGTCCCACAAGATATCGCTTCCTCCAATCTGCTCTCTCCCATACCTTCTCCCATACTCCCATCGACTTTTCCATTAGAGGAAGATGAATCTTTGTGTCCCAATGCCTGCACGTCTTATCTCCCAATTATAGGCAAAGGAGTATTAATAATAGTATTTATATATATTTGAAACATCTAATGTTACGACCTCAAATTTCAGATCCATTTCCTTCCTCCCTTGTCACCCATTCCTTCTTGGGAGATAAGTAATTCAGTATATGTTGTACATGTCTAGCTATGCAAAACATTATCATGGTAGATATATTGTACAAGGCTGCTTATAATTCCCTCCCACTCATCCCACCCCCCACCTGGTCCATTGCCCACATGATCCTGTCCCTTTTCTATAGTGGGTACTTCCAACCTCCCCTCACCCCAAGGATGCCCTGCCATCCATCATCCCTCCTCTCATCCCCCTTCCCCCTATCCTGCTGCAGGTTGAGATATCCCATTTAGTATGTATGTCATTTTCTCCCTGAACCAAATTCAATGTGAATGTGGTTTTGCCTTTTTAGCCTTCCTTATTCTCCCCCTCCTTGGCAACCACTTCCCCTACATGAGATAGTTTACCCTACCATGTCTCCCCATCTCCTCTTGCCACTTTCCTCTCTCACCTCATAATTTCATCCCTTGAGTATTCTCCCTTCCCAACAAATTCAACCTATGCCCTCTATCCATATATAACTGTAACCATATACACACACATTCACCTATGTATTCATATGACCACACCCCCTTCTTCCATTATTTTCATAGTGAGAAAGATATCATCAGTCACAGATATTACTTTTCCATATAGGAATGTAAATAGTTCAACTTTGATGAGTTCCTTTTGATTTCTTTTCCCTGATTACCTTCTCAGGCATCTCTTCCTTCTTGTGTCTGTATGTCAAATTTTCTATTCAACTCTGGTTTTTTCCTCAAGAATGCTTGAAAGTCCTCTATTCCACTGAATGACCATATATTCCCCTGAAACAAAATACTCAGTTTTGCTGGGTAGGTGACCCTTGGGTTCATTCCCAGCTCTTTTGCCCTCTGGAATATCATATTCCATGCCCTTCTATCCCTCAGTGTAGAGGCTGCCAGGTCCTGGGCTATTCTGATTGTGTTTCCACAATATTGAAATTGTTTCTTCCTGGCTGCTTGTAGTATTTTCTCCTTGATCTGGGGATTCTGGAACCTGGCTATAATATTCCTGGGAGTTTTCTTTTTGGGATCTTTTTCAGGAGGTGATCTGTGGATTCTTTCAACCTCTATTTTGCCCTCTGGATCTAAAACATCAGGGCAGTTTTCCTTGAGAATTTCTTGAACGGTGATTTCTAGGTTCTTTCTTTGATCATGGCTTTCAGGTAGTCCAATAATTTTTAAATTGTCTCTCCTGGATCTATTTTCCAGGTCAGTGGTTTTTCCCATGAGATATTTCACATTGCCTTCTAATCTTTCGTTTGTTTGGATCTGCTTAACAGCATCTTGATTTCTCATAAAGTCATTAGCTTCCATTTGCTCCAGTCTAACTCTGAAGGAATGAATCTCCTCAGTGAACTTTTGAGATTCTTTTTCCATCTGGCAAATTCGACTTTTTAAGGCATTCTTCTCCTCATTGCCCTTTTGGGCCTCCTTTGCCATTTGAGTTAGTCTATTTTTTAAGGTGTTGTTTTCCTCAGTCAGGCTGTTGACCCTCATTTCATACTTTTCATGCATCCTTCTCATTTCTCTTTCCAATTTTTCCTCCACTTCTCTTATTTGATTTTTAAAGTCCTTCTTAAGGTCCTCTATGGCCTGCAACCTGCTCATGTTTTCCCCTGGGGCTTTTGGAGCAGGACTTCTGACCTCACAGTCCTTTTCCCGCTCTATGCCCCCAAAATAGGAGTCTAGGGTTGCATTTTTCTGTTTCCTTTGCCTTGGCATGTTGCCACTTAATTGCTTGACTTTTGGGCTTGTTGCCACACTATGGCTTTAAGGCCAGATAGAGGAATTTTCGTCCCGAACGTGTGGGGGGCAACTTCCGTTTCTGGCAAGCTGTAAACCCACCCACGACTTCCACCCTAGATCACAATCCAGATCCAGGGAGGTTAAAGCAAGAGCGATTACCCCCCAAGACTGATCGCTGGATCTCCCCACGATTTGTAGGCTGGGAGCCAGACCTGCCTCTGAAAGCTACAAAATGGCGTGTCTCCTCAGCGGCTTCTAGCCCCCAGGGGAGGGAGCTGACGCATTCCCCAAATACAGGTCCCAAAGTCCATAGGACACTAACCTCTTACTTTGTCCTAGGCATGTCTATGTTGATAATTCTGGAGTCCCCACAGCTCCTGGTGTTCTGGGGTTCCTTCAGCTGGCTGCCGGCCCTGCCGCCCTGGGGCTAAAACCTCGGCTCACGCGGACCTGGGCTCGGCTCGGCTCCCCTGCGCTCTGCGCGCTGCCGGCTCCCAGACCGCTGTGCTGGTCCTTCCTGCAGGGCTGCTGGGCTGTCCTCAGCGGGAGGTTAGCTTCTCTGTGTCGTTCTGTGGGTGCTAGGGCTCCAGAAGTTGTTCAGAGTCCTTTTTTACATAGTTTGTGGGGAATCTGGGGGCAGAGAGGCTTGGACGAGCTGTTTCTACTCCGCCATCTTGGCTCTGCCCCCGGAAAGATTCTTTACAACCTATATCACTGATAAAGGACTCATTACTAAAATATATGGAAAATTGAGTCAGATCTATAAGAATACAAGTCATTCTCCAATTGATAAATGGTCAAAGGATATGAACAGGCAGTTTTCAGAGAAAGAAATTAAAGATATCTATAAGCATATGAAAAATGCTCTAAATCACTATAGATTAGAGAAATGTAAATCAAAACAACTCTGAGGTACTACATGTCACCAGTCAGATTGGCTAAGATTACAAAACAGGAAAATGATAAATGCTTGAGAGGATTGGAAAAATTGGAATGCTAATGCATTGTTGGTGGAATTGTGAACTGATCCAACCATTCAGGAGAGCAATCTGGAATTATGCCCAAAGGGCTATAAAGAATTTTATACCCTTTGACCCAGCAATAACACTTCTAGGGTTGTATCCCAAAGAGATCATAGAAGTGGGAAGAAGACCCATATGTACAAAAACATTTATAGCAGCTTTTTTGTGGTGGCAAAGAATTTGAAATTAAGGGGGTGCCCATCAACTTGGGAATGGCTGAACAAGTTGTGGTATATGCGTGTTATGGAATACTAGCGTGCTATAAGAAATGAGGAGCATATGGACTTCATGTTTACCTGGAGAGGCTTACACAAACTGATGCTGAGTGAGAAGAGTAGAGCCAGGAGAAATTTGCACACAATTACAGACACAACATATGTGTGATGACCAACTTTGATATACTCTTCTCAGCAATCCAGGGTTATAAGTCAACCCCAAAAAACTAATTATGGAGAGAGAGATGTCTATGTCCAAAGAAAATACAGAGTTTGAACCCAGATTGAAGCAAATTACCTGCTCCTTTTCTGTTTCTTGTTTGGTTTTGTTTCCCCTTTCCCATTGTTCATTCCATCTAGTACAATCCTACTTTATGACCAGACTAATGCCTAATGTGAAAGTATTTGCATACACTTTACTTGATTGTATGCCATGGGGAGGGGTGGAGGGAGGGAAAGGGGGGAAGGGAGAGAAAATTTGAAACTCAAATAATTATGGAAATGAATCTTGTAAACTAAAAATAAACAAATTAATAAAGACTAAAAAATTAATAAAAAAATATCTGAAGCTTTTCCAGTCAAACGAAATGGCTTTTAAAGTAATAAACTTATAATATTTGTTTATAGCATGAAGCTGGGAGGTAAACATGGTTACAAATTAAATAGCAGACTACAAAAACAAATAGATCTGTGCTCTCATCAGTTTGGTTGTTTCTCCCAATGATGCAGATTATAGCCCTTCCACTACCATTCATCCTGTGCTACTCATATTGTTTCATAAGACTGCAGCAAGGGATTCTACCAAAACACTAGAGACCTTCCTAATGTTCTATTGATACCACAAAGATATTAGTGGATACTTACACATGCGTTATTTCTCACTCTCACCATGTAACCAACCTGTCTTCTATCTTGTTCATATGTTTTCCTGTTGACATTTATACCTGTCATTCTTTTCTGTTTGGTTTATATGTTTCAGTATGCTTAGAACCACCATGTACTTTTATGTTTCCTTCCATGTGATATTAAGTTTTAATTCTTCAGACTCTATAGTATTCTAAATCACACTGCTATATAATATATTTCAGAATATTATCTATTTTATTTCTTTATGATGACATTCAGCACTCAGCACATCATTCCTTTTTATCTCTCTTCTTGAAGAGAGATAATGCTGGCATGGTACTTAGGAGTAGAGGAAGGGAAAAGAAGGGAATAAGCATTTATACAGTACCTACTATATAGCACATATCATTCTAAGCACTTTCCAAATATTATCTCATTTATTCCTCACAGCAACCTGTGAAGTAGGTGCTATGATTATTCCCATTTTACAGTTGAGGTAACTGAAGCAAACAGACATAAGTGACTTGCCCAGGGTCACACAGCTAGTAAGTGTCAGAGACTGAAAGTGAACTCAGGTCTTCCCAATTCCAGATCCAATATTTAATATACTGAGCCACCTTGCTGACTCACCATATGTGAATGGTCTAAAACCCCTTGTCATTTTTCATTGTTTAAGCTGAACCCTTTCTTCCCCCAACATTATTCTCAGTATTTTCTCTGGACCAATTTTAGAATTGAAGTTGACAAGTATCAAAGTATATATATTGACTTAGTTTAGAGAATCTCAAGTTCTCCTTAGAATTTCCACTTCCTTCTACTTTGTAATGAATTTTTTAAATCTTATAAAAGAGTTATGTTTCAAAGTAGTCCTGAGAAGTATGGCTGTACCTCCATATTACATTTTACAGATAGGAAAATAAGTTACTGGCAAACCTGGGACTGCTACACCCAACTCCTGAGTTAGCATTATTCTCTATGTTATTTGCTCTCTGATGATCTAGGACCTTGAAAGACCATTTAGAGACCCCCTAAGAGTAGGTTTGGAAGAAGAAATGCCCATCATAATCATGCTTAACTTCCTAAAAATCTAAGCTATTCAGAAGTAGGATGCAATAGTTTGGAAGGGGTAAAGTTCTCCTATTATTAGAGGTCTTCAAACAGAGACTTGATGGCCATTTGTTGAGAATATTTAGAAAGGGATCCTTCTTCACATATGGGTTGAGCTAAATGTACTCAAGATTGCTTCCAAATTTGTGATTCCATCATTACATTGAGATATTCTGCCAATCATCACAGATATATAAAAAATTCCATTATTTCCCCTCTTTCTGCTGCCACCTGGGGCAATCTGACTCAAATGGGTAATGACTCTACCCACATCAATCTATTTTTGAATCACTACATCCCATTTATACCTCAAAAATGCATTCCTATATGTTAAAATTCTATATCGTGCACATTTGGCAGCAGAGCAAATGCAATTTGTTGATGAAGTAATGCAGCTTGCCTTGAAATACTTTATTTTAGTCTGTTTTGTCTTTACAGCAGGTTCTAAAATCAAGACACAATTAAGAAGGCGATTGGACTATTGCAACTAAATAATGTTCGATTAGGCCTTAAAGATAAATGTAGTACCCATGCAAGAAAATGCCCATAAAACTCAATATTATATAGTAGAACTATAGGGAAGATGACTGAATAAGAAGGCATGTACAACAAGGCAATAGAAAGAATCTAGGATTTAGGTGACATCTTAGAGATGTCCTAAATAAAGATGTGTGACCTAAGGTCAATCTCTTAAAATCTCTGGACCTCAGTTTCTTCATCTAAAAAATAAGAAGGTTGAATGAGATAGTTTCCAAGGTCCCTTTTAGCTGGAACTGCTGCTACTGCTACTGCTGCTGCTGCTGCTGCTACTACTGCTACTATTACTACTACTACTGCTACTACAAGTACTACTACTACTTCTACTACTACTACTACTATGACTACTATTACTACTACTACAACTACTACTACTACTACTACTACTACTACTACTACTACTACTACTACCACTACCACTACCACTACCAACAACTAACATTTATATAGTACTTTAGGCAATAGCACACTTCACAAAAAATAATGTAATTTGATCCTCACAACAAACCTGGGAGGTAAGTTCTATTATTATTCTCATTTTATAGACAGGAAAACTGAGACTAACAGAGTTTAAGTGACTTGCTCAGAGTGACAAAGAAAGTAAGTGTGGATAAAAGAAGAGTCTGGTTTTGAACTCTGCTCTTCTGACTCTAGGTCCAGTGCTTCATTTTCTGTTCAATCTAATTCTAATATATTGTAATTCTGTGATTCAAAGAATCATTACTTTCACCACCTCGATCTGCTTTGAAAGGCAATGTGAAAAAATATGAAGTGAGTGATATTTTATAAACAAATTTTGTTTATAACAGGATCACAATGATAATAGCATTGTAACAGCTATATGTGGTATGATTTATCCTTGAATTTTGAATGGAGTAAGGGGAGCTACCATTCTAATTAGACTATATCCATGTTAGGATAAGTACTCTTTTTCAATCATTTTGAAAAGAACACTCAGTAGTAATGAGGACTGGACATCAGCCAAAGCACACACTTAGATGTATTAAAATTCATTTCATTACATGCTATATTACTTCATCAACCAAATGGTTTTGACTTTGTATACAAATGCATGCTCTTTAGATGTTCCATTTGATAAGAAGCTAGGCACTTGACACTATTATCTCATTTGATCTTCACAACAACCCAGAGAGGAAGGTGCTATTATGATACCCATATTACTGTTGAGAAAACCAAGACAGACAGAAGCTAAGTGACTTGCCCAGGGTCATACAGTTTTCTGAGGATGGATTGGAACTCATCTTCATAACTCTTAATAACTCTACCCACTGCACCACCTAGCTTTCCAGTGAGAAACAAAAAGAAAAACAATGTAGTTGCACAGGGAAGTCATCCTTCAGCTTAAATTTTTGAAAGTTCTTTTTAGAAGTTAAGAACAAAAGCCAGTAAATTGGAATGACTACTAAAGGAAATTGTGCTACAATGAAAAGACTGCTGACTTTGAAACCAAGTGTAATGCAAAGCAAGAGCAGTTTCCAAGATTCGAATTAGGAGCATAACAAAATTCATTCATTCAGCGACAGATTAAGGCAAAACATTCACAGAAAATCAAAATACAACAATCACCATGTGTAACTCAATCATTTAGTAAGTCCTCAATTCAATCACAAAGTACAAAGGTCAAAGTACTCCACCCCTGGGTAGTACATTAATTTAGGTGATCACAAAGTCTTCTCTACTCAACTGGAGATTAGTTTCCTATCATAAACAAGGTACATTCATTTGGTCAGTGGAAAGCACAAAGGCCATCCACCCCTAGGTCACAACTAGGTTACAATATCATCACAGCATTCAGTACCCAAAAAGAGATCTTTTCTTCATCTTGACCTAAGGCAAGTTCTCAGCAGTTTCTGTTCCTAGGAAGACAAAACTTAAAAAAGACACTATAACATTCATGCAAATTGCTTGAATCCTCTGAAATCAACCTAGGCCCAACAAGGTCTGAGGCCTCTATCAACAAATGAAAAAGTAACACCAAAACAGACAGACAAAATACCAGCACCACAGTCATGCCTCCTCAGTTCTCCTTAGCTCTGAGTGGCAGTTCTCAGAAGTCCTGGGCAGCTCCAACTGTCCCTCAGCAGTCTGGGCAGCTTTGGCTGGCAGTTCTCTCTCTCTTTCTCAGCAACTCTGGCCACTGGCAATTCTCTCTGTCTCTCTGCCTCCACAATGCTGCTCCCAAAAGTTCTTCTGACCTATCTCAGCTTGGGCCTCTCCCTATACACAGCACCAGCTTCTCCCTGTTCAGCACCCTCTCATCATGTCAACAAGTACATCCCAATTGTGGGATTCACAAGCTCTGGGTCTTAACATTTAACCCGAAAACCAAGCCAATACAAGGGAACCTTTAAATTCCATTACCATTACACCAGGGAATCTGTTTTCAAATCCTAGCTCTATTGATTATTATCTGTGTGATTTGGGACAGATCATATTCTCTTTCATTTTTAGTTTCCTCCTGTGTAAAATTATTGGGTCTGACTAGATGACTTCTAAAGTCCTTTACAGCTCTAAATCTACAATCCCATGAAACCCAGAATATACTAAAGTTCTCAGTAAATGGGAAGAAACATAAAAATAACCTTCTGAAGTATGCTGGAAGCAAGAAGATCAAGGAAAAGCTAGGAGTGCTACTTTGAATGGGCAAGATGATAGTAATAAATGACAAATAGAAGATGGAATTTGCTTATTTTCCCTACCAAAGAAAATGACCTTCAAAATAAAAATAATAGAACACAAGTGGTTCTAAGGGAACCAAGACCCAAAATAAATGAAGACATGGTAAGAGAACACTTCATTGTCCTCAATGAATTTGTCACCAGAGCCCAATAAACAATATCCTAGGGAATGGAAATATGTGATTGAGATGCTACTATAAGAGATTTTTGAAAAACTCTAAGGCAGGACACATGCAAATGAACCAGTTTTCAAAAAGGGGATCATAAGCCAGTATCCTATTGATTAACAAAATTATATATTAGAACACAAAAGATTTATGATTTTGTCAGCATGAAAAACTCTCAGAATGAGAGTTGCTGGGTTGTAATCACTCTATGAGAGTGGATAGTTCCTATACAGTTGTAATAGTAAGCAAAGTAGTACTTTGCTGCTTGTTTCAGCAATTCAAGTGCCTTTGAGTCTTGCCTTTGATTGTATCAAAAGTCTTTGTTGGAAATAGTTTACATTGTGTTGCCTTAATAGATCTAAGGGAATGTGAAGACCTCCCCTGCTTTAATAGGCCTAATGTCATTACACAGAGCCCATGATGGTAGGAGCTTGCTGAAAGAGTGGAACAGGATGAGTAGAACAGGAAGGAACAGAGCAGAGAAAAGCTCAAGCAGGCCTGGGACCAAGGAAACTGAGAGGGAGAATGCTTGTGATTTTGACAGTCTATTAATTTTTGTTGTTCTGTCTATTGTTCTGTGTTGATGTTACTTTGTCAGATAGAAGCACTCTGTTGATTTGTGCTACTTCATCAAACAGAAGCACTCTGTTGATTTGCATTACTTTGTCAGACAGAAGCACTGTCTGTTGTTTTTAGAGAGAAGTCCTGAAAGAGGACTTTACTGCTGTTACAGAAATCCTGGAGCTTTACTGTTGATTTGTGTTTGATTTCTCAGACAGAAGTCTTGTCTGTTGATTTGTGTTACTTTGTCAGACAGAAAGTGAATTGAGCTGATATCTGACAATGTGTGCAAATATTGTTGAAGCTCTGTTAAATTTAATGTGTATAAATATTGTTGTAACTCTGTTAAACTTTGTCTTCCCAGAAACAGAAACTTCAAAGGGCTTGTACAGTTATATAGTTAAACGTATTTACTTTTTTTAAGAAGAGCTGAAATTATTTTATGTTCTTTCCTTCCATTTTTGTATGATGTCATCTTTCAGAAGGTAGGTTTGATCACATAAAACCAGTTCCTTTTCCCCCCACCATGGGAATTCACTTGAAGCTTTTCTATTTTTTAATAATAAGAAAAATACAAATCAAAATAGTTCTGAGGTTTTACTACACACCCTGAAAATAGGCAAAAATGATTTTAAAATGTCAACAGTCAATGTTGGGGAGCTTAGAAAGTGGAAATATGGGTACATTAATACATTGTTCATGGAACCACAAAGTGGTACGCACATTTTGGGAAGTAATTTGTAATTATGCAGTAAAATGACTATAACAATCCATTACCTTTGAATGAGAGGCTCCATTACTGAGTTTATGCCCCAAAGAAGTCATTGATAAGAAAAAAGTCCCCACATACTCCACAATATCTATAGCAGCACTTTTTTGTGATAGCTAGGGAGTGGAAACAAAGTGACAGCCCATCAATTGGGGAATGACCAAACAAACTTTGGTAAATTAAAGTAATGTGCTATCATGGTTCTATAACCAATGATGTTTGTGATGAATACAAAGAAGCATAGAAGAATCTGTTTGAACTGATATAGAGTGAAGAATGCAGAGCCAAGAAAACTATATGCTACAACAATATAAGTAGATATTATAGTAATACATAGTAGTAGTAGTAACTACAACAATAGTAACAACAACAATATAAGTAGAAAAAACAATGATACACCCAAAAAATCAAAATTAAATGTTAAAAATTATATAGATCAAATGAAACTCAAATGAAGGTATATGAAAAGACTCCCAATCTACCCCTTCAGGGAAGTGGGAGGTCCACTACTGTTGCATATTGGACATGTTTTTAGACTTTTTCAATGTATAGATCACTTGTGTTGACTTTGTCTTTTTCCTCTCTAAAAAATATTATGTGTCACGTAGGGTGGTTCTCTGAGATGGGGAGGGAAGGGATGCTTGGGATACTGTAGTGATGTAAGAAACATAAAACATCAATAAGCACTTATACAAATGTAATATGTGGGCAAAATAATTTCAATAAAGCATTTTATTAAAGACCAGAAACAAACACTAAAATGAGTGGGTAGTAAAACAAAAAATATACTTCCCCAAACTTCCTAATTACAGTGATATCCTCAGTTTCTACTTTTCTATTAAAATTAGAAATAACTTTCTGATCCTTGCAGATCCACCACAAATTTCTTTTCAAATTAAATAATTGTTTTGATCTTTTTTTTCTTCCAGAGCAAGAATGGGATGATATTTTCTATAACTGCTTTTCACTTTGGGCAAGTAAATATTTTTTTCAATTTTAGTATTAATTTTAACATGTTGATTTTGAAGCACTATGAAATTATTTGTGTATAAAGTGTTACAAAAACTGTGTTGTAGAATCTAACACTTTGGAGTTTAATTTGCATTAAAAAGCATAGGATGTTTGATGAAAAAAAATCTAAACACTAATTTTGTGCAACTCTAGATATATTTATATGTACACTTCTAAATTCCTCTAGAGTCATACTGGGGATTAGAAAAATGAACTTTTCAGGGAGCCAGAATTTCTGTATTCTTCAAAGTACTGCTCCCTTCTATGTGCTAAAAAATCTGAGTCATGACTTTTTGATTTTATAGAAACGACATGACTGCAAATTTCACATACTATAGTCTGAAATCAAACCCCAAAATTATGTGTGTGTGTGTGTGTGTGTGTGTGTGTGTGTGTGTGTTTATCATTGAAACAGGCTTGGGAAAGCATAAGCGCATTGCCCAATTCCTTAGAAGTTATATATTATTGAGTCTGGAATTTTGGGGTGATATATAGAAATATAATGTTGAAAAGGAAAACAAACAAACCTTAGACCATTTAAGAATCTAGAGGAGAAGAAGAAGAAGAAGAAGAAGAAGAAGAAGAAGAAGAAGAAGAAGAAGAAGAAGAAGAAGGAGGAGGAGGAGGAGGAGGAGGAGGAGGAGGAGGAGAGGAGGAGGAGGAGGAGAGAAGGAGGAGGAGGAGAGGAAGAAGAAAGAAGAAGAAGAAGAAGAAGAAGAAGAAGAAGAAGAAGAAGAAGAAGAAGAAGAAGAAGAAAAGAAGAAGAAGGAGGAGGAGGAGGAGGAGAAGGAGAAGGAGAAGGAGAAGGAGGAGGAGGAGGAGGAGGAAAGAAGAAGAAGAAGAAGAAGAAGAAGAAGAAGAAGAAGAAGAAGAAGAAGAAGAAGGAGAAGGAGAAGGAGGAGAAGGAGAAGGAGAAGGAGAAGGAGAAGGAGAAGGAGAAGGAGAAGGAGGAGGAGGAGGAGGAGGAGGAGAAGCAAGGAAGGAGTAAGGGAGGGAAGGAAGGAAGGAAGGAAGGAAGGAAGGAAGGAAGGGAGGAAGGAAGGAAGGAAGGAAAGAAGGAAGAAGAAGAAGAAGAAGAGGAAGAAGAAGGAGGAGGAGGAGATGAAGAAGAAGAAGAAGAAGAAGGAGAAGACAAAGAAGAAGAAGAAGACGAAGAAGGAGAAGACGAAGACGAAGAAGAAGAAGAAGAAGAAGAAGAAGAAGAAGAAGAAGGAGAAGACAAAGAAGAAGACGAAGACGAAGAAGAAGAAGAAGAAGAAGAAGAAGAAGAAGAAGAAGAAGAAGAAGAAGAAGAAGAAGAAGAAGAAGAAGGAGAAGGAGAAGGAGAAGGAGAAGGAGGAGGAGGAGGAGGAGAAGAAGCAAGGAAGGAGTAAGGGAGGGAAGGAAGGAAGGAAGGAAGGGAGGAAGGAAGGAAAGAAAGAACAGTACATGTTCACCCTCTGCAATCTTAACATAGAGTGGGAAGCATGTATTTGCACACAAGCTTTCCAAAATTACCTCACAGATACTTCAATAGGGTTAAAGGCAAGAAGAAATAGAGACCACAAAGTCTCAGGGATGCTATACCCTCACCATTGGATTGACAAATAATTTTCTAAGCTTAATGGTCACTTAAGTCTATTAGTAAGAACCGGGTAGAAGAACCTCTTGAATCTTGACAGGACAACAGTGTCCAAACTTGGAGGAAAGGATAATGGTGGAAAAACCAACTATTAAAAAATAGAAAAGCTTCAAGTGAATTCCATGGTGGGGGGTGAAAGAAATTGGTTTTATATAATCAAATCTATCTCCTGAAAGTTGACATTATACATAAATGGAAGGAAAGAACCTAAAATAATTTAATCTCTTTTTTAAAACATTAAACAAGTTTAACCATACATCTCTATACAGAGCATGTCAATCAACAAGCATTTATTAAAAGTGTCTACTACATGTCAGCTACTTTGCTAGACACTGGAAATGGAAATAAAGTGAATGAAACAAAACAATCCCTACTCACAAGAAGCTTCTTTTATAATTAAATGTCTCATGAACATCTAGGTTGTACTATTTAACTTTTTATTGACTAGTTGTATTTTTAATTAATAGATTTTCCATAAATTATTAAGAAAATACACTTTGTCAATTGGATAAGGGTTTAGAAAAGGATCAACCAGTCTATTTGATTTTCATTGCTTGTTGATAAAAGAATCAAAATATTGTGCATAATAATATGATATGATAATTTCCTATTATCTATTCCTAATGACTGGATTTCTCTCTCATATATGTAATTCAGGATCTCACTTTTCACTATTTTTAATTATGGATATATTATATATTATGTACACTGAGTCCCAGGGTTAAAGTAAACTCTATATGTAATTAAATTGAGGGCAAAGCCACTGACACTAAAACATATGCTTCCTAAATTCCAACTTAGTATTCTTTTCCAGAGTAAATATCAAGTATAATTGTAAAGACCTACCTTTAGATATACTCTATGACAATTTTTTTGTGCATAGCTCCATATGAAGCTAAGAAACAGAGCCTGGACCTACAATTTCATCAGTATAGAGAACTACTGAGTGAGAAAAACTACCTCTATCATGTAGGTTAGAATTATATCTGCAAGGTCCTGAAGAGGTTTCTAGGGTGCTGAGAGTGTGAATAACCTGTCTAGTGTCATACATCCCCTTATGTGCCAGAAGTGAGACATGAATCCAAGTAATCTGGGCAAAAGACCAGTTCTTTTTCTCTCATGCTATGCTGTTTCAACACTGGAATTCAGTTGCTGTTGTTGTTTTTTCCTGCATCTTCTATCTAAATTCCTTTCTAATATAAAAATTGTATAATTTGCTAAGTATGCTGCCATCTCTTTGCATTTCTCCATCATAATGATGCCTTTTTATGTAAGGGTCATATCTCTTTTATATGTCAATAGTTTGGTGTAAAGCCAAGCATGTGCAGCTTTCCAGAGAACTACTGCTTGGAACAGCTTCAAGATTCTGATTACATAGTATAGTGAACTCTCTATTCAGTAGCAAACTAAGACACAATATTTACAGAAATCAAAGTACAGCATTCACAATGTTATGACATAACAACTTATTACTAAAATGGCCACATAGTTTTCACCAAAGTGGCCACATAGTTTTAAACAAAGTAGAATCATTTAATAACTCGATCATTTAGTAAATCCTTAATGAAATCATCCTTAAGGAGGCTTGCCTCTTTAATGGACACAAAGTACAAAGGTCAAAGTTCTCAATCCCTAGGTCTTAATTGTCTTAATATAAATCCCCATTGTCTTAATCTCTTCAATCAAAAAATCTTCTTTCTATCCACACCCAAGAGACACCAACTTCAGTGGACTGACAGTGGAAGAATGCAGGGTTGTACTAGCTACAGATACCTTGGAAGAATTTAAGGAACTGAATAAAGGCTTATGGAAAAACTTCCGGATAAGCTCACCACCAAGAGTCCAGATGAGAAGACTAAGGAATAGCCTGTGTCTTTGTCCTCCCTGTGTACATAAGTGTGAAGCCTTGTATATTGCCAAGAATAAAACTCTCCCTCCCTCTAGCTAAAAAAAAAGTTTTCTTTCTTCTTAATTGGAGAAGTCCTTAACTCAGTCATCTAAATTTAAAGGTCAAAGTTCTCTATCCCTAGGCCACAGTAAATCATGATCTTCTCAGTTTGCATTAAATACCCAAGGAGAGGTCTTTTCATCTTGACTTGAGGCAGGCTTTCAGCTTCCGTGGTTCTTCTTCCATGGCCCCAGCTCTTGCCCAAATCTATCCAGCTATCACCTGAGTTTAAAGGCAGACAGCTCTCAGTTCCTTGTCCAGCTTCTTGTGTAGTTCCTGTTCCATATTGAAGCTCACAGTGTCTAGTCCACCTCAAGTCCTTCACAGTTTCTGTTCCTGGGAAGAAAAAGATTAACAAAACCACAATAACATTCATTCACATCCCCAGCATCCTCATTGATTCACTTTCTGCCTGTGAAATCAACATAGACCGAAAAACAAGGTCTGAGGAATCAATACAAACCATCAGTATAGTCCCAGGACCTCTGAAAATGTCAGCAAGACCCTCCTTCGGGATTTCTGTAAACATACAACAAGAAAATCCTCTTTCAGGTCTTCTATACCAGCAGTGAGGTCCCAGGGCTTCTGTAACAACAGCAGCATCTTCTATCAACAAATGAATCTGACAAAGTAACATAAAAACAGCAAAGTATCAGCACCACAGCCATGCTTCCTCTCAGTTCTCCTCTCTTCTCATTTCTCTTTTCTTCTCGATTCTCTTCTCTGTTCTTTTCAGTTCTCAGTTTGAATTTTTATCAATTCATAGCAGTTTTCAGAAGTTCTCAGGATCCTAGCAGTTTGTCTCTCAGAAATTCTGGCTCTCTAGCTTGGGCTTTTCCTTATATATGGTATTAGCTCCTCCCTGTTCTTCCCCTTCCTGTTACATCAGCAACTTCCTCCCACTGTGGGATTCATAAGTTCTGAATCTTAATACTTGATACAATCGTGAACTGGAACAAGGTATTAAGTACCTGTTTGATTGCCAATACAAGGAGCAGGAAAGGTCTTCAAATCTCCATTACCATTGATGAGGTGTGGGCACTGGGAGCCCCCTTGCACTCCCCCTGAGTTAGGGAACCATAAAAATGAAGAGGTTACCTACTAAGAGGGTTAGGGTTGCTCCAGAGACCCCAAAATAACAACATGCTGGATCCTGCTGAATGAATTCAACTCAAGTCTTCTCTCAGACAAAGAAAAGTAAAATTTATTAAAAGTTCACTTGTACTGGACACAGAGCAAGTCTGTGCTAGGTTATTCGATGGTGCTTTCACCATTCTGTGGTGCTCTCACCATTCTATGGTGCTCTCACAAACATGAAGACAGGATGGGGTCTTATATACAGAAGGTTGTGGGAGGAATCTTGGGGTGGTCTAGGGGAGGAGTTTGGGGGGGGATCTTCAGGAGAAGTTAATGAGGTCAATGAGTGATTAAGGGTGTGAAGTTGCTGGAGGCCACCTGGAGACCACAAACAATGGTGGGCTAGGCCAATTTGGGTGGGAAGTAGATGAACAATGGAGGGCTAGACTAGTAACTAGGCTAGAGTTAGTAGTTAGTAACTAGGCTATAGGTCTGGGCCCAGCCACAAAGTAAGGCTTATTGTCTCATGCAAATGCCTCATCAAATGAGATGATTTAATCAGAGTCCAAGGGAGGTTCCCAGAGCCTGTGCCTCAAGGACTCAAGGAGAGCTAGAGGGGGGCTCCAAGAGCCCATACCTCATCACCATTACATTTGGTTGCTGAAGTAGGGCAGAAAATAATTTTAATATAGGGAAAAGAAATAGAATCAACCTGTGGACAACATAAGGCACTGATGTTTTTTGTATGTAAAAACTTTAGTTACTAAAAGAGTAAGGAAAGAATCTTTGTGTGAAGGGGAAATACCTGGATAAAATCTGCTTGTAAAGAAACACAGTTTTCAAGAAATGTGAGGAGAAATTGAGACTGTAAGGAGAACCAAATAGAGTGCTGCACTTTCAGAGAGAAAATGTATGAGGGCAGAGAAATGGGAAATGAACAGCTGTGTGATCCGTCATCTTATTTGTACATAATTGTTTTTAGAGTTTGAAAGGTTGGAACTTTCAGTGCTTTGAGATTATCGGAAAATAAATAATGACTGTCAGGTTTATACATGTCAGAAAGGTAAATGTTATGAGTTTTATTTCCTATGAAAATGGTAAGTCACCATTGACTACCATGAAGATCTAATTTAAGATATTAGCAAAAAGGGGATAAAAGGAATAGTGGAAAAGCCTATATAACCTAACAAGAGAAGTATTAACAAGCTAAGAGAAGAGTCAATTAACAGGAAATCTTCTGATGCTTTGCTGGAAGCCTATTGATTGGAGGATAGAAATTTGCTTTGTCAGCTGACTGAATAAAAAGTCGGGACAGTTCCTGGGAAGTTCATTGGAAGAGAATTGCACTCTTCTATAATTAGAGTTATTATGCTCTGCTAACATCTATAGCTTGAGAAAGATATATACTTGGTTGCTCTGACATAATTGTTTGCTCTCTACTTTCCTGTTTTAAGAGATAGAAAAAAATGGGGCAGCTAGGTGGTGCAGTGAATAGAGCACCAGCCCTGGAGTCAGAAGGACCTGAGTTCGGATCCCACCTCAGACACTTAATCCACACAAACAAAAACCTAGCCCTGTAACCTTGGGCAAGTTACTTAACCCCAATTGCCCTAAAGGGGCGGCTAGGTGGCTCAGTGAGTAAGAGCGCTGGCCTTGGAGTTGGGATGACTCGAGATCAGATCCGGCCTCAGAAAATGAGCACCCACACATAAATAATGACTAGCCGTATAACCTTGAGCAAGTTACTTAACCCCAATTGCTTTAAAAAAGAAGAGAGAGATAGAAAAAAGAAAAAAGTGATTCTGCACCTGAGAAAATGCTTGGATATCCTTGGACAATGCATTTGATTTATTAATTGGACAATGCATTAAGTTCATTGAGAATCTTATTGAGTAAGGAGTTGACTAAGTTTGTTTAAATTGATCAGAAAGGCAACTTAAGTAGTTTTGTTGTGATTTTTGCTTTTCTGTAAATAGCTAAAATGTGATTGGACAAAGTGGAATCTTATTGATGGAAGAGCAACAATGACTTATTTATATTCTCAAGAAAATGAGTCTGAGGAGCTCCACAGGTCTCTGGCTTCATGGAATTGCAGGTCACTGAAATAATCTAACATTTTCTCAGGTCCCATATAAAGGAATAAGGTATATTGTAAATTAAGTGCAATTTGTTCCTGAAGGAACCAAGAACATTTTTCCACTCTTATGCCTCCTTACTAGGCTTTTTAAAACGTAAACCTATTCCCCATGAATATTGCATGCACTGGTAAGAGAATGTTATCAAGATTTATGGGTGGACAGGGATGTATTTATTATTGATTAACTGAGAGGTTGTAATTAGTCTTGCTTTTATATTTATTTTACATTTATATTTTTAAAATTATATTTATTTCAATATTTTACATTTATTTATATTTCATATCAGATTATATTTAACAGTCAATGGCATCATGATGCCTGATTCTGTGAAAATGGGGCTACAGTAGTGAATAGCACGAGTGGCCCCATGTGGTGATGGCCCTTCTCTGGAAAGTTCACTCCTGTCATATTGGGACAGATTGAGGTGACAGAGTGACACCAGAGAGTGACAGGTAGAGAGAGCCATGCCATGCCCATTTAAAATTCCTAGGAATCTTCTCTACCTTGTAGCAATTTCAAGACATTATCTGAATTTTTAGGATCAGACTACCAGAATCTGAATTGCATGGAATTCTAGTTTAGTCCATATTTAATAGGTACGCAGAACTGAACAAAATGCTCAAAATTTCTCAACAAAGATGATCACATTCTTTCCCCATTTTGATTGTGACCTATCTCAAGCCTTTGACATATAAAATTTCTGACCTACTGAGAATCCAGAATATTTTATACATGAACATTTGTCTTTCTCTGCTTCCTCTGTCCTTTACTTGTGTATATTTCATTATTTCACGGCTGTAGAACAAGCATTTCACTTAGAGCCCCAGGACCAGATTCCAAATCTTAGCTTTCCAATTCATTAGTCCAGTAACTTAAAATAAAGCTCTGAATTTATCATCCTATGATCCTAAGTTTGAAACATTACATGTATTTCAGTTAAAATTCAATCTTATGGGGGCGGAGCCAAGATGGCGGAGTAGAAACAGTTCATCCAAGACACTCTGCCCCCAGATTCCCCCCAAACTATGTAAAAGGGGACTCTGAACAACTTCTGGAGCCCCAGGACCCACAGAACAACACAGAGAAGCTAACCTACTGCTGAGCCCAGCAGCCCTGCAGGAAGGACCAGTACAGCAGTCTGGGAGCCAGCAGCGCGCAGAGCACAGCGATCCAAGCCCAGGTCCCCGTGAGCCGAGGTTTTAGCCCCAGGGAGGCAGGGCCAGCAGCCGGCTGGAGGAACCCCAGAACACAGCAGCTGTGGAGATTCCAGAATTATCAACATAGGCATGCCTAGGACAAAGTAAGAGGTAGTGTCCTATGGACTTTGGGACCAGTATTTAGGGAATGCGTCGGCTCCCTCCCCTGGGGGCTAGAAGCCACTGAGGAGACAAGCCATTTTGTAGTTTTCAGAGGCAGCTCCAGCTCCTGGCCTGCATGCTAACTGTAGGGAGATCCAGCGATCAGTCTTGGGGGGTAATCGTTCTTGCTATAACCTCCCTGGATCTGGATTGTGATCTGGGGTGGAAGTAGTGGGTGGGTTTACAGCTTGCCAGAAATGGAAGTTGCCTCCCACACTTTCAGGACGAAAATTCCTCTATCTGGCCTTAAAGCCATAGTGTGGCAACAAGCCCAAAAGTCAAGCAATTAAGTGGCAACATGCCAAGGCAAAGGAAACAGAAAAATGCAACCCTAGACTCCTATTTTGGGGGCATACAGCAGGAAAAGGACTGTGAGGTCAGAAGTCCTGCTCCAAAAGCCCCAGGGGAAAACATGATCAGGTTGCAGGCCATAGAGGACCTTAAGAAGGACTTTAAAAATCAAATAAGAGAAGTGGAGGAAAAATTGGAAAGAGAAATGAGAAGGATGCAGGAAAAGTATGAAATGAGGGACAACAGCCTGACTGAGGAAAACAACACCTTAAAAAATAGACTAACTCAAATGGCAAAGGAGGCCCAAAAGGGCAATGAGGAGAAGAATGCCTTAAAAAGTCGAATTTGCCAGATGGAAAAAGAATCTCAAAAGTTCACTGAGGAGATTCATTCCTTCAGAGTTAGACTGGAGCAAATGGAAGCTAATGTCTTTATGAGAAATCAAGATGCTGTTAAGCAGATCCAAACAAACGAAAGATTAGAAGGCAATGTGAAATATCTCATGGGAAAAACCACTGACCTGGAAAATAGATCCAGGAGAGACAATTTAAAAATTATTGGGCCACCTGAAAGCCATGATCAAAGAAAGAACCTAGAAATCACCCTTCAAGAAATTCTCAAGGAAAATTGCCCTGACGTTTTAGATCCAGAGGGCAAAATAGAGGTTGAAAGAATCCAGAGATCACCTCCTGAAAAAGATCCCCAAAAGAAAACTCCCAGGAATAATATAGCCAGGTTCCAGAATCCCCAGATCAAGGAGAAAATACTACAAGCAGCCACAATATCAATACTGTGGAAACACTATCAGAATAGCCCAGGACCTGGCAGCTTCTACACTGAGGGAGAGAAGGGCATGGAATATTCCAGAGGGCAAAAGAACTGGGAATGGACCTAAGGGTCACCTACCCAGCAAAACTGAGTATTTTGTTTCAGGGGAAAATATGATCATTCAGTGGAATAAAGGACTTTCAAGCATTCTTGAGGAAAAAACCAGAATTGAATAGAAAATTTGACATCCAGACACAAGAAGGAAGAGATGCCTGAGAAGGTAATCAGGGAAAAGAAATCAAAAGGAACTTATCAAAGTTGAACTATTTATATTCCTATATGGAAAAGTAATAACTGTGACTGATGGTATCTTTCTCACTATGAAAATAATGGAAGAAGGGTGTGTGGTCATATGAATACATATGTGAATGTGTGTATATTGGTTACAGTTATATATGGATAGAGGGCATAGGTTGAATTTGTTGGGAAGGGAGGATACTCAAGGGATGAAATTATGAGGTGAGAGAGGAAAGCAGCAAGAGGAGATGGGGAGAGACAGGGTAGGGTAAACTATCCCATGTAGAAGAAGCAAGGGGAAGTGGTTGCAAGGGAGGAGGAGAATAGGAAGGCAAAAAAGGCAAAACCACATTCTCATTGAATTTTGTTCTGGGAGAGAATGACATACATACTAAATGGGATATCTCAACCTGCAGCAGAATAGGGGGAAGGGGGATGAGAGGAGGGATGATGGATGGGAGGGCATCCTTGGCAGGAGGGGAGGTTGGAAGTACCCACTATAGAAGAGGGACAGGATCATGTAGGGAATGGACCAGGTGGGGGGTGGGATGAGTGGGAGGGAATTATAAGCAGCCCTGTACAATATATCTACTATGATAATGTTTTGCATAGCTAGACATGTACAACATATACTGAATTACTTATCTCCCCAGAGGGAATGCGTGACAAGAGAGGAAGGAAATGGATCTGAAATTTGAGGTTTTAAGACTAAATGTTTCAAATATATATAAATACTATTATTAGTACTCTTTTGCTTATAATTGGGAGACAAGATGTACAGGCATTGGGACACAAAGATCCACCTTCCTCTAATGGAAAAATCGAAGAGGGTATGGGAGAAGGTATGGGAGAGAGCAGATTGGAGGAAGTGATATCTTGTGGGACTGCTATTCTGGGAGGTTGGGGAGGGGAATAATGGGGGGGCAATGATTGTAACTCAAAATCTGGCAGAAATGAATGATGTAAAACAGAAGTTAATAAAGCATTTGTTTAAAAAAAACAAACAAAAAAAATTCAATCTTACTAGATTCAATTCATCTTTCTAGTGTGTTGAAATTTACTTTGTTATCCTACAAGCCCACTTTCACTCCTAATATTATGTTATCTACAAATTCATTGAATATACATGTATATGATTTTATCCAGGTTACTTATAAAACTGATAAATTGTACGGAAAAGGACAGATCATAGAATATCAGCAGATAAGAGTTCATTTAATCCAAATCTGACAGAGAATTCTGATATTGTGTACCTGTTCCTCTATTCCACCTCAGCTAAACACAAATATGGTAATATTCTTGATCTCACCATCACCCACAAGCATTCTAGTTTCATGTTCATGAACTCAGAAGTTTTTTTTATCATTTTTTTTACTTTTCCTTATGACCTTTCCACATGCTTTTTTCTCACTATGACCTAAAACCCTTAGTCCTGTTCTAAGCAATCACCCCTACACAGGCTGTCTTCTCTGAAATTCCTTGTTTAAACCCTTTGGTGACTGAATTCTACTCTACATCATCCTCTACACTCAAATATTTTGCCACCTTGTCCTACTACACCTTGCCAAATCCCAACCTTTCATTATTTCTACCATCTGCTCCCATTACTTCCACTTATGTGCTACTGAATAGAGCTAAAGAAAAATCATACAACTATGCTCTGATTGAGTCCATTCCAAATTGATGTTACATAATTTCAAATGCTCCATCCTTGTAGTAAGGCAAAGGTTTGACAGTTTCCTAATTGATTAACCTTGGCATTCTCCACAGAAACTATCGAAAACCTTTTCATTCTTCTTCAAGCTTCCAATAGCACCCCACACCCATCCTCTTAGCTGAAGACTCTGATTTAAACTTCACTAAAAACATTGAAATAATTAAATGAAATCTCTCTCTTCTCCCTAATTCTTCATCTCAAATCATTCAGAATTCTCCCCCCCCCCGTATCTCTTCCTTTATATCTATCCCACATGAAAAAGTGCCCCTTCTTTTTATTAAGACAAAATGCTACATGCAATGCATTCCAACAGACTGTCCCCATCATTCTCATTATACCATTCATCTTTTATGTGTCTGGAACTACTGACATGTTTCCTCAAAAGTCCACAATTTTCTTATCCTTATCAACAACAGCAAAACCTTTCTCTTGATCCAAGTATCCTTGCCAATTATCTTCCTTTATCTCAAGAAGGAGATGGGGATGAAAGAGCCTATGAGACTTGAATTGTAGCAAATTAGAGTAGGCAAAACTATTCGTAAAGACAAAGTATTAACTCAGAAGAGAAATGAGAAGAAAAAATACTTCTTTTAAAAAGGGGTGGCTAGGTGGTGCTGTGAAGAGAGCACCAGCCCTGGAGTCAGGAGGACCTGAGTTCAAATCCAGCCTTAGACACTTAACACAAAAACTAGCCATGTGATCTTGGACAAGTCATTTAATCCCAACTGCCCTCCAAATAAGCAAAAAAAAAATGAATGCTAGAGTCACAAAATTGTTAAAATAAGCCAATAAAATAAAAGTGGCAATGCTCAAAAGAATAGAAAAAGTACATAAAATAAAAATGGGACTAGAATTAAATTTCCAATGCATCAGATACATCCAGAATATCAGGATCACAAAAAAAAATTATTATAATCATACTATCAGACAGAACAAAAATAAAAATTCATAATATTGAAATAAAGAAATTGTGCTTAAAGAAAGCCTAGACAATGAAATAATATAAATATTAAACAAATATCATCAAGTAATAGAAGATATAAAAGATAAAGTAACAATAATTAAAATGTTATTGGAAGTAGATGAATCTAACAGGAACATAAAAAATGGTAATATAAAACTAAAAAAAAAACCTTGGGTAATGTACAACCAAAATATTTATGTTGCCTTCTGAATAGGACAATTAAATAATTTTTTCATACTGCATACACTTTTGCATTGCCTATGAGGCAAAAAGAATTCTAATTGGTGGAGAAAATACTTAGAAGATGTTGAACTGAGAGAGGAGCAAAGTTGGTGCAAGAACTTTAAGGGAAAATGTAGGATTCCAGACTCTCTTCAGGACCTACTCCACAAAGGAGAAAGATAAAGGTTTTAGAAACTGTAGTCATGTAACAAAAAACTGGATTCTCAAAAGGTCCCTGGTTTTCTGCTTGCCTCCTTAGAGGCTTCATAGAGAAACTTTTCCCTTTCTTGAGACCAGTGCTTCTTTCTTGGTTCAGATTGAGATCTTATCTTGCTCTCATAAGAAAGGCTTATTCACTCTTTGAATACTTTTCTGTTGTATTCCAATATTTAAAACTTCTCCAAATTCTGTTTTCTACTTTGCTAAGATGAATGGGTTTACTCACTATTTGGGATGGTCTTTTGCAGAACTAGTACTTGGGGGATGGGATCCAACTGGCAGACACAAACCAAGAGCTATCCTCCCAGCTTTAGAACAATCTGGGAAAAAGATACTGTTGTGAATCTCTGAAATTGTTCCTCTAGACCAGAAATATTTAGGGAGCAGAGGATTTCACTCTAGCCCAGTACTTCTTTCAGAGATTAGAGAAAAGACTGTATGGTGACTAGGTGACTCAGTGAATAGAGTAGCAGCCTTGAAGTCAGGAGGACATGAGTTCAAATCCAGCCTCAGACACTTAACACTTACTAGCGATGTGACCTTGGGCAAGTCATTTAACCCCAATTGCTACACCTTCAACCCTCCAAAATGCAAAAAAAGAAGAAAGAAAGAAAAGAAAAGATTGCCCATCTTACTGCTTCATTACTTACTAGGAATCACAGCCATTCTTGAAGTGGAATGGCAAGAGTCCAGAGATATTTAGACAACCCATGTGGACAGACATATCTCACATGAACTTTAACCTTGATAATAAATAATGAGCTGACTTCTTCCTTGTAGTACTGAACATAATTCAGTGTAAGAAGGGGGATCTACAATTTCAATGTCAGAAGCTAATTGTAGAGCAAGAAGGCTCTGTAACTAAAATTATAAGGACCAAAATGAACAGAAGCCATACATAAGCAAATGAATAAACTTGTCTTAAGGATAGCTGAGATACATCAGAAGCCACATAGGTTACTTCTCAAAGCATTAGATGGTCCAGCCTTGCTGGGGAGGTGGTAGGACCCAGAAAACTGGACTAGAGATATGTGGGTAATAATTGGTTGGACATGTGATTTCAATGATGGAGGAAACTTATACTTAAGGCACCCCACACCTAATCCAATGCAGAAATACAACTACTCTGAGACAAATAGTCTTAGAGAACTACCTGGGACATTGAGGTATTAAGTGACTTACCCAGAGCTACATAGTCAGTGTTAGGAGAGGTAAGTTTTAAACTCGGATATTCCTTACACCAAGGCCAACTATCTCTCTCCTTCCTGTTAGATTGTAAGCTCTTTGAGAGTTCTTGATGATGATGTTAAGTTGTGTCCAAATCTTCATGGCCACATTTGGGATTTTCATGGCAAAGATAATGAAGTGGTTTGCCATTTCCTTCTCCAGCTCATTTTACAGATGAGAAAATTGAGGCAAACAGGGTTAAGTGATTTGCCCAAGGTCACATAGCTAGAAAATGTCTGAGGTCAGATTTTAACTTAGATCTTCTGTGACTCTGGGCCAAGTACTCTATACAGTTTCCCCCTAGTTGCCTTTGAAAGCAGTGACTTTTTAAAAATTTCTTTGTGTCCCCAATGCTTAACACACAATGGGCACTCAAATGTTTGACTCACTATCCATTTCACTTCACCCACTCTCAGTATATAAGAAAAATACAAAGTGGTGGAACCAAGATGGCGGAAAGGAAGCAGTAACTTCTCTAAGCTCCTCAGTGAATCCCGTCACTAAACCTTAAAAAGTGAATCTGAGTGGTTTCTGGAGTGACAAAATCCACTTGGAGATGGAGCGTGGCAGAATCCAGCCCAGGAAAGTGCCCAGTTCATCCAGACAGGGCAAGCACAGAGCATGTGGGGTCTGCACAGCTCAGACTTAAGAGCACACAAGCAGACTACACCAGAGAGAGAAGCCCCAGCCTGCAGACTTACCAAGGCAAGAAAATTGATCCGAGCTTACTATGTAGGTCAAGAATAACCAAAAACACAGGACAATTTGGACTCTTTACCCACACCTGAGACCACAGAAGGAAATGTTAACTGGTCTCAAGCCCAAATAGCATTGTTAGAGGAGCTTAAGAAAGATTTTGAAGACCAAATCAGGTAGGCAGTGACCAACTTGGAAAAAAGTCTCAGTGAAGAAAACAAATCCTTAAGAAGTAAAATTGGGGCGGCTAGGTGGCGCAGTGAGTAAGAGCGCCGGCCTCGGAGTTGGGATGACCCGAGATCGAATCCGGCCTCAGAAAATGAGCACCCTGTAACCTTGAGCCAGTTATTAACCCCAATTGCTTAAAAAAAAAAGAAGTAAAATTAGTGAAGTAATTGGAGAAAATACCTCCCTAAAGAAGGACCTTCAAAAACTAAGGACTATAATTCACTAAAAATTAGAATCAATCAAATTGAAACTCAGAACTCTATGATGCACCAAGAGTCAATCAAACAAAACAAGACAGTTGAAAAACTGAAAGAAAATGTAAAATATCTCACTGGAAAAACAACTGACCTAGAGAACAGATCCAGGAGAGATAACTTAAGAATTATCAGTCTACCAGAAAACCATGATGAAAAAAGCAGCCTAGACAACATCCTCCAAGAGATTGTCAAACAAAAGTGTCCTGAGGTCCTGGAATCAGAAGATAAAATAGTTATCAAAAGAATTCACCAGACTACTCCTGAAAGAGATCCCAAATTGAAAACTTCAAGAAATATAGTAGCCAAATTCCAGAATTACAAGATTAAGGAAAAATACTGAAAGCAGCTAGAAAGAAACAATTCAAATATCACTGAACTACAGTTAGGATCACACAGGACCTAGCAGCTTCTACATTAAAAGATCGGAGGGATTGGAACTTGACATTTTGTAGGGCAAGAGAGTTAGGACTACAACCAAGGATTAACTACCTGGCAAAACTGAGCATAATCTTTCAGGCAAGGAGATGGTCACTTAATGAAACAAGGGACTTCCAGACTTTCCTGATGAAAAAGCCAGAGCTCAATGGAAAATTTGATCTCCAATTACAAGACTCAAGAAAGACATAAAAAGGTAAACAAGGAAGACACAGACCCACACATGCATACATGCACACACCCACACTCATGCACACATGCACATTACTTGCTATGCAACAAGAGCAAAATGCTCACATCCCTATATAAGGAGCTGATAACTGTCAATATTGAAATTTTTATGATTATCATGACCTTCAAAAGGGTTATACATAGATAGAAGATGTGGGTATGAATGAACTAACCTGAAGATTAAAAAAAAAAACTTATTAAGGGGATCAAAGGGACTGTGATGGGATAAAAGGAAAGGATGAGATAGAAAAAGGTAAAATATGCCATTCAAAAAGGCATAAAAACACACTATAGTAGAGGGGAAAGAAAGAGGGAGAGGAACATCATCTAAACACTATTCTCACTGGTTCTGGCTCAAAGAGGGATCAAATCAATCAGTAAAGTTTAAGATTCTAATGTGAATAGACACACAAATTCATTAAATAGAGGAAAAGGAGGGAGGGAGAGGAGCACTGTTTGAAATTTACTCTCATTGGTTTGGTGTCAAACAGGGAGTAACTTACTCTGTTAAGTATAAAAATTTATTGTGTCCTATAGGCAGTAGGAGGGTAAGGGGGGGGGGATAAAAAGGAGTCTAAAGGGGGGATTAGAGGGTAGGGAAATAGTAGTAAGGGGAGAGGGTAGGTTAAGAAGGGGGGTCAGTGGGTGGGAACACTGAGGGAGGGGGCAGTCAAAAGGGAAAACTTCAAGGAGGGGAAGGGAGAAGGAAAAAACAAAAGCATAAGCAGGGGAGGGAATAGGATGGAGGGGAAGAGACAGATAGTCATCATTACTGTGAATGTGAATGGGATGAATTCTTCCATAAAACAGAGGTGGATAGCAGAATGGATTAAAAACCATAATCCTACAATATGCTGTCTACAAGAAACACATTTAATACCCACAGGGTAAAGGTAAAAGGCTGCAGTAGAATTTATTATGCCTCAGCTAAAGTTTAAAAAAAAAAGTAGGGGTAGCAATCCTTATCTCAGATAAAGCAAAAGCAAACATAGATCTAAGAAAAATACAAAGTGATTTTGGTGTACGACAGGTGAACACAAATTGAGACGATCAGGAAAGGTCTTTTAAAGGAGTTGAGAATTAATTTAGGATAAAAGGAATCAAGGGGATCCCAGAAGAGGTGAGGTCTGTGTTCTATCCAACTGAAGTTATGGCGCAACACTGCAGAATGAAGAAAACCCTGGGATACTATAGGGAAGATAAACTATTGTACCTGCCAACTGAAAACAAATTGCTTTTATTGGAAGAAAACATCAATTGAGCAGAATTTGTTGAATGATAGCTAGCATTTATTCCACAGTTTGCATTTACATAGAGATTCAAAGTTTAAAAAGCACGTTACATATTAATTCATTTGATCCTCAGAACAACCTATGAGGTAGAGTCTATTATTATCCCCACTTTATGGATGAAGGAACTGAGGCTTGGTTAAAAATTACTTTCCCGGGCGGCTAGGTGGCGCAGTGAGTAGAGCATTGGCCCTGGAGTCAGAAGCACCTGAGTTCGGATCCAGCGTCAGACACTTAACGCACACACAAACAAAAAACCTAGCCGTGTGACCTTGAGCAAGTTACTTAACCCCAATTGCCCTCCAAAAGGCACACAAAAAAAAAAATTATTTTCCCAGGCTCATTTAGCTAGGAAGTACCTGAAGCAGGATTCAAAATGTCTTCTTAACTCCAGGTGCCATGTTATATCTACTGAACTCCATACTAAATGATAGTTATTGGACTTTTCCTTTCTAAGAGGGAAAGGAAAACAAAAACAAGAGATGCTTTGTGATTTATCCAGCAATGGTGCACCACTGTATGCTAAGGACCGTTGTTCTTCCATACTGGTTTTCTTTGGTTGAGTAAAGGAATAGGATCATCAGTCAGCCCAGATCTACTTTTTGCTGTCTTTCAGACTTTTTGGCATCAGGTGCCCACCTCTAAGAAACCCAATCTAGAATGGAGATTAGCAGCTCCCCACTCCTACTTTGCTCTTAATTCTGTTTGTAGCTCCACATCACACATTCCTTGTGAAATTCCTGTTCTCAACTTGTACTGACTCATGTCAATCGTGGCAGTTGAACTGTGGCACCTGTGTTGGTCAAGCCTCTGGGAATCTTACTGCAGCACTCACATGGCAAATTAGCTACCATTGGACAAATAATATTGACAAGAACATGTGTCACTTCTTGCCATGCAATTGCTCCCAGAATGAAAAAGTCCCACCCACTGAGACATATAGTAATAAAGCTGTCACTTAAGTATTCACCAGCCAGGAAATAGACAGGTTCCCTACTCAGTCAGATTGTCCATACTGGGACAATAGCAGAGGGATGACTTGTGGGTGCAGGCTATTTATAGAACAGGAAACATAACTTCTAGGAGCATAGATTTAAGAGAAGGAAGGAACCTTAGAAGACATCTATTTCAACCTCTACATTTTATAGATGAAGAAAAAGAGTCATAGAGGGGTTAAGTAACTCTCCTTAGGTCAGAAAGATAGTAATTAGCAGAGTCAGGATTTGAACTCAGGCCTTTTGATTCCAGCACCAGTATTCTTCCCGTTTTTATTTCCCCTCAAAAACAACATAAATACATTGATCACTATGACTGTGAATAATGCAGTGTGGATCCAGTAAACATTAGGATTTGGCAAATCAAAGCAGAGGAATCAAATGCACAGGACTGGATTATGTATGTGGTGCTGTAAATAGGTGGGAAAATGAGGACACCAAATTTAGAGAAAGCATTTATACTCCTTTCTAACAGAGAAACAACAAAACTTAGCCCCTAGCATGTATTTGGAATACTTTGTGTAGTAGTGGACTGGCTGATTGATTAATTTAGTCCCTGATTAGCAAGGACAATTAGTCAAACTAGGAAGCTACCAGATAGAGGACTAGATTGAGGCCTTACATCTTCTACTCTGTTTCCTATTATCTCCTACAACTGAGGGCATGCTTGTCTCAGGCAAACTGTGGTACTTGCCCAGAGTGCAAGAATTTCTGCCCATAGTTCTGGGTGCATGCACAATAAAGGTGAAAAAAAGAATAGCTTGCCATGATACCATTTGCAAAGACCTCTCTTCAGAGGAAGCTGGGACCTCTGGGCAACCACAGCTTGATTGGCTGTATACTGAAAGCAGGTACTTAATAACAATAGGTAGAAAGCATATTTTCCTACACTTTGAAATGATTAACAAAATTATGATCAATCTTTTTTGTGTGATATTTTATTCTTTCTGGGCTATGAAAATGTAAGCTTTCCTTCAAAATGAGGTTTTACTTAATGTTTACTTTGTGTGTACATTTTAAATGGGCTAGAGCTAGGCTCTTGTTTGATTCTGGTGGTTTGATTCATACCTACATGAATAAACAATTTCAAAATTAGTTGCACTGTTTAATAAAAAGGTATCCTCAGGCAAATGAAGCTACCTGTTTGATCAAGACAAGCTGTTTGAGTTCACATCAATGATTTTGTTTAAAGAAATACCTTGAATTGGAAACCGTTATCTGGCATATAATACCTTTGTTTTTCTTAAATATGAACAAGAAGAAAAGAAAAAGATTATGCAATTGTTCTAGAAATTTATTTGCAAAATGATTCAAAGTGTGTTTGGGTTTTTCTACGGAAACTTGACCCAGTTGAAAGAGATATGGGTAACTTGGTGACAAAGCTGTCAATGTCTTTCATGATAGAAAAAGAGTAGGATATGTCATAAAATTGCATTACTCTCTAAAATTGGGCTGAACAAGAGCATGAAACTTTTAAATGTGGAAAAGAGAGCACAAATATTTTGGTTGGCTCTGCCCTTCAAACAAAAACTCCATCATTCTTCTCCCTCCCCTAAAGGAAGGAAGGAAGGAAGGAAGGAAGGAAGGAAGGAAGGAAGGAAGGAAGGAAGGAAGGAAGAAAGGAAGGAAGAAATCTTGTGTTCAATGTGTTTGATTCCAGGACTAAAATGGTAAGATTAACATCTCCAAAACAAATGAAAAAAAAAAGGCTTTCATATCTGTGATATTACTGACTTGTCATACATCAAAGTTCTGAATATTTTCTCCAGCTGAGGATATGGGTTTGCACTGCTCCATCAGTATTCTCTTCCCATGTTGTGATCAACAGAACATTCTGTAAAATGATTTCTAGGAATAAGACTGCACCAAGTATCAGAACTGAGCAAATTTGCTATTCGTAAGAAGTTCTTACTTAAATGGAAACCTGACTTCTTCTAAGTGGAGATTATAAATTTCTAGTCAGAAGGGGCTTAAGAGGTTATTTAGTCCAATCCCTGGTTTTCCCAGATGAAAAAACTGAGAAAAGTACATTAATAATAATTTATTTAGTGCTTACTAAATGCTAAGCACTGAGATACAAATATTAAAAAAAAAGTCCCTGTCCTCAGGGACCTTACATTCTAATGAGGAAGACAATGTGTAAAGGGAAATTGAAAAGCAGCAGAAGGAAGGAAGATAGCTGTGAAGGAGTATGATGATGAAACTGAGTCAGAAGAAGAGCAGGGAGGGGAAAAAAGGATGGATAGTCTGGGTCCCTTTCCAAAATGGAGACCACAGAAAGAACTCACCAGTGGAACAAAGGGAGCAAGAGCAAAGGGATGTTCCAGGATTTACTGAGGCCTGTAGAGGTTCAATCACTTTCCCAAGTCATACAGTTCTGAACCTTGGTCTTCTAACTAAATTTAATGTACTTTTCATTATACCCTGAGAATGTTATACCCTGGTCCTCATTCTGTATGCTGAAGCCACACGGAAGTCTAATTCTTCCATGTGATAACCCTTCAGGTATTTAAAAAGCTATAATGGCCTTGGTTTGCTCATCTGAAAATGAGAAGATTGGATTAAGGTATTTCAAAGGTCCTTTCCAACTCTAAATTCAATAATCCTATGATCTTATAAATGGCTTGCCATGTACCCCTCCCCTACCCCTAATGAAACCTACTGAGAACCCATGATCTTGTTCTGATTAGCTCAGTAGCTCAAAAAAATTGCATACTTGTTTTATATCCAAATTTACTACAACTTTTCTTTCCTCATCTTTTTTTATCTGAACAGATATTTGTCTAAAAAAAGATCAGAAGGGCAATATAATATGCTCTGAGCTTCTTCAAACAATCTATGGGATATGAATTATGAGATCTCTGCTTTAAATGACTATCTAATCCCAGTTCTTTGCACAGATTGACATAAATCCTTAGCCTTACAGAAGGGTAGAAGGTATATCTGCTTTTTCAAGTTTATAAATCTAATATCATTTGGTGTGAGTAATCTCTCATCAGCCTGATTTCAAAACTAGTTACATCATGCTTTGCACTGGGAAAATTCTGGGTAAATGAGGCCTGTTTAGCAGTTTACAGAAGAAATCAAAACTCAATAGTTACATGAAAAAAATGCTCTAAAATCACTATTGATTAGAAAAATGCTACTAAACCAACTCTAAGGTACCACCTCATACATATCAGATCGACTAAAGTGACAGAAAACGAAAAGGACAAGAGCTGAAGGAGAAGTAGAAAAATTGAGATACTAATGCACTTTTAGTGGAATTGTGAACTTATCTAATCATCCTGAGGAACAATTTGGACCTATGACCAAAGGGCTATAAAATTGTGCATACTCTTTGACCCAGTAAAACCACTACTAAGCTCGTATCCCAAAGAGGTCAAAGAAAAGGGGAAAGGACCTATTTATGCAAAAATGTTTATTGAAGCTCTTTTTGTGATGGCAAAGATGGGGATGCCCACCAATTGGGAAATGTCTGAACAAGTTGTGGTATATGATTTTATTATGGAATACTATTATGCTGTAAGAAATGATAAGCAGTATGATTTCAAAAACTCTTGAGAAGATTTATACAAACTAATATACAATGAAGTGAGCAGAATGAGGAAAACACTGTACAACATAATAGCAATATTATAATGATGATCAACTGTGAATGACTTAACTATTCTGAGCTATACAATAATCCAAGATAATTCCAAAGGACCTAAGATGAAAAAATGCTATCCACCTCCAGAGACAGAACTGATGAGTGCAAACTGAGCGTGCTTTTTAACTTTATTTTTCTCCTTTTGTCTGTTTTCTTTTGCAACATGGTAAATATAAAAATATGTTTTTCATGGGAAAAAATTTAAAAATTAAATAAAGCCTATTCTAGAATGTTGGAATGATTGAAAAAATAGGTTTTTTTGCTTATTTTAAGAGTCAAAAACACATTCAGAAGTCAAGACATAAAGTGGGAATGACAGGAAATAGTAGTTTTTAGCAGAAAGCACACTGAACTTTAAGTCAGAAAGATCCAGATTTGAGACCTGGCTCTCACTAGCCATATGGCTGTGGGCAATTAGTATAACTCAAGAATAGCTCTTTTGATGTGCAAAATGAAGATAAAAGACTTGCATAATTTTACAAATTAGTTACATCTTACAAAGTATCTAGTGTATCCTAGGATTGAAGATTGAGAACTTGAGAGAGACCTTGATGATCATCTTACAAATAAGGAAACTGAGGCCCTTCCTTGGTTACATAACTTGTCTATGGTCACAAGGCATTCAGAGCTAGGATTAGAACTAGTCTTTTGTATCTTACACTCATGTTTTTTCCATTATACCAGATTTAGATCACAGTGTTATAAAGATTGAATGAGATAACATACATGAAAGTACATGGTAGTCATATATTTCTATATTAATGGAAGTGAGGTAACGTGCTGTGGTAAAAAGAGCACCATATTTGATGTCAGGAAACTTGGGTTGCATTCCTAGTCCTACCATCAAATTGCAGGGGCATGTTAGACATTCAACTTAATGTCTCTCAGATTCAGTTTCCTCCTCAGTAACATGGAGATGACAATATTTGTGCTATTTACCTCACGGGATAGCTGCAAGGATCAAATAAGATAATGTAGGAAAAAATATTTTGTAACCATTGAGGATCATGTAAATCAATGTGAACCATTATTATTGCAAGAGTTTTTATGTAAATTTATAAAAGACAATCATATAAATTTATTTTCTTGGATTATTTTTATGAACAACTTCAAAAAATTCATATTAGAATAATCTTTTTCTCAATTTTACATGCCTTTTCAAAACAAAGTTCCCATAGAATTCTTTAGAGAGCATAAATACTTCTTTTATGAAGTTCTAAAATATCTAGGAATTCTTTAGGTCAATTAAAAGCAAACCCAGTATAGGTTAACAGTACTTTTTATCATTATGATAACTGAGGGAATACCAAAGGGATTTAATAGCTTGCCACTTTCCCTTATTTATTATAATCCAATGACAAGAAAAGAGGTTCTGTAATAATAAATACTATAATAAAGGGCCTTGGGAACAGAAGAAATGCATTGTATATTGGAAAGCAATTCACAACCCTTCTCAAAGGGATTGACTGAAATGTATACATACTACCTTAATTTGTGAACAATCTTTATAAAACCTATAGCTCTGGCTTTAACTTATGTGATTTTTCTAATTTATTCTGTCCTGTTAGATAACTTCTCTTTCTGTTTAAAAAAAAATCAATGCTTGTCATAGGCTTTTCTTTAAACATACACACATGTAAAGGCAGCATGGAGTAAAGGATAGAGTACGGGGCTTTGAGGTAGGGAAATTTCTCTTGAAATTTACTGACATTTACTAGCAGTATAACCTAAGGCATGCCATTTACTCTATGCTAGTCCCTGCCAACTCCTGAGTACTCACATACTAAGGCATAGACTAATCATCAGATCATTTTTTCAGATGCCCAGACAAAAGCTTATGTCAGGGTCAATGTTGTTGACCGACAGGGTCAGTGTTGTTGCCTTTTAGAGGGAAGACAAAGAAAACAGAATGTTCTTCCCTGCAACCACTACCTGATGTTAAAGGAAAAACAAACCTTTTGAGGGATGTTAAAGGGAAGAGGAAGATAAATTGACTTTAATGGCCAGAACGAGGAATAGAGAGGATCAACTGCAGAGAAGCAAATTTAGGCTTGAAATAAGGAAAACTTTAATAAGTTATTCAAAAGTGAAAAGGGCTATGTCTGGAAATAATGGACTGCACCTCACCAGGTCTTCAAGGGAAGGCTGGATGATGACAATAGCTACTATTTATATGATTCTCTAACACTTGCAAAGTGCTTTACAAGTATTACCTCATTTGAACCTCACAACACTACATGGGAAGTTCTATTATTGTCTCCATTGTGCAGATGAGGAGACCAAGAGAGCTCAAGCCTTCCTCACTCCAAGTCTAGTACCCTTTTCATTATAGTACCCGGTGATGGGCCATTTGTTAAGGATGCTGGAGAAGAGATTCTTGTTTGGGTGGAGCTTGGAATATATAAGCTCTGAGATGCCTCTCAATTCTTAGATTCTGTAATTAGAGAAGAGAACAGTAGACTTTTTAGTGGAGTTGAGGATCATAGTGATGATGATGATGATGATGATGATGATGATGATGATGGTGATGATGATGACGGAGGTGGTAGTGGTGATGGAGGTGGTGGTGGTGATGGTGGTGGTGGTGGCGCTGGTGATGGAGGTGGTGGTGGTGATGGTGGTGACTCATTAAATGACAGCTCAAAGTTTTCAAAGTACTTTGTATGTACAAAGTGTCCTAAAGGATTTGTGATCCAGCAAGTCTTCTGGAACACCTTGAATTATCTCACTTCATCCTCCCAACAGTGCTGTTAGTTTGATATTATATTCTTCATTTTCAGATTAGAAAAGTAAGGCTCTGAGATGTAAAATGACTTTCTCAGGGTCACAAAACTATAAACTATTTAAGTCAGGATTCAAACCCAGGTCTAGCTAACGCCAAGTCCAAAGAAATTACTTGACTCTCATTTTCCTCCTGTTTATTTTACCAAAAAGAGTGTTCTTCAGACTAAGAAGTAAGGAATAATGTGGCTGATAGGGAATTGAAGCCCAAGATAAGTGAGAAGATAATAAGGGGGTTCCTATTCACTCAATAAGTTCAGTCAATCCATCAATATGTATTTAAATACCAAGGGGGAATATGAAGATAAAAGTCAGTCAATAAACATTTATTAAGCACCTACTATGTGTCAGGCACTATGCTAAGTGCTGAAGACATAAAGCAAAGTCCTTGCTCTCAAGGGGCTCCTTATCTAATGGAGATGAGATGCAAACAACAGTGTATAAGCAAACTATACAGTTGGAAAAAGTCCATAGAAGAAAGAAGTAGAAGTAAGAGAAATTATGGAAGACTTCCTGTAGAAAGTGAGATTTTAGTTGAAACTTAAAGGGTACTAGGGAAGGCAGGAGATACAGATGGGGAGGGAAATATTATACACCTGGAGTACAAGCAGTGACAATGTTCGGAGGTGGAAAATGGAGTATTTTGTTCAAGGAACAACAAGGAAACTAGAGACACTGGATTGAAGAGTACATGGGGTAATGTAAGGTATAAAAAAACTGGAAAGGTAAGAGAGAACCAGGTTATGAAGGGCTTCAAACATGAAACAGAAGATTTTATATTTATTCCTGGAAATAAGAGGGTAAGACTGAAGTTTTTTGAGTAGTGCATTGACATGATGAAGCATGCACTTTAAGGAGATCACTATGATAGCTGAGTGGAAAATAAAGTGGATTAGGGAGAGACGTGTGGTAAGGAGAGCAACCAGCAGGCTGTTGCAATAGCCCAGGCATGAGCTGCTAAGGGTCTGAACCAAGGCACTGACACTATCAAAGGAAATAATGGAGCTTATGTGAGAGATCCTGCAAAGGTAAAATTGAAAAGCCTTAACAGATTGGAAATGGGTGGGGGAGATAAGAGAGAATGAGCAGTCAATGATGACTCCTAGATTGCAAGCATGTATAAACTGGGAGAATGGTAGTACACCTGAGAGTAATAGGAAAGTTTGGAAGGCAAAGTCTTAGAGAGAAGGTGATACATTCAGTTTTGGATATGTTGAGTTTAAGCTATCAATAGGACATCCAGTTCAAGATGCCCAATAAACAATTGGATAAGTGAAAACAGAGGTCAGCAGAGAAGTTAGGGCTGGATAAACGGACTTAAGAATCATCAGTTTAGATATCAAAAAAGTGAAAGTCCTTCAGGAGGTTACTTTTTATTGAAGGAAACAATGCACACATAAAATTATGCAGAATATATTCCCCAAAATTATATTCAATAATTTTGAGAGGCAAGGTACTAAGTAATAGAGAATCAGGAAAGACCTCAATTTCAAATCAGTAGGTTAGGATGAAACACATCCTCACATACCATAAGAACTTGGAAGTGTGATTTTTTGAGTTTTAGATAATAATTTTTATGAAATGGTGGTAGAATAGTAGAGTTTCCATAGGACTAATGATAGACAAATATGGTCTTGATTATCAGAAAATGAAATAAAATATTCTTCAGATTATCACTTGTTCACCTTAACAATATTTCACGCAAAATTCTGGAGCACAGTACTGTGTATAAAGTAGATGATTGTTAAAGTGGATTGGATTGTAAGCACTCAGAAAAGGAAACAGTTATCCCTAGGAGTTAATAGGGTTCCATCCAAAAGAGATCTTTTCTTTTGTTCCAGGGTTATCAGAGTAGTGGAACAGGAGAATGCCAGAGATATAGCTTCCTTGGATTTCAGAAAAAAAAAACATTTCACAGTCTTTCACAAAATTTCTTTGGACAAGATGGAGAGATGTCAGCTGGCACAGCTAGATGGGTTCACAATTGGATGAATGACTAGGTCTGGAGAGTGATGACAAAATGACAAATGAATAGGTGTCAACTTAGAGGGAGGTCTTTAATGGAGTCCCAGTCATCTGTACTTGCTCCCTGTCTGATGTACTTTCTTTAGATGGATAGATAGACAGATGAATGGATAGATGGATGGAAGAGAAAGAGAGAGAGAGAGAGAGAGAGAGAGAGAGAGAGAGGGGGGGGGAGGGAGGGAGGGAGGGAGGAAGAGAGAGAGAAAGAAAGAAAGAAAGAAAGAAAGAAAGAAAGAAAGAAAGAAAGAAAGAAAGAAAGGAAGGAAGGAAGAAAGAAAGAAAGAAGAGAAAGAAAGAAGAGAAAGAAAAATGAAAGAAGGAAGGAAGGAAGAAAGGTTAAAAACTGAGAGAAAAAACTTAACTCTTGTGCACATATATGCATGTATGCATACACGAGTGTGTGTGTGTGTGTGTGTGTGTGTGTGTGTGTGTGTTATGTGCTATGTGTTGTGTCCTTATGTAAAACTATAGTGATAGGATTCAGGATTCACTTCCTTGGGATGTTTCAGCAAGTTGTCCTTTCCAGGTATGGTTTAGACTAGAGAGTATCCTAAATCCTAAGATTCTGTGGCTTGAGTGTCTTTTTCCTGGAATTGGGGAACCTATGGTGTATAGGCTTCTGCCTTATACAATCTTACCTATAATGTAACAGGTAGTCCTTAAAAATTAAGTCTTATGAGTTTTGAAAAAAATGAATAGTACTTATTAAGTAATAAACTATGAAAAGTAAAGTCATGGTTTTATAGTGAAGACTTTTCAGGTTGTGCTCTGTACATGGAATATTTTTGTCTCTATACATTTAAGTTCAAAATGAATAAAAAATTAAATTTTAAAAAATTAGGCCTTATGTCTATCACACTTCAAAGTTCTTTTTGACATCAGTATTAGTATATGCAGTCACTGTTTCTTATCTACAGAATTCATTCGACACTTCACAGTCTTTGGGTTCCTTTCCTATTTCTCTCTTCCTCTCCAACTTCTTGTAAACCCTTAAATTGGATGATCCTCAAAACCATGTTCTTGGATCTCTCTCTGTCTCTCTCTCTGTCTCTCTGTCTCTCTCTCTCTCTGTCTCTCTCTGTCTCTCTCTCTCTCTCTCTCTCTCTCTCTCTCTCTCTCTCTCTCTCTCTCTCTCCCCTTCCTGCCTTCACCCCCCCATTCTTTTATATGACCTGACTCACTAGCATGGCTTTAACCATCATCACTAGACAATTACTTCATATTTTCAGCCCTGACTTTTAATCTTCTCTCTCAAGCTCTCTAGTATATATTTAAACTTGGATGTTCTGCTGGTACTCAATGCATTAAAACTCAAGCTCATTTTTTTTCCGTCTTAAATCTGTTCTTCATTCTGACTTCATTATTTGTCAAAATATTTTCAAATTAATGTATCATTCACATCTGCTCAAAAATTTTCCATGGCTCCCTATTACCTTCTAAGTAAAACACATATGTATATATGTTTATGTATATGTATGGGCATTGCTTGTGTGTGTGTGTGTGTGTGTGTGTGTGTTTATATTCAGGAATCTCCACAATGTAATTCCACTCTACCTCTCTAACTTTATCTCATACTACACATGTTCTAAAGTGTAATTAAATTAGATCAATAACTGCTTATTGTTCATACCCCACACTTTTACACTCCATGTCTTTATATATGCCCTTCCTCAGGTTTGGAATATGTGGCAAAATGGATAAAATATTGGGGCTGGAGTCAGATAGATCTGACTCCATAAACCAGATAGACCAAAGATCTGACAGACCAAATCTACTCTCAGACACTTTTTAGACATCACCTTGGCAAGTCACTTAGTCTCTGTCTGCCTCAGTCTTCTCCTCTGTGATATGGAGAATTTAATAGTACCTAATTCCCAGGGTTATTGTGAGGATAAAACAATGTAATATTTGTAAAGCACTTTTCACATATTATAGCTCTATAAAAATGCTACTTATTATTATTAAATGCTAGCTATATTAATACTATTATTATTACTTCCTCTCCCTGTTCTCTCTGCCCTTAGAATTTCAACTTGTCCTCTAAAGTCCAATTCAAATACATGCTCTTCCATGAAGTCTCCCTCGTTCTTCATTTGATAATGATTTTTCCTGTCTCAGAATCTCATAAAATGGTTTTCTCACACATCCTTCATTTTTTAACAGTCTGTTAGAGATATTTATGTATGTATTCCTCTTATTCTAGGAGAGTAGGGCCTATGTTTATCTAAACTTTGGACTTTATCCAGTACCCACTACATTATTTTATACAAACAGGAACTCAGGTGTGTGTTGAATCAAATGGAATTCTGTAATGAAAGAGTTAGAAAGGATCTCCAGAACCATCTTATCTGTCCTACATAGTATGTAAGGAAACTGGGGGCTAAATAATTGTAAGTTTATTCAGTCAATGTCAAACCTGAAATTTAGATCCAGGTCTCTTGAATTCTAGGCCAATGCTTCTACTGTCCTATGCATTAACCCCAGAAGGGTTACTGATGGTATGATGATTTAATAAATCAGATAGCACCCTTTCTCTCCTTTTCCACCCAGATTAGTTCTTTGATGAAGAGTACAAAGTGGTACTGCCATTTCCTTAGTAATGTAAACCATTCTCATTCCCAATCCATTGATTCATATTTCTACTTTCATTGTTTTGTTACTATCAGCCTAAAAAATCCAGATGGATTGAATATTTATATTTCCCTATTTTTATCACAATAATAAAATAACTTTATAGCTCTATGATTTAATTTTTCTCTGTATTACTGTCCTATACTGCAGGGGGAAATCTGATCTTTGCAAAAATCTAACAAAGCAATTTATGTAAGAGAAAAACACAGTCCTAAAAATGTACATATGAGGTATATCTGCAAAGTAACAGAACATTTTTAACCAATGAGTGTTGTCCATCAAAGGGTTAAAAGCAATGGTACCATGGTTAGAACAAAGGTTTAGCCCCACCCCCCCAACCCCCAAGATGATTAGGAAAAAAAAATATCCATTTGAGTGTGTAAGTTCTGGTATGTTTATTTAAAATACAGAGAAATTCTACTCACTCCAAGTATAGTCTATGATCTGGCAAGAATAATGAAAAGCTATTAAGGCCTTTAATATATATATATATATGTATATATATATATATACATATATATACATATATATGTATGTGTGTACAAATACACTTATATATGCACATACAAACATATGTATATATATATATATATATATAAGTTTTAAATCAGCAAAAAAACCTTTCTCTCAATACCCTTTCTATAAAACCTCCGTAGGTCTTATATCTTTGTGCTAAGCTGTTCATTCCTTTTCTAATTCTTTCTTCTATAGCTTTCATTTCTTTTCCATGTTTTCTCCTCTAGAACTCTATTTAAAAACTTTCTAGACATTTTAAACTCTTTCTTGAAGTCTTACTTCATCTATTCCAGGAATGCTAAGTTGAATTGATATCCAAGCTGTCTTTTTCTTTGAGATTTTGCTTGTAGATATTTTGGGGTCATTCTCTGCTTCTGAGTTTGTGCCTTGAGTACCTATAAAAACTTTTAGGGTATTTTTTGTTTGATTATTCCTCTAGCCTACTTCCTATATTCAGACTTGAATTTTAGGGCTGGGTTTTGTGTACTTCTGGAGGAAAGGTCTGAACTGGTCCCCCTTCCACTTTCCTAAAATATTAAGCATTGTTCTATTTCAAAATCTTAGACACAGCTTATGCTAGGGACATGCAAGTTTTCAGTGTTCCCAAAGTGGTCTGACCCAAGGCAAAGTCTGATCACCACCTCCTTGGTTTGAGCTCTGCAAGTTCAGACCTGTGTTTGGATCTAAGCAATAGTAAAATGTTACTAGAGTCAGTCACTATCAGCCAGCTGGGAAGCTCTGCTGTCTCAGAGTGACACAATTATAGGCTCCCTTTTGGTCTGAGATTCCTGCCCTACTTACTTCTCTGCAAGGTTCAGTGGGGGCTAAAAGCTAGAAATGAGATCCTTATCTCTCAGGATCCAAGCCATATTAGTGTTGCTTTCTTCTGAATGTCCTCATTCCCAAGCACACAGCCTAGGACTATTAACTTCTTCTTCCCCTAGACTGCCACCCCTGGATGCAAGTCCTTTCCTCATCTGCCTTGAATCTGTCACCCAGAACTGGGAAATGGGCTACTGCTAGTTGCGTCAAAATTTCATAGTAAACATCTTGAACCTCCTCTTGTCCTGGTATACAGCTTCTCCCTAGGTACTAAAATGTTCTGAAAATAGAAGACTTCTATCTAGTCCCAGTTCCCAGTGTCTACAGACTTTTCTGTCTACCTCCCTATGCTGACCAGTGATAGAAAATGGCTCACTGCATCTTTTTTCTTTGACTTCATTCTGGTGTATTTTCTAGGTTTATTTAAAGGAGAATTTTGTTTGTTTTCTGAGGAGAGGGAGAGGAAGCTGACCTATAATTTTTCCTACTATTCTGCCGTCTTGGCTCTGCCTCCCTTATGAAACACTTGATGTGGTTGTATATAACTTTAGTTTTGTGGGGGGTTTTAAAGTGAAGTAGATGAAAAAAAGTGAAGTAGATGAAATTCATCTTGGTTTCCAAAAAGAGTTTTTGGAATGAATAAAAACAAATTGTTAGCTAATGAGATGGCAATTACTATTAATAATAGAGAGGGAATATGAATTTGGTGGAGAGCAGGCAGGTCTTAAAGTCAGACAGAGCAGGGTTTAAGTCTTCTTTCTACCACATAACATGGTAGTGCTACCAAGGATAAAGACACTTGGCCAGCTTGATCTCCGGGAAGCACTCTGAAGACTATAAGGTACAGAGGACTTATTCATCTGCATTGAGGAAAGGCATTTTTATCCCAAGAGCTCCTTACACTGAAAAAATCATAGATCTGGGCTAAGATATTTTATCTGTAAAATGTAAACAATGGACTTATAGTACTTTCTTCACAGGGTCATTTCAAGCACTAAATGAGATAATGTAAAATCTGTAGACTGTAAATTCCTCAATAGATTGGGAGGTCCTTGAAGGCAAGAACTGTCTTTTTCATCTTTTTGTATACCCAGCACTTAGCACAGGGCCTAACACATAGTAGGCATTTAACAAATGCTTGTCAATTGATTGATTGGTTACTGTACATAAAGTGCTTTGCAATCCTTGTGTAAATATCAGTTATTCTTATCACCCCATTTTACAGAATAGGAACTAGAAGTTCAGATGGGTTAATGGACTTGTCCTTTTTTACATTTCTATGCAATATTAGTAGGTATCCTCACTCCCAAGTTCAGCATCATATTTCTTTTTTCTACATCATATTTCCTCTTCTCTTAATGTTCATACTAAGTCATGCTATTTGAAACAAACCAATTTCCATGTAAATAAGCTTGTGTTTTAAGAGAATATTAAACAGAACCATATATTAAAGGGAGAAATGCAGCATCCACTGTGTTATGGGCTCATATCATCCCAAAGGACAGCCATAAAAAGTTGTTAGTTCTGGGAAGTAGCATCAAGCTGACAGATTCTTATTAAGAGTAGACGAGTTTCTTCTATCAGATTCCAAAGCCCATGAAAATTAGATTGACCTATAATTGTGTGACAGTCAAAGAATTACACTCTTTCTAACTAGAAAAGGAGTTGTACTGGTACATACAAGCTCAGCAAGTAATATACTGTACTGAAGATAAGGTTTCTTACTTTGAAGACATATGGTGAGGCTTCTTGAAGTCAGGGAAGAGAGGAGGAGTTGGCATGAAATATATTCCACTAGAAGTGCCCAGGGGACAAACTGTAGCTTTCCATTGAAAAAAAGTCTCTTTTTAATGTGGTTTTTGCCTAGATTTCCTTACTACCTCTATAGTTTCTATTCCTTGTTATGGATATGTAACATACTTTTTCTCTGTATTTCTAGAACTGCTTTTTGTTTATATTTGACTTGCATAATCTGTAATTTATGTAGTATACCCAATGCATACTTAGTGATTTTTATGAAATTTGAATTAACCTGGAGGCAAACATCCCAGATGCAAATCACAGAAGCAGACATGGGAAGCTTTTCAGAGATTGGGCAGAATAAATACGAAGGTGGGAGGAAAAAAAGAGAATCTAGAAACCATTTCCAATTTTCATAGCATATATTATAAAGACAAACATTTATGAAGCCCTGAATAGGTTCATTTAAGGCAGTGTGATTTAGAAGGGAAATCACTGCTAAAGGTATCAGGGTATCAGAGTTTGAGTCTTGGCTCTGCTGCTAACTAGTTGCAACCTTTGAAAAACCCCAAGTGACTCATAAGCATCTTCTTTCTCTCTTTAAAAATAAAGGGTTCTGGGGCAGCTAGGTGCTACAGTGAATAGAGCACGGGCCCTGGAGTCAGGAGGACCTGAGTTCAAATCTGGCCTCAGACTCTTAACACACACACACACACACACACACACACACACACAACTGCCCATGTGACCTTGGGCAAGTTACTTAACCCCATTTGCACTACCCTCATATACCTCAGGTTAAAAGTCTTTGGACTACATAATAATCAAGGTCCCTTCCAGCTCTAATATAGTGCAACAAATACGTTATTTTTAAATTCAATTTATTTTTTTCAATAAACAAATATCCATTTTCCCCTTCCCCTTTCTCCACCCCCATTGAAAAAGAGAAACAAAACCCTTACAACAAATATGCATAGTCAAATAAAAGTAATTCCCACATTGATTTTTCTCCAAAATCATATGTCTCAATCCTGTGAGACTATCATGGGTCCTCTTCAGTCATGTCAACAAACATTTCTTAAGCTCTTCTATATGCGGGCACTGTACTAAACATTGGGGATATAAGGAAAGGAAAACACAATCTCTGCCCTCAAGATGTTTAATAGGAGAGATAACATGTCAATAACTAAGCACCTCATCATTATCATCATAAGCATTTGATAAAGTGCTTACCATATACCAGATACTATGCTATGTTCTACAAATATTATCTTATTTCAACCTCACTACAATACTAGGTAGTAGGTACTATTTTTCTCCTTCTTCTACAGATGAGGGAATTGAGGCAGACAGAGGTTCTTGTCCAGAGTCACACATGCAAGATATATGTATATGTATATATGTATGTACACATACATATACATACAGGTATATATATTATGGAATTTCAAAGGAATAGTCAGTAGTAGCCGGACACAACCAGGCAAGGTCTCCTATAGAAGGTGGGATTTAAGCTAAATCTTGAAGGAAGTCAGTGAAACTAAGATGTGGAAGTACAAAGACAGAACATTCCAGGAATGTTGTGCTTCTCTAAGGCAAAAAAAAGCACAAGAAAGGAAACATCATGTTTTTTGTTGTTTAGTCATTCCAGTTATATCTGACTCTTCATCACCCCATTTGAGCCTTTCTTGGCAAAGACACTGGAGTGATTTGCCATTTGCTTTCCAGTTCATTTTATAGATGAGGAAACGAAGACAAACAAGATTAAATGACTTGTCCAGGCTCACCCAGCTGAAGTGTCTGAAGTCACATTTGAACTCAGGTCTTCCTGACTATTTACAGTGCCACCTAGCTGCCACTGCCATGTTGGATGAACAAGAACCAGGCCATTTTGGTTGTACTGTAGAGTGTGTGGAGGGAAGTGTAAGAAGACTGGAAAATGAAGAAGGGACCAGGAAGGAAGATTTTTAAATGCCAAATAGAAGGGTTTATGATTGATCCTGGAGGTCATAGGGAGAAACTGGAGCTCAGGGTGGGAGGACAGCTTAGAAAAATTACCTGGGCAGCTGGGTGGAAGAGTGGAGAGAGACTTGAGGGAGGAGACAAATTAGGAGGGGGTTGCAATGGTTCAGGCAAAAGCTGATAAGAGGTGGTGGTTGTGAGAGTTAAGAGAAGGATTCACATACGGGAGATGTTGGGAAGGTAGAAATGACAAGATTTGGCAAAGGATTTGATGTATGAGACAATGAGAATGTAAGTAAAGGATGACACTGAGATTATGGGCCTCACCTCCTGAATGCATAGTAATATCCTTAACAGTAATAGCTATGTTCAGAAGAAGGGAGGGCAAGACAGGGAAAATAACGAGCTCTAGTTTAGACGTGCTGAGTTTGAGTTACTTTCTGTGACTCTGTGCTAAAACTGTACAGAGATTCTTAATTGATCTAATTGCCTTCATTGATCATTAATGCTCTTCAGAATGGCAGCATGGTATAGGGATTAGAGTTCTTTCCTCAGAAGATCATGTCAAATCTTACCTATGTCATAAGCTGTCATTGTGGCCTTGGACAAGTCATTACCTTCTCAATGCTTCTAGGCAACTTTCTAAGACTAAAAGTAGAAGAGTTTCTTTTTGTGGTGACAAAGAATTGTAAATTGAAGGGACACCCATCAACAAGGGAATGCCTGAACAAGTTGTGGTATATGAATGGAATGGAATACTATTGTGCTATAAGAAGTGGTGAGCAGGCAGATTTCAGAAAAACCTGGAGAACTTCATGAACTGATGCTGAGTGAAGTGAGCAGAAGCAGTAGAACATGACACACAGTAACAGCAACATTATGTGATGACCAACTTTGCTAGACTTACTTCTCAATAATGTAATGATCTAAGACAATTTCAAATGACTCATGATGGAAAATGCTATCCACACCTAGAGAAAGAACTATGGAATCTAAATGCAAATTGAAAAATACTCTTTTCTCTTTTTTTCTTTCTCATGATTTTTTTCCTTTTTTTCTGATTCTTCTTTTGAAACATGACTACTGCGGAAATATGTTTAGTATGATTGTACATGTATACCCTATATCAGATTGCATACCAAGAGGACAGAGGGGAGGGAGGGGATTGGTTTAGAACTCAAAATCTTATAAAAGTGAATGTTGAAAACTAAAAATAAATAAGTAAACTTTTTTTAAAAGCAATTGGGGTTAAGTAACTTGCTCAAGGTTACACGGCTAGTCATTATTTATGTGTGGGTGCTCATTTTCTGAGGCCGGATTTGATCTCAGGTCATCCCAACTACGAGGCCGGCACTCTTACTCACTGCACCACCTAGCCGCCCCTTTAGGGCATTTGGGGTTAAGTAACTTGCTCAAGGTCACACGGCTAGGTTTTTGTTTGTGTGGGTTAAGTGTCTGAGGCCGGATCCGAACTCAGGTCCTTCTGACTCCAGGGCCGGCGCTCTACTCACTGTGCCACCTAGCCGCCCCAATAAGTAAACTTTTAAAAATAAATATGTTTTTTAAAATGTCAGAACTGGCACAGATATGCATTTACACACACACACACACACAAATAATTCAACTGGAACTATCCACATTGATGAAAACATGGGTCTAATTTAAAAAAAATCATTTAGGCAAGCTAGAAGGTTATTTTCTTATATATGTTTTTATTGCAAAAATTTCTTGGACTAAAATGAGCTTTTTAAAATGTCCTATAATACTGTTCTTAAGGTCCATGCCAGGATAGTAATTTATATGTTGGTAGTCTTGGATGGATTATAAAATGAAACCAAAATAAATAGAATTCAGATTATACTGAATACTACTTAGAGTTATGGTGTATTTCAACAAGTCATCTGTTTACAAATAAATTTCCCCAGACAACGTCTTGCTTCTCAATCTATGTTACTTTATAAAATTGGAAAGGGTCCACTTTGTATAGAGATGTTTGAGGAATGAGGAAATGTTGCTTCCCCCCAAAGTCAACTTAAACAAACTTAAAATCTTCTTTCACCTGGGTTGCAAAACTTAATTGAAATCACTGGTTTTTCTCCAACCCAAATTGAATTTTTCCTCCCCAAACAGATATAAATGGAATAAATCAATCAGACCCAGTGACTAAGGTTTGACTTAGCAGCCTCAATTTGTCTACCTGCTTCATTAACCTCCCTGTAAACCTACCCTTTCTTCTACAGGGTGATGAGGGAAGGGAAAGAAAAGCTCATTTAGCCGAAAGAAATGGGGCGGGGGGGTACTGTTATAAAAGTCAAAGTAGCTGGGTTCCACTCTGGCCTCTACACTTAGCTTACTAAGTGATGGTGGACAAATCATTTCATGAAGAACTTGGTTACCTCTAGAGGTTGGATTAGGTGATATTTAAGGTTCGTTCTAGCTCTTGCTGCATGGTGAGTAGGATGTTGAATTTGACATCATGAAGATTCTTACTGAGTACTTAAAGTGACTGCAGGCGAGTCACTTAACCTCCTTCAGGCCTTAGTTGACTCATCTGGAAATATAATAAAAGCCAAAGTATGTATATTACAGAGTTGTTGGGAGTCCCAAATTATTCAAAATATTTTACAAAAACACTATATAAATGTCAGTTATTATTATAAAAATCTATGAAAGGTAGTTGTTCTACATTTCCAAATAGGAGACATAGGAAAGGGACTATTGACAGTGAGGAATTTTCAATAATGGAACAGCATATACAGTATATGAGTAGGAAAGTAGATCAAGATCGGGGAAAAAAAATATCACTGTGACCAGAGAAGGAAAATTCCTAGAGTTCTTTTATTTGTGATACAATTCTTTTTCTTTTTTTTTTTTTTAAAGAAAATTACTTAACCTATGCTTCATTTAATGGCCTAAATGAAGACTGCTAGATACTGGAAGTATCTTCAAATCATGTCACTTTAGGTAGAATCCTACCTTCAGTTTTGACTAAATCAAGTCTAAGGCAAAATCCAAATTTGGGAAATAATATTTTATAAGTCCCTATGTAAAGGGTTTTTGCGAACAGAAGTGAATGCTAAATTTCTGTACCTATAAGGACTGGGTATAAAACTATATAATTGTTTTAAAAATTAGCACCTTCTAAATTTATTATTTTTATGTGTGTGATATACATTGCATAAGTATACATAGTCAATAATCATTATTAGACACCTACTATACACCAGACACTTAAACATTGGGGATATAGCAAAAGTCAAAATACAATCCTTGCCCTTTGGGAGCATAAATAGACACATTTATTTCTACATATCTCTATTTTTACACATAAAGGTACATGTTTGTATATATATGTATATATATAAATATAATCAATAGTAAAATTTATTACATGTGTATATTTATATGCATATATTCATACATATATACACATACCTATATTAATATAGCTAATATTTCTAAGGAGCTTACTATGTGCCAGGTACTATACTAAGTACTTTACAATTATCTCATTTGATCCTCACAAAAACCCTGAGGGTAGGTGTTTTCATCATCCTTATTTTACAGATTAGCAAACGGAGGAAAACAATTTAAGTGACTTGCCCAGGATCACACAGCTAGTAAGTATCTTTCAGTTTTTCCTGACTCCAGGCCCAGTGCTCAACCTATATACAAAGAATAATAACTTCAGAAACTGCTAATGGTTTTTCTATTTCTACATCCAGAACTGTGAGCTATCTTTTTGTTTATAAGGTTCAGTTCTGTCTGAAAAATATTTTAACACTGGGGGTTTATACAATCTAATTCCTACATAATGAGATTAGATAGATAGGTAGACAGACAGACAGACAGAAGGATGGATGGATGGGTGGGTGGGTGGGTGGGTGGATGGATGGATAGATATAGATATATGTGTGTGTGTATGCACAATACTTGTGAGTATACATGCATATGTGTACATATGTATATATCAGAGAGAAAACGGCGGAATATATATGTATATGTATCTATGGGGATATGTGCATGAATATATATGTATACATATATACACTTCTATACAGTCATCGATACACACATATGTATACACACATATATATGATGACCTCTATACAGTCATTGATACACCACGTACATTGATATCTATCGCCATAGATGCATATATACACATATGTATGTATGTGTATATTTACGCATGCATTCATGCATGTATAGTCAGCATTTCTCGAAAAGGAAAAAAAAAGCCTAATCCCATTTCAAAAAGGGCTGAAATAAAATCGTCTCCCCACTCCTCACTCCCTCCTCCCATACCCAGTAGTACATCACTAATAATGGTTTTTGGCTACTGTAAATTACGTTAAAAGCACAGAAGCAACTACTGTGGCGGCTTGCTCCTTGTAGAAATTCCCTCCGTAGCCCGCTTTGTAATGGGGAAGGAGGAAACCCCCGCCACTGCTGTTTGGCTGTGCTGCAGCGGTTGTTGATGTAATCTCCTTGCCCAGCGGTATTCCCCATCGCTTCCCGCTTCCCCACCCCCCTTTCCTCCGGCAGACGGAGACAGAGTGCAACTCTTCAGCCACAATAAAGGCTTTTTGTAACTCGATACCTTTGCCCACTAGCGCTGAACTACTGGAAGGCGGGGGACGAAGGTGGGGGAGGCGACCGGTGCGCCCCTCGCCTTCAGTTTCCCTTGGAATCGTGATCTCTCCCTCTCCCCATCAAGCCCTTTCCTCCCACGGGGGCCTCCAGCGGAGGCTGCTGCTGATGCTGCTATCACAGCTGCACTTAGAAGTGCATCCCAGGCTGTTGGGGCTCCTTTGGAAGATGCAGGTGGTGTTCCTCTGGTGTGGCCGGCCCCCACAATCTTGGACCTGAAACACACACTCATAACACTCCCTCCCCCCACACGCTGCTTCGTGCACTAGGTGGGTTGCGGGTTCTCTTCTCACTCCCTTAGAATCTAAGGGAGAGAGGTGAGAGGCTTGGAGGGGATTCTCCCTATCTCTCCCTCTCACTCCTATCTCCCTCTCCTCATTTGAGGGAGTTTGAGAGGGATATTTTGGTGGCAAGAGGCACCTCGTCATTTCCGCTAGCCTGTGTGCTGTGCCTGGGGTTTTAATCTCCTTGCAAGAGGCAAGTCGGGGAGTTTGGGGGTGGGGGGAAGGTTTGGAGCTCTTGGGAAAGAGAGACACCAAGGCACTGCTGAATTATTGGAGAGCTCGCCTTCAAAGCCTTGGTCGAACAGCCTCCCGCCAAAACGCCCTAACCTAACCCTAGTCTTGCTTAAGGAAGCAGCACCTAGGAGCTGCGGTGGTGGGGACAGCCAGCAGCAGCAGCAGCAGCAGCAGCAGCAGCAGCAGCAGCAGCATCGGGTGAGGGCAGCAGACGTCTGAGCGTGCTCAGCGTCCCCCTCCTTCTTCCCCCACGGGAGAAGACAGCAGTATGAATTGGAACCCTACATAGAGACAGAGACAGAGAGGAAAGGAGAGGAGGAGGTGGGGAAACAGCTGAAGGGACTGAGCAGAAGGCGAAGGAGGAGGAAGAGGAGAAGGAGGAGAGCTGCGATTCCGGGCTGGACTGCCTGTCGCGGATGCTCTAGGTTCGCTGAGAGAATTTGCAGCAGGGAGTGCTACCGGGAAACCTGACACAATAAGGCAGTCGGCTTCCCTTCCTTCGCTTCCCCCCGCCCCAATCCATCCACCCAGAGAGCACCCTTTCCTCTCTTCAGGAGAAGAGGAACCAGAGAGGAAAAGATAAGCTTTCTGGGTCGCTTTTTTTCTTTTTGAATTCCTCGCCTGACAAAGAAATCGATCCCATTCCCAATGGCTCTAATAATGGAACCAGTGAGCAAATGGTCGCCAAGTCAAGTGGTGGACTGGATGAAAGGTAATTCCAATGGCTCAGCTGTGAGGTTTGGGAAGAACTGGGGGAGGGGACTGAGGAGCAAGTCTTCCTTTAATCAATCAATTAATCATCTCTTCTTTAATTTAGAAATACTCTGCAAGGCATGGCTAATAGGTAGAGAAACGCGTCTCATCAGCGCCTAGGCATTTGTTTTGTATGCCGAGTCCAGAGATCTCTGGATTCCCCCCACGCACCGCCCATCGCCCCACCATCATTCCGAATGGGGTGGTCGTAGTCTTCTCTTGACTATCCTTTAATGTACCCCCCACACACACACATACACAGCCCCCATCTTCTTGTTTTGATTTAGTCCTCCAAGCTGGGGCCCTCTCTCTTCCTCCCCTAGCGCTGCAAGGCAGGTGTGTTTATCTGAGAAGGTGAGGGGTTTCCGGGTGGGTCAACGGGAAGGTAGACCTCTCTCGCTCAGGTTTTGCCCCAGTGCACAGGAAGCACAGGACAAATCCGTGCCTCGGGGGAGAAATCTTATCTCTGGCGCAGAGCTTGCCAGGGACAGAGCCGATCTGGGGATCCTGGTGCGGGGGCGATGAGAAAGCTCACACTTCTTAAGTGATCTGTTGTTTCAAGCAGGTAGCAAAGCGTGGTTTGTCTGTGTAGCCTTTCAGTCGTGTCTATTACAATTGTTTCCCCCCCTATCTTTTACCGTTACAGAAATGAGAAGGAAAATCAGGAATGTGAGAGTCCTTCATTCTGTTGTTGTTATTTGTTTGTTTGTTTGTTTGTTTATTCTTTGGTTTCACCTCTACCTTGTAAGATCCCAGACACCCACAGGAAACCTCTCGCCCAATTACCTTCTCCGCCGTCCCCCCACCCCCTTTTAGTTGCCTTTTCTTAGTATTTCTTCCCATCTTTTCTTCCCTTCGACCCTTTTAATTTGCTATTTCGGGACAAATGGGAACGCTAGTTCTAAGGCGATACTTAAAAATGATGAGGCGCTTCAGCGGTATCACGCATGGTGCCGAGGTGGCAGAGACTGCAAGGTTTTCCCCAGAGTCCACTCAGAGGATGCTCATCGTGGCTCTGGAGAATTGCTCTGCTTTGTAATGCACGATGCAAGTGGGATAGAAGAGACGCGGGAGGATTTCCCTTAGGGACCTGCCAGGCAGGCCGAAATCAATTGTTTTGTGTGCTGCCAATTCACCCCCCACTACCATCCCCTCCCCTTCTGGTTCACTGCAGACTGGACAATAACACTGAAGCCGCTGGTGCTTACTTATATGGTCGCTGATGATACATTACAATGTCAGGAACTGCCAGAGTGTAGCACTTCTCTCTCTCCTATTTGCAATCTTCTTTTCCCCCATCCTGAAATGTTGCTGCCTCCTATTATCCACATTTGACATGTTTAGTATTTGGTATAGAGATATCCATTCCCAAATGTATTTTATTAAAAGACAGAGTTTTTTAAGAACCAAAGGCCATTTCATCTATCCCCATTTTCCTTTTGCAAGAGTAGGCATTGCTCCCCTACACACACCCCAACAAACAACAACAAAATCCCATGTTACCTCCTATTAAAATGTTGTAGAGCTTAAAGAGAGAAAGCGATTTATCTGGACTCAAAAAACATGTGTCTTTCATGGGCTGATGAGTTTGGAGATGTCAGTCCACTAACAAGGGTTATAGTTATCCAAAAGTATGGGTGCTCTAGCTGAAAGCTCACAAGACTGCTTATCATTTATCATTTATGAATGTGCTTTAATGCAGAGATAAGATAGCTTGGCTTTCTGTGTCTCAGGTGAGTAGGCACAGCCCAGAGAAGACTGAGAGATTTCCTCTCCCTCGCCATATACAGTTCTCTTTTCCCTTTTTGTTAATTTCTCATTTCTTAATGTGGGATTTTTTTTCTTATATGTATTTATTTATACTCTTTTTCTTCCCTTTTCCATGTAGTTTGCTTCTCTGACCCATAAGTCTTTGTTTTCTTTTTTTATAGTCCCCTTGTAGACTTTCTAGTTTTGCCCTTTATCTTCCCTCTTTGGAAATTTCCCCTCTCACAGTGCTGCAGTTATTCCTTCTAGATGAAGAGAAGCTATGTTTGCCCTCTACTATGGCAAGCAGGTCCTGCTGGTCTGAGTAAGGAATTCTGTGACACATGGGAAGTGAAAATACTGAATTATTAATTGAATAACTAAATATTCCTTTGTAATTGATGGAAAGCTCACTTCAATTTGAGTCTCTGGCTAAACTCCCCAGAGAAAAACTGTTTTGACTCCATGGGTAGTCATATTTCCTGTATAAACACAGTTTTCTCCTCCCTCACAAATTCCTACGATGCCCCTAGACAGAGTTTCTTGGGGGCGTCATGACATTCACCCCACCTTCTCTTCCTCCTTACTTCTCCTTTCCAGAAAAGTGCTTATTCTTCGTTCCCAATCCTATTTTGAAGAAAATTCAACAGTTTAGGACCACTGGCACATATCCAAAATATCATAGACAAGTTGTGTTGATACATTGTAAACTTTCTAGAACATTAGTTATCCATTTAAAATTGATCCACTTTAAACTACCAGACATTTGAAACCAGGCTAATATTTTTAACCTATCATATAAAATGGCTATTGTTATCTTGAAGTTGGAGAACAGGTTTTAGTACCTGTTGGTGAAGCTTTACAAAGGGACTTCAAAAGAGAAAAAGTAAGGTACCGGAGAACCAAAATCACTGGGTGCGTGGGTGTGCACAGAACCATTCTGAATAGGAGAATTGAAACAATTATTTAAATGATTCAATTCCCAAGTTACTTAATAGTAAAATAATTAATTAATTTGAAGACTTGGAGTTCTCTCTAGATTTCTTATGTCATCACAGGTTATGACTATTTAAGCTTAGTAATAAGTGGAATGTCATCAGAAACACAGTAGCTGAAACAGTGGAAATAGACATTTCCTTAAAAGGTGACTTTATGTTACCTGATTATTTTCCTTTCTCTGAGCCTCTAACCAAATGAATTTTATGATAGAGCATTGGGAAAATAACTTTTAATCCCTGCCAGAGAAACATTAATATTTAAAACTTCACTTTAATTTAGGCTGCAGCTGTGGTATGGATCAATCATGTTCAGAGCATTGCATATCTTTTTATGAAGGCAACACGAAAGGATGAATATGACTGGAACAACTGCAGCATTGTGGGAGTTCTTCTCAGCATGCTACACCCTACTAATGTGACAGTTTCATCATCCTTAAAATGTGAATCAGATAGCATATGTTTTCAGATATTCATAGCCATAAATAGTTATAACTGTCTATGCACACTTAGTGCTCATTCTTAAGTACTTTTATACTTACTGAACTGAAAAGAAACCATTAAACAATCATGAAAAATGGCATGGCCATGTATTTTTCCAAAACACAATTACTGTATATTTTTAATAAGTGATATATAAAGTTAGCAATCAAAGTGAAGAGAGAAGAGTAAAATCAATAAGCAACAAGTTGCCAAGATGTGTTTACAATCTACACTATATTTCGTTTTAAATTATTTTGTTAAATATAATTTTACCTGTGCTAAGAAATACATGTGTAAATAATTAAATGACAAAAATTCAGTCTGTAATGGAGAAAACTCAAATATGAAATGGGCATAGTAAAGATCTGTACATTACACATAGTGGGTCCTTAATAAATGTTATTGATTGAATGAATTAATGAGTTTTCACTGTCTGCCTGCTTTTTAAATAATTTGCTTCCTCATTTACACACACACACACACACACACACACACACACACAAACACAAACACACCTTACTGGTGAAATCTATAGCTTAACACATTGCCCACTGATTCCATAAATAAGTTTTGTGGCCATGTTAGTTCTAGAAGAAAGATCAGCTCTCTGTGAATCAGGAGTCTGAATCCATTATTTCATCTTAAATTATCATGCTTTTATATATGAATATCTGAAAATGATTCATGAGTCTTAAAGTAACTATTTTAAGCTTTAAGTCTTTAAATTGAGAAGAAATTCTCCAAATGGTGACTAAATATTTAATACATAGAATGTAATTGCTTGAATTTTCAGTTTTAATAAGATTTAACCTTCAACATCATTTTCAAAAACAATGAAAATAAATTAGTTTTTAGAAATGTAACACTCAAATAAACAGGGCATTACTACCAAAAAATATTACTGAATTCAAAATATTTCATTATCTTCCTAAATTGTCCAACTCCTTGAAATATTGCTCAACTTTGCTTATTTTGACACCCATCATCAAAACCTCTGCCAAAGTATATTTTACATATAATTACCATAATTTAATTCTTCTTTTCCTGAGTTCTATCCCCTTCTCACTGAAAATGTGCTATGTATTAAAGCTAAAATCATTTCCTGCAATAATTTTCTCTTATCCTAGGGGATCAAATCTGAACATCTGATTATTGTCAATTCGATATCATTTATTCTCACTTAATCTGGCTTTTCTCATTTCCCTCTATTCCGGTGGGTACACTGTGCTTCCTACTAGTCCTCACTTCCCATTCTCTAACTATTTGGTCATGGAACAAACTCCCTATTCCCTTTCACGTACCATATTCCTACCTTCAATTCACAACTCTAGGGCTAATAATTATACTACAAAAAGAATAGAATTACATCTCCCATTCTCTGACATTTGAGCACAACTATGACTGACTTCCTCCTAGAGACACATATCTTTATGCATGTATTTATGTTAATGTCTTGCCAGTCTTTTTTTTCCTCCTCAAGTTAGCACTCTCTTTGAGAGCAGACCTATTTCTATTCCTTATTATGTACTCCTAAATATCTATTATACACCAAGCACTCCTGTTAATAAATGCATATTAACTGACAAAATGGCTTTTAAGTGAATCATTTCTAGTCTGTATGATATTGAAAACACTATCCAGCATATTTTGTTTCAATTGGTAATCCAATCAATGTATTTTTAATTAATATTAGTTTAAGTTCATTATATTATGGCTCTTATAGTTATTGCCAGTAGGAAGATAACCAAGGTTGGAACTGATTACTTTTTTCTTCCTCTCAAAGGAGGAAAACATTTGTAACATAGGAAAAATGAAATAAACAAGAGCATAAAAGTAAATGGTAGAGAGAGAATATATTTGAAAGGGCATTTTTGTAGCTTATTTTTTCCTTAATAAGTCTAATAGCACTTTTATCCTCCTTTTTTCTGATGCATTTTATTTTATTTTATTTTTACCTGGATCAAGGATGAACTTTATCTTAATCTTAGTTTTACAAAGCAAAATGTCGATGTTTCCAGCAAATCTTTCTTGAATGAATAGAAATTAATATCTGGAATGAATTTTTGTTTGAAAATAAGTAGGGTAGAAAATTCTATATGGTATATGTAGTATTATTATAAACATAAAAATAGTCAAATGGATCCATACTATCATTTACTTTTATAAACATAGGCTTGTCTTTTCTCAATCCTCTAGTGACTAGGCAGTTTTTTAAAAAATATTCATCAGTCATTTTCGGTTTTGATACTTTTTTGTAGTAGGGATGTTATTTGTCTTACATAAAGCAGGAATTCACCCTATCTATAGAATTCATAAAGACAGAGTTTTGTGGATGCGTGTGCCAACTCAAAATAAAAGAGAATGTACAGATAGTTTCTTATGACCATTATGTAACAATATTTATTTAGCACTTCTGTATGTATGGAACTGTGATGGGCCAGCCACTAGCTAGTCTGTGTGTTCTCGGAACTTATGATCTAAAATGAAGAATCAATGGAGGGACACAGAGACATAGAAGTGACTGTCCAAGTGCCAACTCATAAATTAAGTAAAGAAAAAGAATTTTCATTATGGATATGCATTAAGTGCAAGAGCTATGCTAATGGAAAATGAAATGCTTGTGGGCATAGAGAGGGAAGATAATGCCTCACTCTCAGTTAAGATGATATTTATTGAAGCACTGGAATTTCAACAGGTATGTAAGTAGGAAGGAAAGGCAATATCACAATTGTATTCAAAGATGAACATACTGTAAGAGTAAGGCCAAACTACAAAAACCTATGTGAGTGAGATGATTACATGAAGAGACAATGTATATGGGTGAAGGGGAGAAGAGGGCAGAGAAAAAAAGAAAGTTATCGAAAAAGATTGAATAGCACAAAATAAAATCTACATTTCACAAAACCATGAGACCCACATGATATCCTTATTTTAAATAGATTCTACATTACAGAATTTTAGGTGCCAGAAATGTGCAATAAAGAGCATACAGTGTTTTCTTCTAACAGATTGTAATCTACTTCTCAGTAATGATTTTGAAAAAATGCCCAAAAAAGCAAGACAAATATTATTTATAATCAGGGCCAAGCCTTTAAACATTTTGAATTTTATTGATCCAAATCATTATGTAACAAGTAGACCTAGGATTTTTATGTAACTATAATACTTTTATAATACCAGGAGCCTTTTTAATTATAAATTCCATTATTGCATCATTAATTGCTATTTGTTTTGTTTGTTTCTTAGCTCAGTCATGATATGGTCAGATCTTTGACTTTGTATAAGATTTTCCCATAGCATTTACTGCACTGTACTACCCATTAAGGTATAAGAAACAATAGTAACATTAAATGATATATTTAGAGGGCTGACTAACCTCTATTGATAAAAATTCAAGTAATTAGAAAAATAAACTAAGGGTGCTGAATAGCTTTTTATTTTAATGACAGTCTCATTATAGTGTATCTAATTTATGACTGTTATTTTCAATCAGATTTATTATTTCAGGTGACAGTTGAATGAATAATGAATAAACTTGTGGTTACCAGATGAAATGGATAGGGTAGCGATTTTTCTTCTAAATGATGGAATTCATTTTCTTCTACTCAGTATTGTAAAGAAAAAAAAGAATACTTTCTATCCAGAAGAGGGCATGATATTTGCAATCTTTTTAAATGAAAATTCTTAAACCAGTTTCTCACAGATGGTTAAACAGAATGCCAGTCAGCAAGCCCTCTTCCCTTTTGAGAATGCCTATGGAGTCCATTACCATCCAATTTGAATTCCCTTGTAAAGAAGCTTTTTTTTTAAGTGCATCATGGACATGAGCATCATGACCTAACATGCCTGTCTAGGTTAGGAATAAAGTTGCTTGCTGTGATTATAACTCGAAGTGTGAATGCCATTTCAAAGACCCCAAACTATGATTAGACCTATTTTCTTTGAAAACACATGTGGTTCAATGGATTCTTAACACATTTTTTGCTTATACTATAGGCATTATTTACCATTGTAGTTTTTGCCATAGCGAACCCAGAAATCGTTTTACTCATAATTTAAAAATTAAAATATGGTAATTTTCTTGGAAATGTCAGTTTTGAAAATATTACTTGTTTTGCTTTCTTAGATATTTTGAAAAACTGTCTGCCTTACTTAAGAATGCATGATAGAATGAAAGATAATAAATGTCTTATTTGCTTGTCTCCATGTAATAAAAAATTCTCAGTTGCCCTCTTGGCTTTTAGAATTACAAAATATTTAAGAGTAACATGAACACTCTGTTTTTAATTTTTTAATTAACAGAACAAAAAGGATAGAAGACCTCTTTGGCCTAATGAAAAGTGTTATTTTCTTAATTACATTTAGTGTTAAAGTTGCATTGAAATTAAAATTATTTAAATGAAAAATGTTCAATGATGCATAATATCAGAATGATATTGGGTTGCTTATTCCATCCTTACCTGATTTTGTAAGCAGTCCTAGTTATTCTAATAAGTTTGCTGATATTATTTTTAAAGATTCCTTATTAAGACTAGAGGTGATATAAAGCCCAGATAAAACTTCATTGTTCCATGTGTGAAGGGTTCAAATTAACACAGTCCCATTAGTCAGCATATAGGTGTTTTGAAACAGATATCCCTAAGAATTTTTCATCCTTCAAGTCTTAAGTAGGCATATAGAAAGTCTGTAAAATTAAAGCATATGTGACAATTGATTGATCCTGAATGAAGTATTAGTTATTAGAATTAATTTTTTATCTTTGATGCACATTGATAAAATTAACATAATGAAACATGAAAACAGTCTCATGTGATAATATAATGCAGAAAACATTTATAAATGTCTACTCTGGGTTGGAACTATGAAAGATGCAAAGTTTAGATAAGAAAGTCCAGTAGGCAGGATGAGACACCAAAGAAGACTGTTATAATGTTAAATCATTTATGATGGGCACTATATGGAATTGCAGACCAAAAGATTTCTGGCCATGGTGGCATTTGGAAAGGGTTTCAGAGGTTGGATAAGACTCTATTAATGGTTTCATTTGTTTAACATGCTACTGTTCTGCTTAGCAGGACATTTTGTTTGACTTTGCTAATATTGCATTTTAAAAGCTAATCTTTAAAGTTTCGCCTAACTTCTCAGATTTCATCTTAAATTGTAGCAAATAACTCCTAATATATTATTTTCTCCTATGGCTATTGCAGTAGAACAATTTCAGAGAAAAACAATATATGTTATAGTCTTGCTTCTCTAACCACCCCCCCCAAAATTATGATTGTTATATAAACTTGATTTTGCCTTATAGATATTCCAGTTACAGTCAGAGATGACTCTTAGTATCACAATTTATTGACTAAAACACAAACTCAAAATGGAATTTGTATAAAATGGCAATATTTAGGGCTCAGTGTTGTCACATCATCAACTAAAAAAGAAATCTGGCATAACAGCATATGTGCTTTGGGTTGACTTTGAGGTCATTCAGAAGGTAGATCATTCCAGTGAGAAAACTGAAAATGTGAAGTGGGATGTATTTTCACTGTTGTATTCATCTTCGGGGAAGTGAGTTTTATTAATCTGAATAATCAATAGAGAAGGTGGTAGAAAGAAATGGCCTTTTGATAGAGTTCTTTTTCATTTGAACATTTTGTTTTGTTGCAGAAACATGTTGGTTTAAATATGGTTCATATTTTTGCGTATGTGTGTGGACGTATGTGTGTATACACACAAACACACATTTATACATATTTCGTCAAGTGATTTCTACAATTGTAGACTTTAGTGGGACAGTGAGTAAGAGCATTGGAGTTGGAGTGAGGAAAACTTGAGTTCAGATCCCTTTTTGGACATCTACTAACTGTGTGAGCTTGGGCAGTCAGTTAGTATCCCTCAGACTGTTACTTTATCTATAAAATGGGCATAATAAAAGCACCTACTTTGAAGGGAACTTATGAAAAGCAAATGGGATAAGGTACAATGCTTTGCAAGCCTCAGAGCATGGAATAAATGCTAGCTATTAGTATTAGGTTATCATGTAGTTTCGGCTTTGCTTTCTCTAAGTAGATTACCTAAGTACTTAAAATAAGCTAAAAGGTTGCTTGTTATAGAAGTCCAAAAGAGCTCAATAAAATAAAATTTATTCAAGTAATTGTGCTATGTTATCAACTTGGAAGGACCAAATATTACCATAACTGCTTAATTATCAAATTCATTATTGTAAGACTGCTTATGAAGTTGGAAGTTGTAGAGCAATGTTTTCACCCACTTTTTCTCACATTTCTCCATCTGCTGTCCATTTTCATTTTTATAAAAATTAATTTAAGGGAATGATATAACCCTGCATGTTTTCTCCCAGTCATGTTTAAATGAAGAAATAGTATTTTAATTTTTAAAAGCTTTGCCTTTCATAGCAGATAATTAGCGTGTCAGTGATGAGCTAAACACTTTTATCATAAAAGTCCACAGAATATGAAAGTTGGAAAGGACACCAGTAGCAAGCTAGCCTAGCCCATAAATAATTGAATGAAATAATAGCTTTTTTAAACCTTCTGTACATTTTTGTAGATCAGCCTCATTGATGAAGGCATCCCAAAATATGCTAAATGAAAATGTTAACAATGTCAATGTTAACAGGTTTTAATGTTTGAAGACTGATCAAAGGAAACTTGAATTATCATTTACTTAGGCCACAGGAAAAAAACTATTTCCTACCTCTCCCCTACCTCCTCATTTGTAACTCTTACATGCCTGCATCATGAAACCCTTAGCCAAATTCCCAAGAAGCTATACCAGAATGGATAATTGGTATCTATGAGCAGAGGCAACTCCTTTTACTTTGGGAATTATCAGATAAGAATGACTTATGGACCATAGCCCAGGGCACTGAGTGAAGAAATAAGGGTCAGTTGTTCCAACCCTGAGTGCAGTGTCTAAGCCCATCATTGCCTCAGGATCCCAGATATGTAGATTTGGGAATGCTGTCAACCGATGGTTTTCAGAGTCCTCTTTACTTTAAATAGTGAAAAGTTCAAAGTGACATTGAGAAGTAGAGGAGTTTGTTAGAGAAATGCATCTTTTAAGTTTTAGATCCTGGGTTTATAAAGCATAGAATGTTTAAAGTTAGCAGCTCTTAGGTTTTAGATGGCACTAAGCCTCTTGTTTCATAAGTTTGCTGAAAGATGGTAAGGAGAAAAGTAGAATTTTACATAGGACCATAAATAGTCTATTGGGAGGTCAGAGCTAAAGCATTTTCTTCCATGCCCATTATATTGGTAATAATGCTGGATGTGTGTCAACTTTCCCAATCCTACCAATGTTGTTCATTTAAAAAATGGCTTTAGATCATAGGATTTAGAACAGTAAGGGATCTTAGAGGTCATCTAGACCAATGCCCTAACAATTCAAGGAACCTGAGATTTAGAAAAGTGAAATGATTTGTCCAAGGCAAGTCACAAGTAGTCAATCACAGAGTTGTGCTTCAAAGCCAAGACTTTGACATTAAATGAAACATAATTTCTACTGTGTCATGCAAAAACTTTCTTATTCAGAAAGTCATTCTTGTTACCCAGATGTCAGGTAGGTTTTTCAGATTACCAAATACATTCAGGTATATTACTGTGTGTTATTATCTGTATGTTGAACTGCCTCACAATGACAAGTTTTCTGACCTGCTTGAGGCAGTTATTTTTCCTTCTAGTTTTGCTCCAAACACAATGCCTTGAATTTATATATAGTAGAACCTCATTGAAAGGAAACATGCTGAAGCAAGGTTTTGTTGAACAATTTAATAATGCATAAAAGATTGTTAAAGGAATGGTTACATCATGAAATACCTATAATTCATCGTTATACAACTTAATTTAGTCAATATCTTGCTAAATTCAAGACACCACTACTTGTGCTATAGCACCACTTTTATCTCTTCCTTTTCACTTACTGCTGCCATCATCTCAGTGGCATAAACTCTGTCAGTTCTACTAACCATTCTTCATGACCAGAAATATATGGATCTATGAAGAGATACTTTGTTCATGTGAATTAAAACCATGTATTGAGAGTCCATTTGTTGAGAGGTATCATTGTATGGAAGAAATGTCATAGAATCACAACTCCAAGCTTTACTGGAAGATTTTTTTAAAAATTATACCAAACTCATTACTGTGTTTTATGCTTTTTCTATTCCCTCTATTACCTTGTAGATGACTTAGTAAATTATTTATTTAAAAAATCACTTGGTGGCCAACCCAATGGCAAAGGGTCTTTTTAAAACATATGTAGGCTTGAATTCACATACGCATACAGTTCATCATCAGAGCCCATCATTGGACTCTCCTGGACTAGCCTTTGAAAAACCATAGCCATCCTTATGCTATAATGAGATGGTGTAATATGATTATCATTGGAGGAAATAGACTCCATAATTTCTCAATATCATTCAATGATTAGTAGCCTTCTTAGAGTTGGCCTGTAATTTTCTGTTAGTGAATTTAACTTCTACTTTTTAAAAGCAGTGGTAATTTTGAAAATCAAGGGGTATTAAAACTACGGTTTTGGACATTTTCAAATATTTCACAACCTTCCTTGAAATGATTAAATACATGCTATATTAAGCAGTTTGGAAAAAGATAAACTTGCCATTTTTGCAATATTGTTTCTGTTCAATATTATTATCTAATTTACTTTAATATATAAAATAAAACAGGTTCTCCATTGTACATGACTAGCAGACAAAGTTGATATTTTGGTTAGTTTGGGGTTTTTTTTATTGTTGCAATGGATTGTGTGCTAGAGAGGGGAAGGAGAAAAAATATACACAGTAATGAAGATGATATAAAAATCAATGGATCAATAAAATATATTATTAAAACCAAAAGTAAAATATAAAATAGTTTCTAACATCAAAGAGGGTATTTAAAATATCTAAAGATATTGGATTGCCATGCTGATTGAATTGCTTTTAATGAAGATCACCAATATACATTTGAAGGGTTGGAGGGGGGAATTTGATATTGTCTTTGTACATCAAGACCCTCAAAGTAGGATTATGGACTATTTAGAGACCACTTAGTCCAATCTTCTCATTTTACAGATGGAGAAACTGGTACCCAGTTAGATTAAATAAACGCAGCACTTACTATTATTGATTGACTGCTCTTAACAAGAGACCATCTCAATGTCCCCCACCCTATACTATTGAGTATGTCTTTCAAGCTGTCAAATTTACCCTTAAAGAAAGGGTGGTGGTGAAGTGAAGACAATCTGAAAAAATGCATAAATGTTTTATATTTAAGCAAAAAATCTTAATATTCTATTTCTAATAGCTAGAATTTCACTGCCGGCACTTACACTTTAAAAATTTTTATTTCAGTGTCCTCTAACTCTTGAACAAGTAAACTCTTTAATCTGATTTTTAACAAAGTTCAGTTTAATGAAAATTTCATAATAATGAAGAGGTATGGAAATCCTTCCTTGCTGTCTTTTATTTCATTCCCTATCTTGCAATATATTAGTATAAACATTTTGTTCCCCCCTTTGCAGTACATTTGTGTTGTTTCACCAGGAGTGAAAGTACATCCTACCTTTCACTTCTGGTTTTCACAATGGAATAGCCTGTCTTCTGAATGACTTGCCTATTCAAAGAATCAAATTTTCTTTCCAGTGAGTAAGAGGTACTATACCAATTAGTTTCATCCCTATTGACAGAAATTCTGCTTCTCTCTACTGTGGTGACTTTGCTAATCAGGACATGAAGGTAAGCATAGAGAATCCTTCAATGTTCTGCTCAAGAAGTAAATAGACCAGAACATAAGCCAGTTGCTTGAGGAATAGATGTAGCCTTGTCTGATTTTTTTGTCCAGGAGCTAACAATATTTTTGTAAGGTAAAGATTTTGGAAAAAGAAAGGTACTCTGCTACTCCACACCCTTTTGTTTAATTTGTTGTTCCGGCATTTCAGTTGTGTCCAAATCTTCATTACCTCATTTGGGGTTTTTATGGCAAAGATACTGTAATGGTTTGCCATTTTCTTCTCCAGCTCATTTTACAGAAGAGGAGAGTGAGGAAAACAAGATTAAGTGACTTACCCAGAGTCATACAGCTAGCATTGTCTGAGGCTGGATTTGAATTCAGATCTTCCTGACTCCAGGCCTGGTGCTCTAGCCACTATGCCCCCTGGCTGCCACTATGCCCCTCCCACCCCCGGCTGCCCTAGTTTCTTCATTAGATAGCCCTAATTTGATGAAATCATTTTTTTTATCTCCCATGGCATTTTTGTCATCTAATAAAAGAATCAGATAGAGAAACATCTAATTGAAGCTGTGTGGAGCCAAGAAAAAGTACTGGTTTAAGGATTAGTGTGGAAGTTCAATAGTCTCTGGATATTGTCTGAGCTCTTTGGAAATCATTTATTTACTTTATATGTTTGTCCCACCAATTTGGCCATCTATGACTATTTATCTGAAAAAAGGAAAAATTTGATGACCTAGCCTACCATTTTAATAAATCTTAAATTCTCCAATATTTTAAAATTCAAATTCAGGGGGAAAATCTTTTTATATTGCTAAAGTTTTAAGAAACTGAGGACAGAGAGAATGGTAACAAAATTTTGAATTCATACAAATTTAATATGGCTTGTCTAGTCAACAAGCATTTATTAAGTATTATGTGCTAGGCACTATGCTAAGTGTTTTGGATACAAAGTATGTCGTAAAATATTTCTTTTTTTTAAAGTCATAGTCTCATGCCCAATGGGGGACACAACTCAGGCTTGAGGACTAGGGAGACAATCTATATAAAACTGTATCTATAGGATAAATTTGTAATAATCAACAGAGAAGGCAACAACATCACAAGAGAGTCTAAGAAAGGTTGTTTGTAGAAGGTAGGATTTTATCTGAGACCTGATCTAGTGTAGGGAGGACAGAAGATAGAGATAAGGGAGAAAATTCCAGGAGATCTAATAAAATAGAAATGAAATGTCTTGTTCTAGGAACAACAAGGAGTCCAGATAGGATGTTAACTGCTAAGCTGCAACACGAATCTAAATTTTCTTAGGTAGGGTTTACTCTCAGATTTTTTTTTTTCTTTTAAGTCTGAATGTCCATTCAGATAAATTGTGGCAATCTTTAGAAAGATTTGACTTTTTTTACTTCTCAGGTTTTAATCCCTTACTTACTATCAAGCCTTTTTCTCATTATTTCCAGTTCCAGATTACAAAGCTGTCACTGAGTTTAATGAAGACAAAAAATATAAGGTCATTATTGCCAAAGGCTTTTTGTCTTTGGTTGTATTGGACATGAGTGAGCTATGAGCCTCACCTCACAAAGTCACTATCTATATCCTGGTTTCTCATGACTTCTTAGAAACATCATATCTGATATTTTGTGACTATTTTCTCAGTTACTATCACATGATGCTCTATTCCTCATTGGCCTTGTCAGGGGATCTATGAGAATTTGGTCATTGTTGATGTGACCGTGAAGACTCAATTCATTGCTAAATATGAGCTCTGACAAAGAAGTCTATATAACAAAAATAACTGCCATAAGTACGCCATGCCTCCATTCAGGGAATAGGGAGGCACTGGTTCTCATAGCATAAACAAAGACTTATCAGAAATAAATGAACTGAGTCACTTAAATTTGGAGCACTGAAAGCAGGGGAAACACGGGTAAAACAATGCTTTTTCTCATCTGTATGTTACAAGTGGTGGTTGAGATGAGTATGAAGAGCTCTATTATGACTAAAAAGCAAATTTACTATGTTATCTGCATAGATGGAGCAAAAGATTTTCTCCCGGGGCCTTTCCCACAGCTAGTATTTTCGCATTTTGATACAAATAGGTGTTTTTCTCTTTAGTCTTCTTCATATTTGTGGATTCTCTAACCTATCCTGTTTTTCCCTGGCTTTATTTCTCTTTTCTCTACCCTTTCTTTTTCTTTCATTTCCTTTTCTTGTAATCTCCTTTCCTTCCCTTTCTTCTTTTCCTTTTTCTCTTTTTCTTTCCTCTTCTCTCTTTTCCTCCCTTTTTTTCTTCTTTTTTATCTTTTTTCTTTCCTCTCCTCTCCTTCCCCTTTCTCTCTTTTTCTTTTCTTCTTTTCTTTTTCTTTCTCCTCCTTTTTGTTTCCTTTTTTCCTCCTTTCATTTTTTCTTTCCTTTCACCTATTTTTCTTCTCTTTTGTTTCTTTTTTTTAAGACTGGGTCTCCCGAGGGGCGGCTAGGTGGCACAGTGAGTAAGAGCACCGACCCCAGATTCGGGAGGACCCGGGATCAGTTCCGGCCTCAGTTACTTAGCACCCACACATAAATAACTAGCCATGTAACCTTGAGCGAGTTACTTAACCCCAATTGCTTAAAAAAAAAAAAAGACTGGGTCTCCCAATATCTCTTGGGCTCTAAATGTAGGGGCTACTCAGAGATTCAATCCTTCTACTGATGAGTGTAGGAGTTTTGATCTGGTCTGTGTCCAGCTTGCACTGATTTTTCTTTTATTATACAATCTGGTGAGCCACACAGACACACACTTCTCATGAACTCACCACTTTGGTGCCAGACTTAGTACAGAAACCTGATCAACTTAGCCCACTGCATCTCAGAACTACAAAACTCAAGAGACCTTCCAGCCTCAGCTTCACAAGTAGCTGAGATTGTAGTTGTGTGTCACCTGTGCAAACTAGAATCTCAGAGTTGGAAGGGCCTGGAAAGGTAATTTAATCTCATTCCCTCCCTGCACCATCCTGGATGTCTTCCATTTGATCTACTTGAATTTGTCAGTATCCTTGCTTATCTACCCTAAAATCTCTATGATAACCTAGATATGGCACAGAGTACAATAGAGTGTTATTCCCATTATTCTGAATCCATACAGCATCATTCTCAAAGGTTTGTCTTATGATTGGTTCAATGAGTTTGTGATTAAATAAACCCTCTAGGTCTTTAGCCCATGAACTTCAAAGCTACATTTTCTCCATTCTGTACCTGTACAGTTGATGTTTTAAAGCAAGTTGTGGGACCCTTCATGAATCCTGAATTAAATTTAATGCTGATAAATGTGGCCCATTGTTCCAGCTTGTCAGGAAGTCTTTAATGTCTAATTCTGTCATTTGACAAAATTAGCCGTCCTCCTTCCTAGCTTTGAGTCATCAGTATATATGATAAGCATCATATCAGTGTATTAAGCCAAATTGTTGATAAAATATTGAATAGCATAGGACAAAGGACATATGTCAAGATAATTAATTAAGTTACTTTCTTAGGTGAGTGAATTTAAATAATTGAACTGAATGTCATTGTTAACTTCAAAGATTTTTAGAAAAAATTTACAACATGATTCTTTGCTTGTTCTTTTTTTTGGTTTTTAGATGATTAATTTTTAATTTGAGATTTCATGAACTCCTGTAATGATGGCTCAATTTCTCTAGTTTTCTTTCAGACTTAATCAACTTGAAAATTTTTTTCTGCATCATTTGATACTGCTGACTGCTCTCTCCTGACTATTCTCTTTTCTGAATTGATACTATCTATTGGGACAGCTAGGTGGTATAGTGGATAGAGATCTGGGTCAGAAGTCAGGAAGATCAAGTTAAAATCTGATCTCAGAAACTTACTAGCAATGTGATCTTGGGCAAGTCTCTTAACTACTATCTGCCTCAGTTTACTTATCTGTAAAATGGAAATAATGATAGCACCTCCCTCTCAATGTTATTGTGAGAATCAAATGAGTTTTATTTTTAAATCACTTAACACAATAATATAGTAAGTGCTATATAAATGTTAGCTGTTGTTTTTCATTCTCCTCCTATCTGTATGATCACTCCTTTTCATTTTTTTCTGATTCAGAGTTCACACCATACCCTTTAATTGTTTATATATATATATATATATATATATATATATATATATATATATATATATATATATATCCCCAAGGCTCTGCCTTTTGCCTTCTCTATATTCTCTCTTGGTGACCCCATCATTTCCCATGGGTTTATCATTTCTACATAAATAACTTAGATATCTACATATCCAGTGCCAGACCCTCTACTGAGCTTCATTACCATATGGCCAACTGCCTAGTGGACATTTCAAACAGATCTAAGGCTCAGAATATCCAAAATCAATCCCATTCTCCTCTCTAAATACATCTATCTATTGACGTTCCTTATTTCTGTCAAAGGCACCACCATTCCAGTCTTCCAGGTTTGTAACCATAGCAATTTCCTTGACTCCTCCTTTTTCATCCCACTTACCCATACCTTGCCACATATATCTCTTGCATATCTTCTTTTCTAAATACTTACACAGCAACCATTTCAGTTCAAGATTCATCTCCTACCTGGACTATTCCAATGTCTTCCTAATTGTCTCTGACTCAAGTCCCTCAATTTCCCAACCTTGAGTCTTGCCTACAATCCATCTTACACAAAGCCTGCAAATGATTTTTCTTGAGCATATATCTAATCATACCTATAGGATAAAATATAGTCTCTTTTTTCTTTTAAAGCCCTTCAGAATCTGGACCCTTTCTATACTACAAAACAGTCAAAATCACCTATCTGTTCTTCACACAATACTCCATCTTACATCTCTGTGCTTTGACACTAGACATTTCCCACTAGAATTTACTCCATCAGCTTCTCTGTTTCATAGCATCCCTCACTTACTTCAAGACTCAACTCGAGAACCACTTTCTCTCACCCCTTATATCCAATCTGTTGCCAAATACTGTTCACTCTACTTTTGTGACAGCTTTCATATATGCCTCATTCTTTCCTTGGAGACTGCCACCAGACTGGTCTAGGAACTCATCATTTCATTCTTGGAATATTTCAATAGCTTTCTAGTTGATCTCTCTGCCTCAAGTCTCCCTCCACTCCAGTCCATCCTCCACTCAATTGTCAAATTGATTATCCTGAAGCATTTGTCTGACCATGTCACACTCCTTTCTATAGTAAATAACTCCAATGTCTACCTATAATATCAGGATAAAATATAAAATTCGCTGTCATTCAAAGTCCTTTATAACCCAACCCCTCCTCCTACTTTTCCAGTCTTTTTACATTTATACCCCTTCAGATACTCTGCAATCCAGAGATAGTAGCCTCCTTGCTACTTCTTGAATAGGACATTCTGTCTCTTGACCCTGGGCATTTTCCCTGGTTCTTCTCCATGTTGCAAATTCTCTTCTGCTTCATTTCTTCTCCTGCTTCCTTGACTTCCTTCAAGTCACAGATAAAATCTCTCTGTCTCTCTCTGTCTCTCTCTGTCTCTGTCTCTCTGTCTCTCTCTGTCTCTCTGTCTCTGTCTCTGTCTCTGTCTCTCTCTGTCTCTCTGTCTCTCTGTCTCTCTCTGTCTCTCTCTCTCTCTCTCTCTCTCTCTCTCTCTCTCTCTCTCTCTCTCTTTCTCTCTCTCTGTCTCTCTCTCTCTCCCAATCCCAACATATACATATGTGTGTGATCTGTGTGTGGGTGGGTATGTAATTTATATTTATGAACATATATGTTTTGTCACCCAATAAAATGTAAGCTTCTCAAAAGCAGGGACTGTTTGTGTTGTTTGTCTTTGCGATACATTACCTAGCATGTAACACAGCAGGAGTTTAATAAATGCTTATTGATTAGTTAATTGATTGAAACCATGCAAAATTTGAAATACCTAAATATCATTCTTTTGAAAATTAGTATAAATCCTCTTGTAAGAACCAAGATTGTAATAGCCTAGTCTTAGTCTCAGCTTTGCAGTTATCTAGCCTTATGACTTTGGTCAAGTCACACTCCCTCAGGCTCAGCTTCCAAATTTCTGAAATGGGGGAGTGGATTTGCCCAGAGGTTCTTTTTTATGTCATGGACCCCTTTTGCAAACTGGAGAAGTATAAGACCCACTTCTCAGAATAATATTTTAAATGCTAACAAAATACAAAGGACTGCAAAAGAAGCTAATTATATTGAAATAAAATGATCAATTAAAAAAAAGTTCCTAGAGCCCAGATATGAGTCCTTGGTTCTCTGATGTCCCTTTGACTAAATATTTTTATTCTATACTGCTTAGATTGATTCTCAACTTGTATGTGGCAGTGGGGGGGAGGGGGGCTAATGAACAGATTTGGCTTTGAATTTCATTTGTCTCAGAGTCCTAAATAGATTTTGTCCTTGAGAGCTTGCAATTAGACTCCATGGATCAAACTATGTATACTCTGTCCTTTTCCCAAAAAACTTGCTATGTGAGAATATTTTTCCCTCTTCATCTATGACTAAGTTGATGTGTATTTTTATAACCTTGATTTCTGACTTAATGTTCAGTTCTACAGAATTCCAATCTATAGAAATATAGCAATTTTATTGAAAAAAATAAAGAAGAAAATATATACATTTCTACCTCGTATACATAATACATAAGTTGACTTTTAGCACATATACATGTATATGAATATACAGAATATTTAATATATTTTTCAAGATGATAAGAAAACATTTGCTAAAAATCATTTAATGTTTTACAATATTACATTTTACATTGCTTAATTCTTGAGTTTTCTTAATTTTGTTTAATGTGGAAACTATAAAATGTGTCTTGGAATATTGGAATATTCCTTGGAGTATCTCTTTATCACCTATTATCCATTGCTGAGGGAAACTCCAGTCACTCTTTCATTATAGTTACTTCCTCAGAATCAAGGTCCTGTTGAGTAGAAGATTTCCTTTTGATGCTTGGGCAATTCATTGGGCAGATCAGAATCATTTGGAGTCAGGCCACAAAGGTCAGCTTACCTTGCCATCAGAAAGCAGAACAGACACATTCCTTTGAGAATCAAAGGTCACTAGGCAACAAGCTCCTCCCTTCCTCTCTCTTTTGTTTCTCTCCCCATGCCAAGCCTTCAAAAGTACAAGTATCTCATTTTACCATAGAGGCCTTGTAGTAAACTCACAATTAGTCCCTAGGGTACCTTATCAAAATATCTAGGCTCTCTATTTGAAAAGTAAAATTTTTGTTTTGGTCTTCATTTTTTATTAATAAATTACATTTTAAACTTTCATCTACATTTAGTAAAGTTCAAATGTGTTAAGAGCATTAGAGAGAATAAAAACAAAATCAATTTTAAAAAATTTAAAACTTAAGCTAATAGATTGATTTAGAATGTTTGAACATGCAACTCTATACTTCTATTATTTATTGAGTATTAAAAGAAAGTAAAGATGTGTGTTTTAAGTTCAAAAAGGTAGTGTCAATAGCATCTGCTGAGGGAGATTCACTGCTGCTTAATATGTCATCATTTATGTTGTAGACACTGTGCATATTATACTGTTCCTTTGATTCTTCTTTCCTCAATCTCAATAACCTCATATATACAAGTCTTTCTGTGTTTCTTTGTATTATTCATAAATGTCATTCCTTATGATGCAACAAAATTCTATTACACTCATAAAGCACAATTTATTTCAACCAGTCTCTCAATGTTGAGTACATAGTTTGGTTTATTCAGGTTTATTTATTTGTTTTTCTTTTTTTTCCTATAGTGGATAGTGCTTTAGTGAATGCTTTTATATAGACAGGTCTTTCCTTCCTGTATGTAACTTGCCTGGGGGTATAAACCAAATAGTGAGATCATTAGGTCCAACAGTATGAAGATTTTTGAAATTTGCATTGTGTAGTTTCATAATACTTTTCAAAATAGTGGGAACAATCATGGCTCCATTGGCAGTGTCTGTTTTTCCATAGTACCACCGACAATTAATTTCTTCGATTTTTTTTATCTTCTTTGACAATTTCAATGGGACTCAGGTAATTTTAGTTCACATTTGTATGATTATTATTAGTTTTGAATGTTTTTTTCAAATGACTATTTACTGTGTTTCTTTTGAGAATTCCCTAATCATATTTGACCACTTAGTGGGGGAATGGTATGTAATCTTGTAAATTTATTTCAACTCCTTGTAAAATTTGGCTGACATAATTTTATTAGAAATGTTGAATTCATCATTTAGTTTCTTTCCCATTTCCCTCTCCCATCACATTGATTTTTTTTCTTTTTCTGGTAGCATTTCTATTTCATTTTGAAATAAACATTCTATAATTATAACTGTTACGATAAGTATTGTACTAATTACCTGTGAACCTTTGTTTGAGAGATGCTGCAGTGAGGAACACATCTGTTAAGTTTTAGCAACATTTGTGAGTTTCAAAAGTAGTTAATATATATATCACATAAGCTTTGACTTTCACTGTATTCTCTATATATGTATATTAAGACTTGGATGTTATAAAGACAGAATTAGGTTTTTCTTTAGAAAAACTAGTTTGAAAAACCATGAGATGAAAATGATTTGTCACATTATGTTTTTTTTTAAATAATGTCTATTCTCAGAAAAGTTTTTTTTTTCTAATACATATTAAGATGACATTGAGAATTTGAAAAACAACAGTCTGTTGGCCTATTGAAACCACTCGGAAGTCATTTACTCCAAAGAGAGAGATGAGAACAGATGTATACTTGTGTCTTTAAAGGCAATGACTTTCACTATAATTAGATGAACAATTTTCAAAAATAAGAGTCAAATTATGTCTTTCCACATTGTATATTTATTTATTGTTTAAAACTAATAAGAATGAGGATTTTCAATAATTTTTACAGTCCAACAAAACATACATATTTAAGTGTCATTTTTGTCCAAAATTTTTAAGTTTTAGCACATGATAAAATTTATATATTCATATACATATATACATATATATCTACTGGATGTTTTTTGTTTATATGATACATCCATGATTTTCCAAAATTAAGCAGTGACTTATTTGAAAACACCAAAGCACAATACTGATTCATGTTTTAGAAAATCTTAAAGATGATTTAGATAAGAGAGGTCAAATTTGTAGCTGGTCAGAACCAGATTAAAATATAATTGGGGAATGTTTCAGAAAAAGAAGTTTTAAATATAATACAACATGGATAATGTTAATTTGTGATTTTCTAAATCAACATGTAGCCTACAGGAATCATTTCTATTTTAGCACTAATGTAGACCAGCAACTCTCAAACTTTTTGGCCTCAGTCCTCCCAATTCATTGTTAAAAAAATTTTAAGAACTCCAAAGAGCTTTTTTCCCCATACGTTATGTCAATACTTATCGTGATAAAAATTAAAACATCTTAATATAGTTATAAAAATACTTTTGACCTGGAAACTTATTTGAAAGAGTCTCAGGAATCTCAAGGGATCCCTGGACCTCACTCTGATTACTGCTGGTCTAGACCAATCCAATCTCTTCATTTTACATTATGGATGCTGGACCCAACCCAAATCTATTAGCTAGTTAAGGGCTAGTTATGGAAGCCAAGGGTTCCTGACTGCTAATCCAGTACTGTGATTTTGCTATGGAGAACTCCCACATCAATTTAATTTCTGTGCCTATAAAAAAGAGAAAGAGAGATTCTGTTTGTAATAGTTTGGGAGCTGGACAGTATTTTGCTGGATGACTTTGAAAAGCTCACTTTGTGGGATGACATTTGAGCTCTCTGATGATAATTGTGATTGAGTTTTCAAGTGGCTATAATGTAATGAAAGATTTTCAGAAGTTCTCAGAGTGGAGAGAAGGGGATGAATGGGAACAGAATTGCAAGGGTAGAATTGACAAAATGACAGAGCAATGGATTGGATGGAAACATGTTTTCCTTTTCCAAAATGTTTTCCCATGGCAGTTGCTATCTTTTTGTATTAACTTTTTTTAGTATTAATACTAAAAGCATTCTCTTTCTTTCAATGTGTGACACACATTATTATTAGTATTAAAGGAGCTTAGTTTCTTTAAAAAAAAAGAATTATGACATAAGGCAGTTTTGTTTTTTTCTGGCAGCCTCTGGTTTCTGATCAAAGATGGAATGAGAATTTCAATTGCCCTTCCTAAGAAGTGTTATCTCCTTAGGACAACAATGAGTCATATTCCCAGGCCAGTGGGGAGAAGCTAGCATTATTGGCAGCCACCTGTGCTCTTCATGTTCCAGGACAAATGACAGACTAGCACACTGTGAAACTGAAATCTGTCTCCCAAGTGCATTAAGTCCCTGGAAAAATAAATGTTAGCTCTTCCCTTGAGCTGTCCTAGGTAATCATTTAAAATGGTGAGGTACTCTCTTGATCCAGAGAACCCCACAAAATTATGCAAGTCAAGGGGTTCAAATCTCTGGGTCCACTTCAAGAACACCCGTGAAACAGCCCAAGGTATCAAGGGTATGCATATCTGAAAAGCTACCAAGTATTTGAAAAATGTCACATTGAAGAAACAATATGTTCCCTTCCTTTGATATGATGGTGGAGTTGGCAGATGTGCCCAGGCTAAGCAATGGGGTTGGACACAGAGTCGGTGGCCCAAAAAGAGTGTTGAATTCTTGCTGCATATGCTTAAAAATGCAGAGAGTAATGCAGAACTGAAGGATTTGGATGTGGATTCTCTTGTCATTGAGCATATCCAGGTTAACAAGGCTCCCAAAATGTAGCAGTGTACTTACAGGCTCATGGTTGAATCAACCCATACATGAGTTCTCCTTGCCATAATGAGATGATACTTACTGAAAAGGAACAGATTTTTCCTAAACCAGAAGAGGAGGTTTCTCAAAAGAAAAAGATATCCCAGAAGAAACTGAAGAAACAAAAGCTTATGGCACAGGAGTAAATATGACATTAGAGTGCAAATAAAAGTGAAATGAAAACAAAAACAAAAAATAAAGAAAAATAAATGTTAAATAATCCAGGACTTGACCAAAATCAATGACTCCCTTCTCAAAGAAAGTGGATTTGAACCCATCAGATGGGGCATTTTATTTTATTTAAGTGACTTTTTAGGGCAAAAATAAATGTTTCTTTTGACTAATATATCAAAATGTTAATAGTTTGTTTAAAACTAAGAAATTAAAATTTGAGACCTATTTCTGTATCTTTAGTTTGTTAATCATTTTGGAGGAAGTCTGCCCAGCAGAGAGGCAGAGACCTTCTGAGACCCTGTCACCACGGGACTGTGAAGTTTATTAGAAGACCAGCTGTCTGGGATTTTAAAATGCCATTGACCTAGTTTTTCTTGGGTTCTAGCTTGTTCATATCTTTACAGTTTTTGAGGAGGTTAATTAGAACTATTTCTCTAATATTAGTGAGCCAGTATAGCACAGTGGAAGAAAGCTGACTTGGAGCCTTGAAAACCTGATTTTAAGTCTCATTTATGATATTTGCTGCGTGGATATAGTCATGCTACTTAACGTCTTTAACCTCAGTATCTTCAACTGTAATTAGTAGATAATAGTATCTGTAGTGCTTTCTTCACAGGATTCTTGTGAGGTTCAAAGGAGATAGTATATATTAGCAATATTAAGGAACTTGGGCCCTGGAGTCAGAGGACCCAAGTTCGGATTTTACCTCTGACATTTATTACCTGTGTTAATCTTGGAAAAGTCACTTGGTCCTCAGTTTCCTTACTTGTAAAATCTGGGGCTCAGACTAGACGGCCTTTGAGTTACTTTCTAGCACCAGATCTATGATTCTCTGAATGTCATCTATCACCATCATTAGAAAAAGCCAATTAGCTACTTTTGAAAAGTATCCTAGGATTTAGGAATTGAAAGGGACTTTAGTGATTATCTAGCCCAGCCTTCTCAATTTAGAGAAGAGGAAACAGAAGCTCTGGGTCATAAGGATAGTAAGTTTCAGAGCCACAATACAAACCCAGATTTCATCACTCCAAATGAGTGTTTATGTTCTTTATCTTCATGGTGCTGTTTCAACACCACAAAAAGAAGATACATATAATCAAATTTAAAGTACTAATTATATTTTATTGAATTCATGCATACAATAACAGTTCATTTGGTGCTAATATGAAAATGACCAACAAGCATTTAAAAATACAAAACTTTTCATTGAAATGGCTTGTGTGTCTTTGGCCACCCTTACAAGTTATACTGTCCAAATAGTTTTTTGCTGAAATGATAATTGTATAACCCATTAAAAAGAACATTAACTTGAGAAAAAGTTTCTTTCCTATCTTTTAAATCTTGCTTCAAATGTATCATTCATTCATTGTAATATTTTTATTTGTATGTGTGTTGTTCAGTGATTTACATTAAAGAATAATTCCAGTTGCTATGTAACTATTTGCCAACATTAAATTAATGTTTTAAAAAGTCTTAATCACTTGAGTCCATTATAAAATATATTTTCTGATAGGGTAGTTACATTAATTAGCCCCAATTTGGTCCAAGTTCCATTGGAACATTGCCAGGCAGTCAGGTTTGAGTTTCAGAGGTCTGGACCCTAAAAATATCAAAAATTCAATTGACCCACAATAACTCCTAGTGGTATATGTTTTAAGAATGTTAGACTAACAAGATGACTATTAGCTAAAACTTCATGGTCCACCCAAAAATTTAGTAAATTTGGGGGATGAAGAAAAATTACTCATTTAATCTTCTATTTGTGGCTGAAGAAAAGCAAGTTAGGGAACAATGTTTAGATCCTCATTCTCTTGTCTTAATGTTGTAACTGAGCTTAGAAAAAATGGAAAAGAAAACTCCCTGCTTTCTTCTTTCCTTTGGTAATGGGCCAGTTATCAATTTCAATGGGTTGAATTCCAACCAAGCATAAGCAGTAGGCCTACTGGTTAGGGCACCAGACTTAGGGTCAGAAAGACTTGAAATCAAGTTATCTAACACTAAGTTTGTAACTTTGCAAAAATTACTTGACTCCTTGGTGCATCAGGAAACTCTCTGAGACCTGTCTACTAAGTAAGTCATAGACTTGGTAGAGAGGATACATATGTCTTAAGTTCTCTATTTTAAAGAAATCTATCTTCTAAATGTAGGACATTCCATGTGAAACATTTTTGCTTTAAACTTTAGAACCCTCAGCCATCAAGTAACAAATAAGTATTAAGAAAGTAGTATATGAGAGGTCCTTTTTAAAAAAAGGAGAATATTATGCTTCAATTTTTACTCAGAGTTCATCAGTTCTTGGAAGTGGATAGAATTTTTCATCATGAGTCCTTCAAAATTATCTTGGATGATTGTATTGATCAGAGTAGCTAATTTTTTTTTTTACAGTTGATCACCATTACAATTGCTGTTAGTGTATATTATGATCTCCTGGTTCTGTTTATTTCAATTTGCATCATTTCATATAGGTCTTGCCAGGTTTTTTCTGAAGTCATACAGCTTGTCATTTCTTTTAACACAATAGCATTCCATCGTAATCATATACCATGGCTTGTTCAATTTGTTCAGTCATTTGCCAATTGTGAGCATTCTTTCTATTTCCAATATTTTGCCATCACAAAATGAGCTACTATAATATTTGTGTACATATAGGTACTTTTCCTTTATCTTTGATATCTTTGGGATACAGACCTAGTAGTGGTATTGCTGGAACAAAGTTTCATATTTTTATATTTTCATAGTTTTGTCACCCCTTGGGCATAGTTCTGAGTTGTTCTTTAGGAGAACACAGTTCTCACTCCACCAACAGTTCATTAGTATAATTATTTTCCCCAATCCATTCCCAGATTTGTCATTTCTGATAAGTATGAGGTGATTGCTCAGAGTTTGCATTCCTCAATGGTGATTTAGAGCATTTTTTTCATATAACTACAGATAACTTTGATTGATTCTTCTGAAAACTACTTTTCATGTCTTTTGACCACTTGTCAGTTGGGGAATAGCTTTTATTTTTATAAATTGTGTCTAGCTCTTTTTGTTTTATCATGACCTTAAGGTAGTCCAATAATTCTTAAATTATTTCTCCCATCAATTTTTTTCAAGGTTGGTTTTCTGGTAAGATGTTTCACATTTTCTTCTATTTGTTTTTTTTTCATTGTTTTGACTTATTGTTTATTGATACCTCATGGAGTTATTAGCTTCCACTTGTCCAATTCTAATTTTTAATGAATCATTCAGCAAGCTTTTATACCTCTTTTCTCATTTGGCTAATTCTGCCTTTTATGGAATTCTTTTCTTCAGTGAGTTTTACCTCTCCTTTTCCATTTGGCTTATTGTGTTGTTTGAGTAATATTTTTCAGTGAATTTTTGGTTTTTTTACCATTTGGTCAATTCTGTTTTTAAGGTGCTACTTTTTTCAGTATGTTCTTTGTGCCTCTTACACCAAGTTGTTAATTTTCTCTTCATAATCTTCTCACATAACTCTCATTTCTTTACCAGTCTTTTCCCTTTCTTTATGAGTTTCAGGAATTCTTGTTGGGTTTGTATCCAATTTTTCCTTTGAGGCTTTGCTTGTGGCTCTTTTCACATTTTTCTCTTCTGATCTCTTGTTTTGGTCTTCCCTGCCATTTCTATATCTTTTTATTGTCAAGTTCTTTTTTTTGTCATGTGCTTATTTTTCTAGCCTATTTCTTGACCCTGAACTTTATGTTAAAGTTGGTCTCTACTTGCCTCAGTGTGGGGAAGCACTTTCCTAAGCTTCAAGCTTTTTATGTTACTTTTTTCAGAGCTAGTTTCTGCAAGTTTCCAGTGCTTCCAAAGTGGTGTGATCTGCAAAGAGATGTGGTTACTGGTCTCCTGATCTATACTCTGTCTATTCCCAGAAATGACTCTTGCTCCACTGCAGCTGTAAGTGCTAGTACTCTTCTTAACTCTGACACAGTGACCAGGTCCACTCCTCCCCTGTGACCAACCACAAATACGCCCCTCTACCTTGGAAATGAGATTCAGAACTGCTTATGTGCAATAGAGTTGCTAAATCCTGTACTTAGTGCCAGAAAAAGACTCCCTCTAATCTCTTTCTGACCAGTTGTATGTAGTCTCTGGACTACAGAGCTCCTGAAGCTGCTGCTGCCACTGTTGGAGACACCTCCATGACCTTCAATGAGTGTAGCTATTGGGTGTGCTCCAGACCAACCCCCATCCTGGTGTCACAGACCTCTCCTGATGACCTCCTAAATTGTTTTGGGCTGGAAAAATGTCTCATCCTCACCTTTTGTTGACTCTGCCACACCAAAACTAGATTTAAAATGTTATTTTAAAGTTGCTTGGAGTGTTTGGCTGGATTCTGCCTGTAAATCACCATCTTCATTCCATCTCCTATGCTAGGCACTTTACAAAGCCCTTCATGGTGAAAAGAGATACCAATACAAAAAACAAAGCAATTTCTGTTCTCAAAAAAAGACAGAGACTACTTTTTGCATTTAGGTGTAAATGGAGTTTCACATGTATTTTTCTTTAGGGAAAAGTACTTCAGAAATTTTTACCCTAAAATCATTTCAACACATTTTGAATTTAAACACTATTTTGATTTTAGTAAAAAAAAAAACACAATGTAGAAGAAAATAGATTTTCTTATTAGTTTGGTAAATATATACAAATTAGAAAATAAGGAGAACTGCAGAGGGGAAATAGAAGCAGATTTAAAATTCATTTCTTGGTATATTACAGACTTGTCCTTCTTAGTTTGTTCATCTTTTTTATTCTTAACAGTTGACCTCCTGGATCTTTTACAGCACTGGAAATATGCAAATATAGTTCAAAGATCTCTTGGCCCTAGTTGTTTAAAGAAATAAAAATCTTATTTAACCATATGTGAATTATTTAACAGTAATGTGGTCTGAGTTCCCAGAATAAATAATTTCCATTTCTACAGCAGCTGTCCCTTCTTTTAGCTTCTGTTCCTTTTGGCTGAGTTGTACCATTTTAGAACAGTGAACTATTAAGTTGAGAATTCTGTCACAAGCCAGGATGTAAATGATACTAATAGCATTAGAATGAATAAGCTTAGAAAACTGGGTTAAGAAATGATCAGGAGGAAGCAAGCGGATTGGATTAACATTAACATTAACAAGATAAATTGTGTTCTAATAATCAGGAATTGGCTACAACTTAAAATAGTAAGGTTTTGACTTTTTATGTTATATAGCTTAATGCAACATTGCTATTTTAAAAAAACAATGATGTAGCATTGTGTTTTTGATAATTATTTAAAATCATATCTTCAGGGGCGGCTAGGTGGCGCAGTGAGTAAGAGCACCAGCTTCGGAGTTGGGATGACCCGAGATCGAATCCGGCCTCAGAAAATGAGCACCCACACACAAATAATGACTGACCGTGTAACCTTGAGCAAGTTACTTAACCCCAGTTGCTTTAAGAAAAATAAAATAAAATAAAATCATATCTTTATAGTTGACATGGTAGTAGATTGCACTATGAAAATAAATATATGGACCAGTTTCTCTCCTTGTCATTGAACAAAAATCTTACCTTATTTTACCCCATTCCAGTCTTACTAAACTAAGGCCAATCATTCCTAAATGAGTCAGAACATTCATCTCCACTGAGAGTTTACTGTGGTTAATTGCACATGGCAGAATATTACAATAGCCGATTTTACTATTGACTAGTTAATTCCCTAGAGAAATCGAGAAAATAAAACCTCAACTTACTAGAGTATAAATATATCTTGAGGAACTTCTGAGATCCTGAGATTCCTTCTTCCTGTGATATAACCTAAAATGAACCATGGTACTAGCATTGGGGATGAAGAGTTGGAGGTGGACCAAGAAGTATTGTAGAGATAAATATGATGGACATAACATATGATTAGATGATGATATAGTAATAATAATTTACATTTGTATAGAAGATAAAGTTTATAAAGCACTTTCATAATGACATATGACATTAGTATATGGGAGAATCTCATATTCAGTGGAAGAGGGATCAGACTTCTTCCACTTGGTCCCAGAAGACAGAACTAGGACCAAATGTTGGAATTTCCTTTTTTAAAAAATATATTTTCCAATTACATGTAAAATAATTTAACATTCATTTTTAAAATGTTGAGACTGTAAGCAATTTTACATAAGCTTATATTTGTGCAATCATATGAAACATATTTTCATGTTAGACATGTTGCCAAAAAAAGACATTAGCTAAAAAAAAATTTTAAATAAAGTAAAGAATAGTATGGATCTATCTGTGTTCAGATGCCATCAGTTCTTACTCTGGATATGAATGACATTTTATTGTGATTCTTTTGGGACTGTCTTGATCATTATATTGCTGAAAATAACTAAGTCATTCAGTTGATCATTATACAAGGTTGCTGTCACTGTGTTCTCCTAGTTCTACACACTTCACTTTGTTTCAGTTCTTGTAAGTCTTTCCAAGTTTTTCTGAAATCATCCTGCTTGTCATTTCTTATAGCATAATAGTATTTTCTTAATCATGTACCACAAACTGTTCAAACAGTACCCATTGATAGACATCTCCTCAATTTCCAATTCTTTGCCACCACAAAAAGAGCTGCTATTTTTGTACTGGATTATTCAAAGAGAATGCAGTTTTATAGCCCTTTGGTTATAGTTCCAAATGACTTTCCAGAATCGTTGAACTAGTTCACAACTCCACCAATGGGGTATTAGTGTTCCAATTTTTCCATATTCTCTCCAAAGTTATCACATTCCTTTTCTGTCATATTAACCATTTTGATAGGTGTGAGATCATACATTAGGGTTGTTAAAATTTGTATTTTTCTCATCAATAGTGGTTTAGAACTTTTTTACTTCAATATATCAATAATATCAATAACTTTGAATTCTTTGTCTGAAAACTGTGTATGCATATCATTTGACCATCTATCAATTGGGAAATGATTTGTATTCTTATAAATCTGACTCAGTTCTCCAAATATTTGAGAAATGAGGTCTTTATTAGAGACACTTGGTGTAAAAATTGTTTCCCAGCTTTCTGCCTTCCTTCAATTCTTGATTACATGGTTTTTTTTGTACAAAACCTTTTAAATTTAATATGATGAAAATCATCCATTATGAAAATATTATGAAAGTCATTCATAAATGAACATCTCATAATGTTCTCTCTACCTCTTGTTTGGTCATAAATTTTGTCCTTCTTCATATATCTGATGGGTAAAACATTCCTAATTTGTTTATATTATCACCCTTTATGTCTAAATCACATATTAATTTTGACCTTATCTTGGTATAAGCTGTAAGATACTGGTCTATACCTAATTTCTGCTATAATTTTTTTGTTTTTCTAGCAGTTTTTGTCAAATAATGAATCCTCCCAAAAACTTGGGTCTTTGACTTTATCAAACACTGAATCTCTATAATCATTTGCTACTGTGTATTGTGTACGTAATCTATTCCTCTGATCTACCACTCTATTTCTAAGCCAGTACCATATTGTGTTAATTATTATCATTTTGTAATATAATTTGAGATCTGGCATGGCTAGGCCGAAATGGTGGAACTTTCAGAGCTAGATCTCAATTTGATGTAAGGAAACATTCCCTAATAATTTGATCTACCTCCAAGTGAGTTGGGCTACATCAAGAGGTCTAGTGACCTCTTCAGTAGAGATCTTTAAATAGATGCTAGATGACCACTTCTTAAGGATATAATGGAAGGGGTTTCTGTTCAGTTTGGGTTTAATAAAATAATGTAGGATTATATTGTCCCCCTCTTTCCTTCCCTCTGGGGAAGAGGTATGTCAGACTGCTTCTCTTGGGATTCTGGAGGAAATACAAGTATTTAATAATTTCTAATACTATCTCCCACAAATCCATGCCCACTGTGTACTTCAATCATCAATCAATGAGTTGACAAATTATAGAAAAAAATAATAATCATAAAATGATTTCTTTGAACTTGAAGGAAACTCTCTCATTTTTCATACAAAATTCTTGGGGACAAGAGAATAAACTCAAACACATATGGACACATATGGCCAAAGGATGGACTCAAAACTCCTGTTACTAGAACCTTTGTTAATGTTCCAGGTGCTGTGCAAAGTGTTGGGGATGCAAAGAGAGATAAAAAACAATCTGCCCTCTAGGAGCTCATAGTCTAATAGGGAGACAATTTGTAAACTTCTATGTACAAACAAGATGTACGCAGAATAAATTGGAAATATAGTACTTAAGAGAGGGAAGGTATTAATATTAAGGGAGATCAGAAAAGGATTCTTCTAAAAGAAAGATAAGATTTTACCTGAGACTCAAAAGAAGGCAGGGAAGCAAAGTGATGGAGATGAAGAGAGAATTTCAAGTATGGATGCTAGCCAGTGAAAATGAAAGAGTGCCTCCATTATTATAGAGATAGTAGGGTGGAATAAGGTAATCATTCTTAGTAGACAAAGAACTTTTGTGCCTTCTATTTGGACAGGACTGCTTTATTGTACTGTACTTGAGAGGAAGCAAATAGCTAAGCAGTCACACAATTATATAATGGGTCAATTTAAGTTCTCTGTTTCTTTACTTTGAATATTTTTATTTCATTTTTTTCTTTTTTATTGTGAACTTAAACACCAACAAACAAATTTTTCTGCTTAGAAAAAAGAGGTTCACATAAGAAACCATTTCTATTATGTGAACTTCATTGCTTAAGAAGCATATAGTAACTGTGAGAGCCTATTTCTAAATGTTCAGCATTAGCTGAAACCAGATATCTGCAACCACTACCATTGAGGTTTGATCTATTGTTTTGTTGATTTCCAGACTTAAGAAAGTATTCATAATACAGACTAAATTTAAAATTGTGTGCATATATCCCCTCCAGAGTCTGGTTGTTAAAACATTAAACTACATGTCTGCATTACTCAATAAACATTGCTTGAGCTCAATTGTATTGAAATAGAAGAATCTAGAAATGAAGGCATCACCAGACTGGAGGACCATAATAATAACAACAGGCATTTATATTTCACTTTAAGGTTCTGGGAAGTGCTTTAAATACATTATCTCATTGGAGTTTTGCCATATGACTACATGGGAAGTAGTCCTGTACACGGGAAAGAACAGTCAGGTCTAGACTCTAGTCACAAAGTCCTATCAATAGCAATAAATAATGTTGATTATATCAACAACATGTTAATATAATAATTTTTCATTAATATAATAATTATTCATTAATACAATTATTGATATATCATAATAATATTTCAAAGTCATATCAATAATGTCATTTTGAATGTCTTGTAACCTCTCCAGACTGTTTCCCAGGGCCCCCGTAGTAGCAAGATGGAAGAGAGAAAGCACAGGACTGACTCAATGGTTTGCTTTTGATTTCAGCTATGCCACCCCTTGTGGCCTTGCCAAATGATTTTACTCCTCTGAACCTTAGTATCTGTGTCTTTAAAATGGCAATAATAATACTTGGGCTGCCTACTTAGTTCCTTTTTTTAGTTCATATTTACAGAGAATACAAAACACTCCTTATCACCGTGCCTTGATCTTGGGCACTCAGTGATAATTATTTTTAATAGTGATCTCTCCTTTTCCCTCTTTCCTTCCTACCTGATAATATCTTTCTCTGTTTATATATTCCAACACTGCCCTGAAATTCAGTGCTCACTTTCTACCAACATTTTTCACACTAAACTTTCTACCATGGGCTCAGCTATGGCCAAATCCCATGGTCTGCACTTAATAGGTCTGGGAAACCAGCTGTGTCCAGTCTCTTTCCTCCCTTTCCCTCTCCCCAACCTCAGGCAGACAACTATAATTCTTTTCCTGGCATTCTCAACTTCTCACAGTAAGAACTGGCATAAATATTTGGATACAGCCTGCAGAAAAAGAAAGAGAATAAATCAGAGATATAATTGAGATTACATGACATTGCGATTGAAGAAATGGAGCCTCCTAAACTGATTAGGAAGCTATGTAATGGGGAAAGGGAAACTGGAGTTTTCATCACATTCAAGTTACTCATATGGTTGGGGAAATTCTAACTCTTATGTGGAATATTGAAACCTTAAGTTTGATTATAAATAATCACATTTAATCATAAAATTGAAAAAAAAAGACTTAGACCCTCATTTTAAAGCTGAGGAAACTGAAACCCAGAAAGTTAAGTGGTTTAACCAGGCTCATACAACTATTACTGGCAGAGTTGAGATTTGAAACTAGGTCCTCTGATTCAAAATTGAGTACATTTCCAAATGCTAAGCCCTTGGGAAGTTTTAATAATGAATTATGAGTGGGTCATTTCCCATGCTTTACCCTATGCTTGGTTATGGACCAGGAAACATCATGTTAGCATGGAATAGTAGGAGGTGGGGTGAGAGATTGGGGAACAATATCTGGAGTCAGGGGGCATGCTTATAAATACCAAGTCTTTGACCTTGGGAAAAGTCACTTCACTTTGCCCAGTCTCAGCTGTCTCTTTAAAAAAATGGGGAGGGGGGTTGGATGAGATGATCTCCAAGATCTCTTCTGTCTTTAAATCTATTGAACTCTTTGTTGAAGTTCTTTAAGGGTCAACACAGATGCCCCTTCTTTCTTCCATGACATCATCTTCCCCTGTAAAAGTGACTTGTCCTTGGTAAATATCTTGTAGCTCTCTGTAAAGATATCTCTCTCTTTCCAATTTATACTTACTCATAGTCCCTTGTATCACATTTGTGTACATCTTTCTCCATTTAGAACTTTTATTGTGATGGAAATCTTTAGTTCTTAACCTTTGCGTATCATGGGTGCCTTTGGGAGGCTGGTGATGCCTATGACCCATTTTCAGAATAATGTTTTCAAATGCATAAAACAAAATACCTAGAATTACAAAGGAAACTAATTACATTGAAATATAGTTATCAATTTTTTTTTAATTCATGAAACCCTGCTCTAGATTATAAACTGCTTGTGCTCAGGATCTGTGCATATCTTTTGACCCCAGCTTGGAGTATAATGCCTTACATATAATAGTAATTTAATAAATGTTGGTTGAATGGGATTAAATCAAATGATAAAGAATGGAAGACAGCATGATATAATGGGATGTGCATCAGATTTGGGATCTGCCCTGGATTCCCAGTTGTGCCAATTAATGATTTTTGTAATCTCTCTGAGCAGTCAGATTCCTCATTTGTAAAATGGGTAAAATAATAATGGCATTGTCTCCTTCTCGAGATAACTTTTAGCAGTTAATTAATTATTAATTATTTATTAATTATTAATCTCGAGATAATTTTAGATGGCTATCATCATCATAACCATCATGATTACATAAGCATAAGAAATAAGGATATCTAGTTATTTTTTAGGTACTTGACATTATGTAGAATTTGTCCTACATAAGGGTCATTTTTATAAAATATAAAGTCTCATTTCTGTTTTAATTTCTACACTAGGTTTTACTTAAACTGCATTGATACTTCTCCAAACAAAGGTTAGACAAGCTTTTGTTTGCAAGACATTTTTAATAACTACTTGCTCAAAACAATGTTACATAACAAAGTATTTAACACAGCATCATCATTCATTGTAGATTTTCTTTTTACAACATGGAAGGTGTAGAAGCAATTCCAGTTAAACCAGTAAACAAAAATAGCTTAATTATTTGAAAGAATTACAGCAGCTTAAGAGTAGAGAGTATTTATGATTCACTTGACAAATATTTACAAAGTGATCAATATGTGTCAGACAGTGTTAGGAACTGGAAAAAAGAAAAGAAAAAAATGAACTAATCTCTATCATTAAGAACATAGTTCTCCAAGATAGAGAGGTGGGGGAAGAGAAGGCATAGATAACATGCATTTAGAGAAACAGTACAAATTATATATATAGCAAAAATTAGTAAAAGGGGAAAGGACATGAAAAACTTATGGGATTAAGGAAAAGTGTCCTATAAAGCACAGCACTTGAGTGGAAACTTGAAGGAAACTATGATTCTAATAAATGATCATAAGAAGGGAGTGCATTCCAAACTTGGGGCAAAGTCAGTGCAAAGATTCCAAGGCAGGAGGGAGAACGTCATGTTTTAAGGCTAGTGAGCAGACCAGTTGGCTAAAATGTAGACTACATAAGGAAGAACAATGGAAAAAATTCTATCTGGAAAGGTAGCTTGGAGCCAGACTGATGGAATGTTCTATTAGTTTGAGGTGGGGGAAGAGCTGTGCACATAATGCTTCATAGGTGGAAATTATCAGAAAATGGGTTTTGTGTGAATGAATTGTTGTGCTATTCTCAAAAGTGGAAGTATATTAAAGATTATTTAAGATTAAGGTGAAATGTTAGTATACTTTGAAAAAATCTATTATCAACACTGTAGAATAAACATAACAAATAACTAACAAAACTCATTAAGTACTTGTTACATTCAGATTTTGAGAACTGGGCTCTGAAGAGTTGGAAACCAGAGTAACATAGGAGTATTATTTTCTTCCTGGACAATTTTTTTTTAACATTTTCCCTATTAGGAAAAATTTATCACTAATCCTGATTATTTTGAAGAATCCTAATTGTTTAACTGAAGTTGGGCATAGCTGATTGGTTCATTTGCAAGTGAACACTACAGTTTCTAGAGGTAATTTATCATGTAGGTCACCCATAACAATCTTTTTAGTATGATGAACATTAATAGTATGTTCCTCTGAAGATAGGGGTAAAGTTTTAATATTTTTGGAAGTAACTTCATTTTGAGATTTTGTCTTTAAAGTGCTCAAATACCCTTATGCAAAATGTGGTTGAATCTAAAATATGAATGATTTTCTTACATGAGTTATTTGCAAATGATTTGAATTTAAGCTCATTATTTATAAATTAAAACTAAGGAAAATGAAGGGAGAAAACTAGTGTTCTTTTTAGTTGCTAAGGAATCTATTAGTATTAAGGGTGCAATAACAGCTTTGGGAAGGAGTGTTGATAAAATAAGTGTGTTAGTCTTTTGAATTTCTTTCTTTCTTCATGATTTAATGATTTCTGGAAAGTTTTGAAAATGTCCTTTACCTTCCTAATCCTTCTTCTAGACAAGAGAGTAGACATTTTGACAACACTTTTTAAAAGTGGGGAGTGTGTTGCTTGGAACATGTAACATTTTCTTCACTAGGGTATCTGGTAACTAAAGAATAAGCACCCTGGACAAAGTGAATAAATTTAAGGTACAAACTAAGTGTGTTGTTTGCCACTTTTTCTGTCTCTTTCATGTGTTTATAATGAATAGATACAATAAAAATGGCTCATACTTATAAAATTCATTAAGGTTTTTAAGACATTTACTTAGAACTACTGTAAGGTAGGTAATGCAAATCCCCATTCATTTAGGCACACCAAGAAGCAAGTCAACCATTCAAATTAAAGGTAGAATTACAATGTTTCCCCTTTCTCTTTCTTATTTATTTGCCTATTGTCTTTTTACCCTTTAGTTTGTGGGAACAAGATCCTTAAATTGGTATTTATATGGGGAGTTTTGGGGGGGCATAATTAAATATACCTTCTATCTCTTACAAAGGTATTAAGATGGATTGGTGAAAGTAGGGAATGAATTCATTCAGTCTAATTCATGCTCCTGGATAAGACCAGACAAATTTACTTGACACATGCTTTGTGCACACATGCAAAACAAATATGTGCTACTTTTGAGACTTTTCATGCACCATTTCTTCCTTATGTTATCCACCAAACCAGTGCCCCCTCCTTCTTTTAAAATACCACTTATGTTAAATCCCACTTATGGATATCAGGGCATTCAGCTCCATTGGACTAGGTATATCTCTGGGTGCCATGTTGTCCCCCATTAGACCTCTCTTGACAGCTAGATCCTAACACTGTAGTTCCTCATATAAGTTACATGATCTTCACAAAATTGACTAGACAAAATCCTATCATCCTAACAATAGGCAGTTCTCTGTGGTAAAATAAGAGTTATTCTTATCAGAGAAGATCAGGGCACAATTTACTTATTGACCTCTGACATCATTTTGGCTATTATTAATAACAGACTTTTTAAAAAGTTCATGAACTAAAGAGCCACCATCCTAGGATCAGACTTCAATATTGTTTAGTCAGTCAACAAGAATTTCTTAAATACTTATTCTTTGTCAGGCACCATGCTGAGCACTGAAAATACAAATACTTCTATTTGTAGAAAGAATTTGTAGAAAGAAAATACAAATACTTCTATTTGTGGCTAGGTGGCGCAGTGAGTAGAGCGCCAGCCCTGGAGTCAGAAGGACCTGAGTTCGGATCTGGCCTCAGACACTTAACGCAAACACAAAAAGAAACCTAGCCATGTAACCTCGGGCAAGTTACTTAACCCCAATTGCCCTCCAAATGAGATAAGGTATGACAGCCCTTCGTAACTACAAAGTACTAAATAAATGCAAGCTACAATTTATTAAAAAAAAAATAGTCCCTGTCCTCAAGGAGTTTACATTCTCACAGGGGAAGACAACACATAAAGAAGTTGAAAAGTAGAGAAGGGGTTGACTCATTGATTCCTAATTTTATAGCATAATTTGAAGGATTCAAAAACTGATACAATGACAAACTAAGAAAGTTGATAATGATAATTCAAAGATAATTATAGGATAAAGAACTTCTAGTTGAGAGGATTCTCTTTCAATACAGATCACTATCTTTTTTTTTTTCTATAACCCAGCTATATAGGAGTAGGAGATAGACTCATTAGGGACATTTTTTTCTAGCAAAGGTACAGAAACATACCTGATGTATACAAAGGTAATTTATCCTCCAGAAACCATTTGAGGGAAACATGTGTTTCTTTTCATCAAAATTAGCCACTGCTTTTGTTCCAAGTGAAGCTGATCCCCCTTAGTTTTAGACAGTTAATTTCAGGTCCTAAGAATATCATCAGAAATTACAGCCATGAGCTAGATTTTTTTCCTGTTAAAATAAAGTTAGTGGAAGCTAGGTTGTGCAGTGAATAGAGCACAGGCCCTGGAGTCAGGAGAACCTGAGTCCAAATCCGACCTCAGACACTAGCTGTGTCACCTTGGACAAGTCACTTAACCCCAAGTGCCCTGCTTCCCCCTTCCAAAAAGACAAAAATAAATAAAGTTAAAAGAGCAATAGAGTCAGTATCTGCCATTGTTGAAAACTTTTATCTCCATTTTTTATTGTGTACTACATAAGTAAATTTTTTTTTTTTTTCTGGCAAGTATATTGGGGGTAGGGTGAAGAAGGAAAAGATTTTCAGTGAGAGCTCAGTCTGGAGTAAGGTTGTTATTGCCCTGAGGGGTTAATTCTGGCTGAAGGGGCATGGGGAGGGAGCAGTCATAGTTATAGGAGAGGGTGAAGTGGGGTAAGTGTTAGGTTGGAATTGGTGAAGGGGTTCTGGTTGTCTTGGAGACAAACTCCATGACTGTGGAAAGGATAGAATGTGATCCATCTTCTGACTTCCAGACTGACTGATCACACATTCCTTAAGGTAATCTCATGACACTCTAGTCTAGAGCTTTCCTTCTAAAAAGAGGAAGATTTATCAGATAACCTGCATACCCGATCAATCAACATTCATCTACCATGTGCCAGGCAATGTGCTAGGATCTGAAGGTACCAATATAAAGAATGAAACAGTCCCCACTGTCAAGGAGCCTACATTGAAGGGCTATGAACTTTATAGAAAAACCATTATTTTACCTTTGAAAATCTGGCTTCTAAATGCAGAGTCCTTTGATTCCATGAAAAATGAAAAATGAATTTGGGGAATTCCTAATGATGCTATTTTTCATACCTCATTATGTGCAATAGATGTATTCCTGAAAAAGTAGTGTCTAAATCAAATTTTTATAAATCAAAATACACATGAAAGGGATTTTGTATTTTAAAGTGCCTGGATAAATCATTTTGTAGATAATTTCTCCCTAATTTATCAGGTTTATAAATACAGATTTTTATAAATTGAGTTTCCTGGAAGTTAAATACACCTCTTTCTTGTTGGGGCAGGGGATGATTTGGCCCAAAATTTTATCAATGTGGAAATCTCATCCATAGTTGTAGCTTGCCACTTGATCTGTATGTTTTACTCTTAGAGAGCTTTCTAAGGACACTATGAGGTTGCATGACATGTCCATGGTCAGATAGCCAGGATGTGTCAGAGGCAGGATTTGAATCCAGACCTCCCTGTGCCCAAGGCCCACCCTCTATCCACTATACCATATGCCATCCTTGTATAGCTTCATAGATTTATAGCCCATAAGAATCATAAGGGACCTTATGGATTAGTCATTGTGGGAAGGAAAGAATGTGATCTAGTCCAATAATTTTCTCTCTTTTTTTAGGGCAATTGGGGTTAAGTGACTTGCCCAAGGTCACATGGCTAGTAAGAGTGTCAAGTGTCTGAGGCTGGATTTGAACTCAGGTCCTCCTGACTCGAGGGTCGTTGCTCTATTCACTGCGCCACCCAGCCGCCCCTTAGTCCAATCATTTTCAACATATTTTAATAGCAAAAATATTTTCCTTTTAAAAGCAACTTCAATAGAACCTTTATAAGAAAAGTATCTTTGAAAATTACTTAATGCCATATACTAATATCTTACAAATTACTAGCCTGATTTTTCTATTAAATAATCTTGTATTTTCAAATTACTTTTGTTACAGATAAAGTAATTGTACAAACAACAGCGTAAGGGATGAAACTGTCCACTTTCAATGTTTTATAACTGGCAAAGAAAAGAGATATGACATCTCACAATAATTTTAGTTTTATAAGCCTGTATCTGTGGGGATTGCTTTAGTACATCACATTGCTTCTTGGCAACCAGACACTTCAGGAGATAAGATGCTGGGTCTGGAGTCAGAAATACCCAAGTTCAAACCCATCTCAGATACTTACTAGTTGTGTGATCTTGGGCAAGTCATTTGACGTCTCTTTGCTCAATTTTCCCAACTATAAAATGGGGATAACAATAACACATACATCCCAGAGTTTTTGTGAGGATCAAATGAGATAATATTTGTGGAGCAGTTAGTATAGTGTCTGTTCCATATGAATGTTAGTTACTATTACTATTACTGCAGATTTAAAGAGTTCTGTCTTTAAATTCATTATGTTTTATTTGTAAATATCCTTGTAAATTTATTGGAATCATGGCTTCTCTCCTCTCATTGACATCCTTTGATCAGTCATTTAGTTTTAAGGAAACTGGGTCAGATTTATATTGTTTAGCATATAAAATTTAGATTTAAAAATATTGGTAAAATTTGTGTCATGCATCAAGATCCCTATCAGATAACGGGGATAGTGAATGTCATAGTCGTGCTTCTGTATTGGTAACAATGATAGTAATAACAATAATATCTACATAATTCCCTAATGTTTGTAATGGGTTTTGCTTTCATTATCTCTTTTTATCCTCACAAGAACCCTGTAAAGTAAGTTATGTTATTTCCAAAGGTATAAAGAAAATTACTCTCATAACATTTTTTATCACCACTTACCCCAGACTCCTAGGCTTATATATAATGGGTCCTAAAGGCTAGGGCAGAGAGGGGAAGCCTTCTTACATTTAAACACTAAATACTGTATTATACCACTATCACCACCACCACTACCACCACCACCACCACTATTACTACTACTACTACTACTACTACTACTACTACTACTACTACTACTACTACTACTACTACTACCACCACTACCACTACTACTATTACTGAGGTAGGTGCTATTTTTACATATGTGGAAACTGAGGGAAACAGAAGTTTAATGACTTGCCCAGGGTCACAGAGCTAATAAGCTATTGAGGCTGGAGTCAGACTCAAGTTTTCCTAAGTCCAGTACAAGTACTCTATCAACTAAGTCATCTAGGTACCTGACAGAATTAACAGATCTTCAAGCTGCTGTTGATAACTGCACAGAGTAAATCATTATTATGAGAAGCAAACTAAAACCTAAACCATAAATTATTAATTTTTGATTCACAGACCCTAACTACATGGAGTTCATTCACTTGAGTAGGAAAATATATTATTTCAGCAAAGTTGGTTTGATTTGTAATTCTATTAATTTTATTTTATTCATTCAAAAATAATATTTGGAGAAGGGGTCCATAGGCTTCACTAGATTACCAGAAGGATCCGTGATACAAAACAGGCTTAGAACTTCTGACTTAAACTGATGAGGAGACTCTAATTTGAGCCTAGTTCTCAAGAGACATCTGGTAAGTGTCACAACATGTTCTCACTGGTTTTCCTTCAAGATCAAAATGAACAAGATGCTTAATTTTCAATGATTCTTTTGGTTATATTCTTCAGCATACTAATTAAATCCTTCACTGTTGAAATGGTTAAATAGGTTGGGTGGTAAGGCTACCCACCTGCAATTGACATTTTTGGACAAGTCAACCAGTTTTAGGAAACTGAAATTAGACTTATTCCAAGACAAAATTTCAAAATATAGTAACATTTTGGACTCTTCAAAAACCATGAGAAGATAGTACAATCTCACCAAAAAATTCATCAATTGTCCGACATTGCATTACTCACCTTTGTGGCTGAAGTGTACTGTGTTAGAAAGGAGACAACAGTAGAATCAGACATAATATAAAGAGTAGAAGGGCCCACATAGCTGTGGCTTACTACCACATGATGAAATGTCCTCAAGGACAATTGCTCTGCCATTCTGCAAATTTAGGGCTCACTGGCATGATTTTTAGTTTCCATTTATTATTTTTGCATCAGTGGGTTGCTTTTTTGATACTGCTACAAATTTCACATCCCACTTTTCAAGTGGAATTCATATTTAAAAAAGGATTTTAAAATTGATGCACAAGGTTGTAAAGTCAGCTCAGAATAAAAATGAAATGAACACTTGCTTGCCATGACTGAGTTTTGAAGAGAGATGCAAGGTTCTATTTTTAATCCTTTACCTGTTTTGTTTCTTTGCCTGAGGGAAGTCAGAATCAGATGCAGAGGACATTGTATTTTATTGTTATTGAGTGACCCAAATTATTCTTAAGTATTCGTTAATCTTGTTAATACTGAAACTACAGGGAATTTGGGTCCTGGCTGTCTGTTGACTAGGAATAATATTTTTAGATACCTATGATGTTATAACATTGTTTTTATTTCCTATTACTTTGTTGAAAAAAAGAATATTTGATTCATTTTGGGTCCTAGCAAATTTCTTTGATAAGCCTTGAGAAATAACCTTGAATGCAGAAGCCCAAGCTTTAAGGTTATTATATGGATTTCTGATTTAATAAAGGGAGCAATTATATCTCTGTCTTTTACTCACAAAGGCTAAAATCAAAGAAGAGATTATCATTGTCACAAACACTAAATTAGAAGGCTCATGGACCTACAATGTCTTCTGCAATTTCTGGGGTGTTCACTTATCATGTTTATTCCTACAATTTTCTTTTTATTGCTGCATGTTTCAGGTGCAGGGAAATTGATTTGAGCATATTTTGAATCTTTTGGTTGGTTGTGACCCTCATTTTAGTATTTTAATTCTCTTTCATGACATGGATTTACCACTCTCTGTGTATAGACTGTGTAAAGTTCTAGAGCCATTTGTGTGTGTGGATGCAAATCTGGCATTCCTTTTGGTCTTTTCATTGTAGTTCACAAAAGGCAGGATTTGAGAGTAAAACGGAATAATGGCTGGTCAGAAGACTGTTTGCACAGCTGCATTTAAGCAGTGACCAAGCCTTTAAAAAGCCTGGTAGGAGGAGAAATGAATAGAAACTCTTGTTGCCCTAGTCATGAAATATCTTGGACACTGCTTTGTATGGTATGAAGTCATTATGTATGTTGGGTCAGGGCTCTTCTTTTGCTTCCCCTCCTTGTTTACTCTGGTCTCCCAGGGGGAAACTAATTAGCCTTTCTGTCATTATAGAATTAGAAAATATTTTTTCTAGGATAAGATGACATCAGTAAATAATGCATGTAATGTACCTAAAATTAAAACTTACATTAAACATCACTCTGACAGCTGTCTAATGCAAAGATATGGAGGACAACGGTATTGACATACCTGTCTCTTCTCATGAGCTGTAGCCTATGAAAGTAGGCTACCAAGCAATAATTTAATCAGAAGAATCAGAACGGCTTTAAGCTCCAATAAATAGTGGGTCAGCATCAATGTCAGACTCAGAAGACATTGTATTAAGTTATGACTTGCAACTTTGTGAGTAGCTTCTAAAAGTTAGTTCAGGGATTCCTGGCAAAAAAAACAAAGGCAATTTTACAGATTTAGAACGAGAAAGGACCTTAGAGAGCAATCAGGGGGTTTGCTCTTCATTTCACATGTGAAGTTATTGAAACCTAGAGAGAAGCAACTTTCCCAGTATTGCAAAGGTAGCCATTGGCAGAGAAGGGATTTGAGGTCAGGACCTCTCTTTCACATGAATCATATATGCTGAAACGATGGTGGTAACAGAATAGGCCCTGATGATGGATCCATTGTTCAAGAATATGGCAGTATCAACATGTGTCTTTGACATGAATTGAATGGGTTTTTGTTTGTCTGTTTAAAACTAGGATTCAACTTGTCAGTTTTATTTGCATAGGTTTGAAAAGGGGGTTGCTTATTTTTAGCTATTATAATAATGCTTACAATCAGATATTCCTTTTTATAAATAAAATATTTTCTTGATAAAAATATTAGTGCTTAATGTGGTAAGGACCCAGGATATCAATGTGAGAACTCCAATGTAAATAGCAAATAATCAGTGTGCATTCTTAGTGAGTTGTCTGAGGATAAGGAAGGGAAAGTGTGATCCATGGTCATGAAGCTACTAAATGTCAAAGGTAAAACTTGAACCCATGCCCTTCATCCTCCCAAGTCTAATATAATATTCAATATATCTAAATGTAAAAGAAATCTTTGGGTAGCTAGGTGGTGCAGTGGATAGAGTGTAGGACCTGGAGTCAGGAAAACTCACCATCTTGAGTTCAAATTTGACCTCAGACACTTACTAGCTGTATGACCCTTGGCAAGTCACTCAATCTTGTATGCCTCAGTTTCCTCATCTGTAAAATGAACTGGATAAGGAAATGGCAAATCACTCTATTATCTCTGCCCCAAAAAGCCACAAGTGGGGTCATAAATAGTTGGATGCGACTAAACAAAAGAAATGCTAGTGGTGAAAGGTCTTTGTTATGACTGGAAAACTACAGCTTTATTTAGGCTATAGGAGATTCATCAATTTACTTTTGCTGTTTCATTTTTTCCTTATTGCCCTAGAAAATGCAATGGTGTTAGAGTCCTGGGTCCCTACCCTATCCTATACCAGAGCTCACAAGCTTCTGTATTACTTCAGTCTTACAGTACACTTTTCTCACAATGGCTCTGTGAGACAAGTAGGCCAAGGATATTCATCCCCATTTTACAGATGAGAAAATAACCTTGGAGTGGGTTTGACCTTTCCTAAGGTCAAACTACTAAATAAAGATAGAAATAGAACTCTGGGTCTTCTGTCTCCAAATGCAGAACTTTCCCCACTGTTCTAGCTTTCTTCTTCCCTCTTGTCCCCAGGTGGCAGTCTTCTGGTGCCTCTGGCTATGACTCATTTCTGTGAGTTGGAAGGTTAGGGGCCTGAAGAGAAGCTGGGTGAGAATCATTACATTGTGCTATTTGCTGTGTGTCAGGGACCAAACTTCATCTGAGAGGTACTGGGATGTGGCATCCTCAGTGGAGTAAGGCTAAAATACTACTAGCAATATATGTAAGAAAAGCAGTTCTTATAAATTCTCTCATTTGTGAGGCATTTTGTAAATGCTTGATGGCAAGTGACCATTCTCTTAATGGCAAGTTTTCCTTCCCCTTTTCAAGGGGGTGGTTTCTTGTTGCTTCTTTTATTTGCTTGATTATGATGATGAAAGCAGAGCAAATAATTATGATTATGACAGTAGAGTACATAATAAGTCAGGTAGTATTATTCAAGGTTGATAGATTTGTCGCCTTTACTTTTGGGGAAAATTAGGTGTTTTCTGAATAATCTTTAACCATTTTGCATTGTGTTGTACTGCAAAGAAAGAGGTAATATATGCAAATGAGCTTTTACAGAAATAATATCCTCTGGGATAATTTTAAAAGTGAATAAAAGATATTTTCCTCATTATTTTAGTTGTACTAATAACTTGCCTAGCCTAGATCATAATCAACTTGCCCCCCAATGGGATATAAATTTTACAGTGGAAACTTACTGCTTGTGGCTAATGTCAGCATAAACTATCATTGTCTAAGGAAAATTTCTCTTACATAAATCAAAAATGGTAAGCTAAATGATACACTGGTATCATTTAGATATATGTACATGTTCATAGATGCTTGTGAATATATATGTATATATACACATATATACATATACAATATCATTTTGGTTTGTGAATTCATGAAAAATTTTGTAAGCCCATGGCTTTTCATTCCTTTGGTAAGTGCTGCTTGACCAATCTCCATTTCTTGGCTGTGTTATGGATCATGGTATTCATAACACCCGACTCTTACATTTATGAAATATTAAATTGTATGTTAGTTCATTATATTCATGTCACACTTCAGGGGGCAGTTGACCCTAAGTGCTTGAGGAAATGACAGATTGTAATTTGTACAGAGTTCCTCACGTTAATAATACTTCAAATACCTAACACCTAATGTTGTTGTGGGAAAACTGTTGGGGATTTTCCTTCACCTTTGGAAAGGGTTTTTAAGCTGGTCCCCTGTCCCAAAGATACATGGAATGGATTTTTTGCGGGGGGGTGGAGACCATGTATTTAGATATGGAAAAAATACATCTTTGTTTTCACTAACCTTTGCTTTCCTTTTGAAGCCCATGTATTTTATTTTGTCAAAACATTATTCTGAATAGATGTACATAGACTTCACTAGATTATCAAAGTGGTTCATGAAGCCTCTTGAGACCTTAGAACCTTATAGCCAAGAGAAAATCCTCCCATTTTAATTCTATGTTGGCAATTGTTTGTGCTAATTTAAAAATCCTTGCCTTTTTGTTTTATTCTTCACTTAATATACTTAATAATCATAAATAACATTACAGATGACATATGATAGATGGTAGAGAGATATAGATATAGAGATATAGACAGACAGATAGATGGAGGGAGGGAGAGAGGGAGAGAGAGAAAGAGAGAGAGAGAGAGGGAGAGAGAGAGAGAGAGAGAGAGAGAGAGAGAGAGAGAGAGAGAGAGAGAGAACGCTCAAGAGAGCATTTGTTAAATGCTTATTGTGTGCTAGCCACTATGTTAAGTTCTGGTAATATGAATACAAGCAGGCAAGATCCTCAAGGAAGATCCTCAAAAAGCTTACTTTTAAAATAGGGAAATGTAATACATAAAAGGGAGGTGAAAAGGAGGATGTATACTGCCATGGAATTATATAGAGTTGGAGGAAGTATCATGGGGGTCTGCCTAATTCTATGCACAATAAGGCAGATATTCATCTGTCAGATAAAACTGGGTATCCCAGGGGCAGAGTCCCCGGGCTGTGTGAGAGTTAGAGGAGAATGATGGTTGGAAGGTGATGTGGGGTCTTGATTGCAGGTAAAATAAGAGGAAAACTCACTTTCTCAGAGCCAGTGGTCAAAGGGGACTAAGTCTCTCTTGTTTTATCCTTCAACGAATCTTGTACATTTCAGTACTAATAGCAAGGCACATTTTGTGGAGGGAAATATGTTTTTTAGAGAATCTCACCATAAGGCATTCTGAAATTGAGTGATATGCTTGGGGAGGGAATGTGAGAATATATGAGTAACTGGCAGACACAGACTAAAATAGAATTTGTCCAGGGGATAGTGGCCTAATTTTGTTAACATAGATATTTTTAAGGAATTCCATAAGACCTATATTTGTTATACCCATTCTGAAAATATTGACATAAAAAAGTCACAAGTTCTTTGGCAGGTGACTTGTACAGATATCCTTAGAAATGAGATGAGTTGGCATGATTCATTGGTAACACAAGAAGCAAAGAACTCCTGGCCCATGTTATAAAGGTGAAGAGAAATCGTTATGGGGTAGATGATTAATAGCTAGCTAGATAGATAGAGATAGATGTAAATACATATAAATATATGTTGTTTTCAACATAGATATTAATATACATGTAGATCACATATATGGCAATATAAGAAACCCTGAACAATATAGATTTGAAATAAGGAGGCTTATTGTGTATTAATACATCTCAGGAGTTGTTTTCGAGATTAAGTTTAACAGCAGAGGAATCGTCTTGTTCCTCTCTTGTTTCTGTGCCAGACTATTTCCACTTGAGATCTTGTCCATACAGCATTGAGCTTACTGCTCAAGTGAAACGAATGATTGGCAGCCGCCTACCTCTGAGGGCACTTGAATTGTGTGTGTGCATGTCTGATATTTTTTAGTCTTGACCTATGATTTCATTGATGCAAAGAACTCCCAGTTGTAGAAATTCTATCCATCAATAAATATTGGCAAGTTATCTGTAATTCATATTCTTAGAGCATGAGTTCTTTATCTGGGCTCAGTGAACTTGTGGATTTTTTAATACATAAATTTTGATAATTATATTTCAATATATTTTGTTTCCTTTGTAATCCTAGACATTTTTATTTTATGCATTTATAAACATTATTTTGAGAGAAGATTCATAGGTTTCATCAGACTACTAAAGGGATCTATAACACATTAACAACAACAACATAAGTTAAGAATCCCTGTGTTTCTTTTTCTTGCTTGAGTGTTGTCTGGGGTATTGAAACATTAAGTGGTCACTTAGTATATCAGAGACAGGACTTGCACCTAGGTCTTCATGATTTCAAGCTGACCCTTCATCAGCTTTGTTATTATATTATTGTTTTCAAAATTCTCTTCATCCTCCTGCTTGCTATGTCCTCTATCATGGGTGGAGAGCCTGTGGCCGTGAGGTCTTCTAAGTCCTTGGGTATGACCTTTTGAGTGAGTCCAAGTTTAACAGAACAGATCCCTTTATTAAAGGGATCTTTTCTGAGAAGTTTAGATTCAGTCAAAGGACTGTACTTGAGGACCTAGAGGGCCACATGTGGCACTGAGGCCACTGGTTCACCTCCCCTTCCTCCATAAAACCATAAAATCACAGAAGTGGCCAAAGATCCTAAGTCAAATAGTAAAAGCAGCTCTTTGTAACTCTCTCATCACACTTTTACAATGTATCTCATGGACTCCTATCATATTCTCCCTTGTCTTATTCTTCTTCATATCTCTAGCAATGTCCACCAGAGTTCCTGGCACGTGACATACTAATGCCATGGATATAAAATGCAATTATCTCACCTAAAAAATTAATGGAGACAATTAATTTGACTAGTGAGGCTGAATACACAATTGTAAGACAAGAGGAATGAATGAATGAATAAATGAATGAATGAATGAATGAATGAATGAATGAATGCACCAGCATGAAATAAGCACTTAATGAATATTTGTAGAATGTTGAATGTGGTCTACCCTGAACATTACTAGATAGGTCTGATGACGATAGCTTTGTGGTATGCTTAAAGTTTTTGAATGTACAAGCTATCCTCATCAGCTCAAACCCCACCCCTCCCCAATCCATTTCAAGCCATAATATTCTGGCCCATTTGTTTTTCTATATAAATTTCATTATTATTTTATTCATTCTTGAAAGTTTCAAAGGATCATAGATTTATATCTGAGGGAGATCTTCTAATTCATCTAGTAGGACCCTCTCTTTTATAATTAAAGAAATTGACCCATAGAAGAAACTGGCACAGCTTGCTCAAAGTCACAGAGTCACATGGTAAAGCTGAGATACAAGCCATGTGTTCTGACTCCAAATCCAACATTTTTCCCACCATGCCATTCTGACATTCTTTTGATTAATATAAAGTTTATGGATTAATTTTGAAGTATTGTCATTTTTACCACATTTTTATTTTGCTTTTTGGAGGGGGGAAGGCAGGGCAATTGGGGTTAAGTGACTTGCCCAAGGTCACATGGCTAATAAGTGTTAAGTGTCCGAGGCCAGATTTGAACTAAGGTCCTCTTGTCTCCAGGGCCGGTGCTCTGTTCACTGTGCCACCTAGCCGACACATTTTTACCACATTAATCCATCTTATCCTGAATGTCCTTCCTCCCTATATGTAAGTCGTTATAATTTAAATTCATCTTTATTCTGGCCATAGGTATTTCTAGGTCAATTCTCAAGTATTTTTTCATTATTGTAAATGGGGTTTCCTTTCATGATTTTATTCTTGATTTTTACTGCTAGTATATGGAAATCAAATTAATTTTGTACATTAATCTTTCATTAATTATTCTTGTCTTGCAATTGTGTATTCAACCTCACCGATCAAATTAATTGTCTCCATCAATTTTTTTTAGGTGAGATAGTTGTATTTTCTATCCATGGCACTAGTTTGTCACCTGAAAATAATGATATTGTTAACTTCTCATCCCCAGTGTTCATTTATCAGATCTTTTTTTCCTGACATTTGAAATTTCTAGAATGTCTGGGATGTCAAGTATAACTGGTAAAAAAAAAAAAAAAGAATCAGCCTTGTTTTGTACCTGTTTTTGGTGAGAATGCATCTAATCTTTCTCATTCTATATTATTCTGACATTTGGGCTAAAGGTAAATATTTTATTGTGTTGAGGAGAGTGTCATTCTATTTTCCTTAGAGTTTTTATTATAAAGGGATGTTAAATTTTGCCAAGGGCTTTTCAAAATCTATTGACATAATGGTATGGATTTTTGAGAGCTTGGGGTTTATATGTTTTATTATGTTAAGGTTATATACCATTTTGCTTGCTTTATGTAAAATGAGCTTTGCCATGATGAATAACTCAAAACAAATAATTTCTACTTACATGTATGAATGGAACATGTTTTGTTCTTTGTATAGTGATTGCTTCTTTACTCAAGTTACAAATGTATACTGAGTTATTACACAAGTTACTTACATATTATTTATTTATACTTATGTGAGATCCATACCTGTCATTAATAAGTTTGTATTTAGATGACATATGATTTAGTAAAAAAAAAAAAAGATCTCTAGATAAGGTAAGATTTAAGAGATTTGAGTACCAGTTCAGTCTTCTCACTGGCTTGCCGTGTGGCCTTGGGAAAGTAACCTAAATTTTCTGTGTCTCAGTTCCTTCCTTCCTTTTATGAAATGATGGACTTCTATATGAACTTCTATATAAGCTTCACTTATATATTTATAAATGCAAGAGGAGAAACAAAGTGTGTGTGTATGTGTGTGCATGTGTGCGTGTGTGTGTGTCTTGAAGTAATTAGGAAGACTTGAGTTCAGATTCCCTTCCACTTACTAGTTCTACAGCCACTATAAAGTTATAATCTCTCCAGCCTCTCTAAGTCTTCACAACTGTAAAATGGGTATGATAACACCTACTTCAGAGTTGCCATAATGCTCAGATGAGATAATACATTTAAAGAATTATGAAAATGTCATCAGTTATTGTCTCTAAGTTTTTTTCCAGTTCTGACATTCTAGGATTTCATGGATTTTTCCTCCAGTTAAAATTTAAATTCCTGGGGTGGCTAGGTGGCGCAGTGAGTAAGAGTGCCAGCCCTGGAATTGGGAGGACCCTGATTGGTTCTGGCCTCAGATACCTAACACCACACAAAAATAACTGGCCTTTTAACCTTGGGCAAGTTACTTAACCCTAATTGCTTTTAAAAAATGTTTAAATTCCTTCAGCATATATTTTACTCTGTCTAAAATGAAGAAATGGGAAAATGGGGGGAAACATTTTACTAGATTTCTACATTTGAGGGTAATTGATATATTACCATTTGGGGTTTATTGAGCCACTATGCTAGAATTTTTTTAATGCTTCCAATAATTTTTATTCATTTTAATGGAAATTTAACCCATTAAGCAATCACCATTCACTTCAAAAATGAGATCAAAACACTATAGAAACTGTTGTTCTTAGTTTTTTTGTTATTTAAGAGTCCCAAGACTTCAGGAGGGTGTTATCTTGACTTGCAAGTGAATTGGATTTAAGTGAGGTCGAACTGTACAAAGTCATAGTCTCATTCTTTCCTCCAGAGTCATGGAAGTCCAGTGACAAGATAAATGTCAGGACAACTGGAGAAGGAGACCGCCATGGAAGTGGTGGGGGACCTTGAAAATTAATTTATTTTTGGTTTTCAACTTTCAGTTCCACAAGCTTTTGAGTTTTAAATTTTCTCCATCTCCCTCTCCTCTCCCCTCCCCAATCTGATATAGGCTCTTCATATACATTCATATTAAACATATTTTCACATTAGTCATGTTGTAAAGAAAAATTAGAACCAATAGGAGGAACCATGATAAAGAAGAAATAAAATGAAATAAAACAGAGAGAGAGAGAGAGAGAGAGAGAGAGAGAGAGAGAGAGAGAGAGAGAGAGAGAGAGAGAGCAAATAGTGTGTTTGGATCTGCATTCAGACTCCATAGTTCTTTCTCTGGATGTGGATAGCAGTTTTCATTTTGGTTCTTTTGGAGTTGTCTTAAAACCTTTCATTGCTGAGAAGAGCTAAATAGATACAGTAATCTGGGGGAAGGAAAGAGAAGGCAAGAAAGCAAAATCTCTGGGGAGCCTTTGGTAGTGAGACCTGGATTAAAACAGGCAATATTCACCATTGTTAATTTTTTTTCTCATCTCTAAAGAGATTATAGGAGATTATGACTTTAGGAGACTCAGATATTTGACTTCCCACTTTGCTGTTCAGAGGCTCAGAAGGCCTCCATCCTTACAAAAATAAAAATAAAAATCCAGTTCCTTAGCCTATGCTCCTATATAGCTATGAAATGCTAGGACAACATTCCACAAAAAAAGACAGTCTTCTAAAGAAAGTATTATAACATAAGATCCTATGTTTGGTACTTTTACCTGTAATGATAGCACTAATATAGTTGAGAAAATTCTGAAAATGCTATTAAATATTATTTTAAGGTTATTGTTTCATATTTCCCATTTGCCCTATTTCTCACTCATTAAGGAAGGCAGGCTGTTTCCTAGCACTGAAGTTTAACATTACCTAGCTACAAGCAGGCTTCCAGAAGAAGGGTTTTTTTTTTCCTGTTTTCTCCTTGTGTGGAAAATAAAATAGCTTTCAAAGGATAATTTTCAAAAAAAGTCTCAGAATATTGATCAGTGAGTTGATTAATGTCTTTTTATTAACTAGTTACAGTAAAGGGCATCTTGTTTTTCATTGTTGACAGGAGCTTCTTGATTATTACTCCAAAGCCATTAGTTTGATTTGTTAAGCATAGACATATTTATATATGCATAGAGAGATAACCTAAAATGGTTCCATTAATAGCACTCTCTAGGGAATTAGCACATATACCTCACTTGGATGAGTAATATTCAAAGAATTAGAAAACAAAAATATTCATATGACACTAAAACTTTATTGAATATTGTTATATGTTTCATATTTAATTCAGGAAGCATTTCAGGACCTTATATATGGTCTCTCAGGACTAACCTTAAGTCATTCAAAACTGCAGAAGGTCATCATCTTAGACCATACCACAGCTTCAGAAGAAAAACATTCATTATTTAAACTTCCTCATTGTTTTAGCCTAGAAAAATGAGTTTCTTACATAAAGAACAGTTTAAAGTTAAAGTAAAAGACTGAAAATGGGGAGAAACTCAAGATATTAATAGAAAAATTTTTACAAGTTTATGTTAATAAGGAACTGAGATCTTGGCTAAAGTGTCATAAAGGCTAGTCATTAATTTAAAGTAAACAGAGGTTCAGACTTTATGATTTCACAAGTAGCAGGAACTTCAGGGAGAGGAAACAATCTCTATTAACATTGAGTTGAGCCTTCTTTGGAATTTATAGTTTCAGAGAATGCCTAGAACATTGAGCAATTAATTGCTCAGTGTTTTATGTACACACACACACACACACACACACACACACACACACACACACACACACACAGTTGGAAGTCAAACCCAGATTTCCTAACCACCTCTTCAACCACTTTGTTACACTACCTCTCTGCTCTTTTAAGTAAGATCAGAAAAAAAATAATAATTATGGATTGATTACTAGGCACCGTTCTAGTAGACTTGAAGCTTTGTTTCAAGTTTCAAATTCCATCTCTGACATTTGTAACATTTAGTCTCAACCTCTTTGAGCCCAAGTTTCTTCATCTGTAAAATGGGAATATTAGCTACAATTGTGTTGACTCTCACAGGGTTGTAAAATCAAATAGGATAATTGATGATGTGCATAAAATACTTTGTGAACCTTAACAAAACTCAGTTAATGTCATCAGATATTAGCTAGGAAGAGCATATACTCCATTTAGAAAGCTGTGATATGAACAGTGAAAAAATAAATATAATAAAAGATTTAATTAGTTCAAGATAAAATAAATATTTACATATGCATAAAATAAGAAAGAGTTTACCTGAAATGATTTAGTTAACAACATATTTTTGGTTAAGAGTTCCTATCAATCTATAATGTACTTTGATGAACCTGATTAATTTTATTTGGAGGCAATCAGGGTTAAGTAACTTGCCCAGGGTCAGACAGCCTGAGGCTAGATTTGAACTCAGCTCCTGCTGACTCCAGGGTCCATACTCTTTCCACTGTGCCACCTAACTGCCTGAACACAATTAAATTTTAAAGAGATGGTAAACAATCATTGTATTAGGAATCCAGAAAGAGAGAAATTATGTCAAGATAGAATGGTGGAAAAATGCTCCATGGAAGAGGTGAAATTTGAGCTTGAGCCCATAGGATTCAGAGGATGTGAATGGGCAGAGAGAGGAAGAGGAAAGTCATTTGAGATAGTGGATGCACCATAAACAAAAGTACAAAAATGGGAAAACAATTTCTGGGGGCAGGTGATAAATTTATTTTAATGGAATGGGCTATATGGGGGAGAAAGGAACAGAAAATTTTAGAAATGCAGAGTGCCTTTAATGCTAGGTTAGGGAGTTTCTATTTAGTCAATAAAAATTAAGTGCTTACTATGTGCCAAACATTGGTGATAGAAAAAAAGAAAAAATATGCTATATCTTTAGGAAGACATGGAATAGGACAACACACAAATATCTATATCTTTATCTATCTTTAGAATAAGATCAAGATCAATAAAAATACAAGATCAATAAAATACAAATGGGAAGCTATATCTTTCAGTTGGGACAGGAGAGGCCAGGGGAAGACATCTTTCAGAAAATAAGAATTTAGCTGAGAAATCCAGGGCAGTCAGAAATTTGACACAGGTGAAGAGGAGGAGCATTTAAGTCATCAGAGAAAGCTATGTAAAGGCCATGAATAACCATGAGGATAATGAAAAAAAAAAACCCTCCTTTTCTTTATGGGAAACAGGAATTTTGGGAGACAAAAGACAGGCAGATAGTGATCCCCCATGTTATGTGTTAGCAAAAATTCTTTGAATATTTGAATATTATGAATGTTTAGCCTGAAAGTTTCATATAATATCATGGGACGGAGTTAGAGCTGGAAAGATTTTAGAGATTAAGTTGATTGAGCAAATAAGCTCCTTGAAGGCATTTTTGTTTCATTTTTGTCTTTGTGCCATCAACGCCTATCATACAGTAGGTATTTAATGAATGTGTGTTGGTTGACAGCATTTAATCCTGTGTACTTCACAGATAGATGAGAAAATTCAAGTACAAGTTAGTAACCTAGATCATCTGATTCTACATATAGGATCCTTTCTATTAATCAATAAATAAGAATTTACTAAGCTCTTAATATGTACTAGGCACTCTGGAAAGAATTGGGAATACAAAGAAAGACATAAAAAAAAAAATACTGGGGCAGCTAGGTGGTGCAGTAAATATAGCATCCGCCTTAGAGTCAGGAGGACCTGAGTTCAAATCTAGCTTCAGACACTTAACACACACAAAACAACTAGCCATGTGACCTTGGGCAAGTCACTTAACCACAATTGCCCTACCTTCTCCCATCCAAAAAGCAGAGAGAGAGAGAGAGAAATACTTGCCCTCAAGAAGCTCACATTTTAATGGGAAGAAAACATGTAAATAACTAAGGATATGATATATAGAGAGTAGATGGGAGGTGATGCATTTATTGCTTTTTTTTTTTCTAATGCATCCTTTTACCTTTTCTCTTTTGCCCTTCACTGATATTTTTGAATGAAATAGTGTTTCTTTACCTCTTCTTTCCAGGTACATTCTGTTGAGTAAGGAGGGTAGGGTCACACTTTTTAAGTAAGGGACAACCAGATAGCAAAGTATATAGAGTGCTGGGCCTGGAATTAGGAAAACCTGAATTCCAATCTGACCTCAGACACTTAGAACCTGTGTGACCCTGGGCAACTCACTTAAGTAAGCCTCTTTACCTCAGTTTTCCCATCTGTATGAGTTGAAAAAGGAAATAGCAAACCACTCCAGTATATTTGCCAAGAAAGCACCAAATGGTTCCAAAGACACAGACACAACTGAACAACAAAAAGGAAGACTTTATTAGCCAAGTCTCTTGGCCAATAAGCTCCTCAAGGGTAGGGACCATTTCCATTTTCTGTCATTCCATCCCAGCACCTAGAACAACAAACACTAAATACTCGTTTGTTGAAGTGAATATAATTTGATATTAGGGTTTTTGAAAATGGTAAAAGGTGTCTTAAGGCAAGAAAAAAGGCACTTTTGATTGATTTTATTACTGCTACAGGTGGGCTTAGACATAGCTATTCTGCTTCCCATAGTATGTTCAATCATTATCAATTTGTTCCTTCTACTCTAGTCTCGTTCTTTCTTTTCTAAAATTCTATTCTATGCTTACTTTAATAAGTAAAAAAAATTCACACACTGGTACCTTTTTTAAATTAAATTCATGATTTGCTGCTGAAATAGAAGGCTTTCTAACCTTAAGAACTTGAATGAAATTTCTTGACTTCTGTAAGTTCTATGTATTTTTGGGGGGGACAGGCGGAGCTTTAACTTAGGTCTCTAAACTTTTTTAATGTTACATGCTTTCACAAAGGGTTCAGTTCACTTCTTTTGGGGGTATTTAACAGTAGCATGATTAGTCCAAAATTTCAGAAACATACTGAATTATAGGCCTAGCTTCAAACTGGCACATGAACACATTGTTTTTACCTTGCAGCAATTTAAAATGCTATACTCTGTATTGGAACATATTTTACTGTGTTGTGCTTGTCAAAAATAGCGAATTATATGGACATTGAAAATATCATTTTTTCAAAGTTTTAAAGTCAATATCTACAATGACAAAGAATCATTGTAGCATTTAATCTATGTCCATTTTCTGTCTAACTCCCTCAAAAACAAAGCACAGGAATTTTAAAATTGAGCTGGTGATATAACCTCTTCTAATATTTTTTCCTTTAAAAATAATTGCATAGCATTCTCTTACCCAAGATTTTTTCCTTCTCACAATAGTTATGGAGAAGAAAAATTAAAGGATGAGAGGCATGACTAAATCATTGAATAAATAGTCAAATTTGTAGACAGTTGTTATCATGGATGGAGGAGTTTGGGATTTGAAAGAAATAATCTTCCATCTTCAGATTATTTTGGCAAAAGCAAATAGGTTAGTGGTTATTTGCCAGGATAGTATTAATTTTCTTTCCTTTACTTATTTTTTTAAAGCAATTGGGGTTAAGTAACTTGCTCAAGGTTACATGGCTAGTCATTATTTATGTGTGGGTGCTCATTTTCTGAGGCCGGCGCTCTTACTCACTGCGCCACCTAGCCGGCCCCTTTCCTTTACTTATGATGGAAGTAAAAAAGGCTGAAATTCAGAGATCATCATGGCAATATTGAATAGTTACATATTTGTGTTTTGAGTTTGGCTAAAGTTTGCACAAGGAGAAATTTCTCATTAACTGAAAATTAGATAATTATGATTTAAATAAAATGGCATATAATCAGTCAGGGTTTTACAAATGATTATGTATTTTCCATACTAACCTGGGAGTCAGCCTGTGACTGACATGTTGTGGCATGATCTGTCATGTTTTTATTTCTGTATTTGAATCCCTAGCATATAGGATGGCACTTCACTAACCCATTGCATTAATCTATAGATCCAATGATTTTGTAGATTATTTCCTTGATGCCTCATCTTCTGTGTATATAGAAATAGTAGATCAGCAAACAAAATATTGCTAAATAATTTGAAGTTTTAATTACAAGATTTATTAATTTAGAATTTATACTAGAAGATTCAGCTACATGTCTAAGTATATATGAAGGAATTCCAAGACAGTTGTCACAGAACATTCTTGTTTTCACAATTTTCAAATATGGGAGAAAAGAAACTTCCATTAAGGAACTAGTAATGATATTCTGATGGATGTAGGATTCCATCAGTTTTGATATTTCTTCAACTCTCCATTCCTTCTCACCTCTGTGATTTTTCTATGTTTTTCTGCAAATTCTCCAGATAGGATCTTTTCAAAATACTAGAAGGTTTTATCTTGCTTATTTAATACTTGGAATGCCAGTATACCACTTAGAAAATGTATTATATCCCAGTCTTATTGTATGACTTGTCCATAGCTTTTTCTAATCATGCACATCTTTAGTAATGTCTTCTAAGTGAATCCTTGTGTATGTCAACAAGCATTTGTTAAGAAGTATTGAACTGAGTGACAAAGGTAGATCTGCGTTGCTCATGATCAAGTCTCTTCCTTATTCTTTATCATTTTCCTTTATTTTATACTAACAATGGCATCATAACCTGGCTTTGGCCAATTCTTTCCTAAATAACATTGCTAAACTGGTATAGTCATTTAATGAATAATAGCTGTGTGGCTGGCATTCTGTTTGGGGTGGGGACAAACAGGGAGGAGAATGAAATTAAACTGGCAAAGACATTTTCCATATTTTCATTTTAAGGGTTACCACTTTTCATTTGATCATACATAATTATAGAATGTTTATTTTTTTTTCAACTTGTACTCTCTTGCACTTAATAATGGGGTTAATATATTTTCCTTTTCTTCCTCTTCAATTTTTTTTCTGTAGGCCTGGATGATTGCCTTCAGCAGTACATTAAGAACTTTGAGAGGGAAAAGATCAGTGGGGACCAGCTGCTTCGAATTACCCACCAAGAACTAGAAGATTTGGGGGTCACTCGCATTGGTCATCAAGAACTTATATTGGAGGCAGTAGATCTACTGTGTGCACTGGTAAGTTTCTTATAGAATATAATGACTTAATGTTTATCATTAATATAGGTTTATGAGAATGGTTTATATATTCATCAAGGGTATTTTTGGTAAGCATATTAAAAAATAGAAAGGTTTAAGAAGTGATATTCCACATTAGAACACATATTTACCATTTCGCGATTCATTGAAAGATAAAAAGAATAAATAATCTCAGTGTGCTTGTTTGTTGACATTTTTTTAAATTGTAGAGCAAAATGTGACCTTGGGCAAGTCACTTAATCCCAATTGCCCTCCAAAAAGAAAAAAAATAGGCATGGCTAAGTGGTGCAGTGAATAGAGCACTGGCCCTGGAGTCAGGAGGACCTGAGTTCAAGTTCGGCCTCACACTTAACACAGAAACTAGCCATGTGACCTTGGGCAAGTCACTTAACCCCAACTGCCCACCCAAAAAAAATTGTAGAGTAAAACATTACCTTAAAAGCTATCCTCCAACAAGGCAACTCCCACATTCATGAACAAATTGTATAGGATTCTTTGAAAGATGTAATAGCTGAGATAACATTATTCAAAAACTCTCTGATTCTTAATATCAGGTGAGGCAAGTAACAGAGAAGAATTGTTTGCTAACAACATTCAATGTCTAGTCAGAATTGAAGAGGAAGTCCATATAAATGGTGAGGGTGTTCAGTTGTTCCTATTTGCCATTGCCATTTTGTTTTTTATGTGAAGCCATAGAGCTTCATATAATCATTCAAAAGAATTTGAGACCTAACTATCCATCCAATAAAAGCTAAATTTTAAGCCCCAGATCATCTAAACTATGATGTGTATTTAGCTAGACAGCCTATGGAACACACAGACACATTCATAAATGTATGCACACATACACATATGTATACCTTGGACAGACACTACAAGTGGATGATTAGCTAGGCCCAGAATTCAACAGGAAGAAGAGAGTGGAATGGACCTCATTTAGGAAGTTGCAATGATACCAAACTTCTTCTCTGAACACAGGACATCTTTTAACAACAATGTACTTCCTTGAGTTTCTATGGCTTGAAAGATAAAACGGTATAGTTTCTGAAGAACTGGAGTTGAAGATCAGTGAAAGGTCAATGGAGAGATGTGTGGTGGACTGAGAAGTCTGTAGCACATTAAAAAAAACAATTTTTAAGGAGAAGTGGTATTAAAAATGCTAAAGAAATAGAACTAGGTCTTGATTAGGGTGAATGATGTATCCCATGAAGTGTTTTCATTATTCTAATTCACACTGCATATTTCCATTGGGCTGGAATTGCATTTTACATACATAATTATAACTTCAAATAGTGAAAATCCAAATACATACAACCACTTTACAAGATTCATTATTCACACTAATCATGTATGTGAGATATGCAGGCCATGTAGTGAGAGCTCAAGGTGACTAATGAACAATCCACATACTCTATTGGAATTCTCATAATATCAAGAGAATGTGAAAGAGATCCCCAATATGTTGGGTGAAGCCCCTATGGGGAACTCAGGGAAGGACATGGAGGAGAGTGACATCATATGATCAGGAATGCAAAGATTATGATCTTCATCACTAAAGGAAACACATATATCAATAAGATTGCAGATCTATTAGGAGCATTAAAAATATTTTAAAAAGGTAGAAAAATAAATTGAAAAAGAATTTATATTCCCCAAACTCACATCTTATGGGTACCTTCTTTGAACTCAATACTTTATAGAACATAAAGGTTAAAACTTCAACCTAAAGTTTGAGTCTTTTCCAGCACCAGGTCACTGACTGGTGCTGATTAGAGATAAAATTTTGCTGTTCTGTAAAAATTTTAATACCAAAAGGAAACAGTTTTTTTTTTATTTACTCTTCTGCCTACTTCCTTGCAAGTGACCACTTTCTACCCTGTCCATTGCTACCATTTCGATTTGACATAGACCTAGAAATTCTGAATATTCTAATAAGACAAGAAAAAGAAATTGAAGGAATTGTCATAGGTAAAGAAGAAATAAAAGTTTCAATTTTTGTAACTAAAATGACAAATTTATTAAATTAAATTTACTAAAACTAAGAATAATAACTTCATCAACCTTGCAGGGTATAAATTAAAATCCACACATATCATCAGCATTTCCATAGATTATAATACCAACGAAATCCAGCGGGATAATATAGAAGGAAAAGTTCCATTTAAAATAACTACACAACATATAAAGTACTTGGAAGTCTATTTGTCTTCTATTTAGACTTTCTTCCATTCTTCCCATCCCCCATAAAAGCTGAAAAACTTCCTTTCACAGACAGACAGACAGACAGAGACAGGGGGAGAGAGAGAGAGAGAGAGAGAGAGAGAGAGAGAGAGAGAGAGAGAGAGAGAGAGAGAGAGAGAGACTTTGGAGAATGCAGTTTCATCTGTACATAGATTTTAGTTGGGAATCAGTGCCAAGTCACAAATTATGAAGCCTGGTATCTCAGCTGGTGTCACCATGTTCAGCTACTTGGGAAATTTAAAAATAGCAACTTGCTTCTGAGAGTTTTTCATACCAGCCTTTGGGGAAATTCAATCAGTTCTAAAGCACCTTTTCCTCTTAAGGTATTCATTTGAAATTCATATTGCAGGCATTGTCTCTGAATATAAAGAGATGACAGAGTAGCCCTTTTATGGAAAAATCAACCTGGAAAAAAAAGTCATGTCATTTTTCATAGTTTCTTCCAAGCATTCCCCTTGAGAATTATAAATTACAGTGAATGATTATTCCAGTGCATTAAAAGATAGCTTATGTAAGAGAACTCATAGAGGAGAAAATGAATATTTAAGTGATCCCTTTACCAAATTCTCCCAGGGCACAAAATATCTCCCAAGAGAAAGTCTCATGCCAAACTCTGCCCAACCATATTTTATAAAGCCAGACTTTGGTTTCTCAAACGTCTTGATATCTCATTCTTAAATGTCTTCTCAAGAAACCAAATCTGAGCTTTGATTTCTTAAACTTCTTGACATCTCATTCTGAAATGTCTCCTTTTCTAGGCAGGAATTTTAATGTCCAGTCATGGAATGAGTGCTCCCGCAAGAAGATGGTATAAGAGGAAGAGGATAGAGTATTTCAGAGTTAGTTTGCTGGGTTACTTTATGAAACAATTATGAAACTTTATTCCAATAAAGTTGCCTGTGAAACACATTTCTGAAAAGTAGATCCTATTTTCCAACTGAGTTTCACTATAAAAATCATAAATATTTTTCCAGAGAAGAAAAGTACTCTAGTAAACTAAGTTGGACAGACCAATGAAATTTTAAATATTGCATAGTGGGTACTATTTTTGTAGCATTTTCAACTCATTGTACCTTCTTGTTTCTGTCATTGATCATCTTTGTGCTTTGTCAGAACTTCTCTTCTCTCTGCCTCCATATTTCTAGTTCCTGGAACTTAGGTCACTTCTTTCTTTTCTTTTGATTTGGGTGTTTACAGTCCAAAAGAATCTAAACTAAACAAATCTATTTGAGCTAGGTTATTTTGCCATTAAGTGACTCTGGGTACCATAGTAAACTCTCACAATAAACCTTCATCTTGGATTTCTAACTGGAAGACACCTTAGAAACCATCTAGTCAGCTCCCCTCATTTTAAATATGAGGCAACTGGGACCTAGTTCCTCAGTACCATTTCCACTATTACTGGTACTATAGCCTAGAGGTTGCTTCTGATCTAAACTTTTAGTTCGATAAAAAAAAGTGAATTCCTCATTTAATAAATTTGGTTTTAATTTTCAACATTCATTTTCATAAGATTTTGAGCTCCAAATTTTCCTCCCTCACTCATTCTCCCCCTCCTTTCCCCATCCCCAAGGCAACAAGCAATCTGATATAGGTTATACATGCATAATCATGTTAAAAAATATTTCCACATTAGTCATATTGTGAAAGAAGAATCAGAGCAAAAGGGAAAACCCATGAGAAAGAAGAAAGTGAAAATAGTATAGTTCAAGCTTCATTCAGACTCCATAGTTCTTTCTCTGGAAGTAGAAAGCATTTTCTATCATGAGCCCCTTGGAATTGTCTTGGATCATTGTATTGCTGAGAAGAACTAAATCAATCACGGTTGATGATTGCACAATGTTGCTGCTACTGTGTTCAATGTTCTGGTTCTGTTCACTTCACTCAGCATCAGTTAATGTAAGTCTTTACATGTTTTTCTGAAACCTGCCTGCTTGTCATTTGTCATAGCAAAATAGTATTCTATTACATGCATATACCACAACTTTTTTTAGCCACTCCCCAATTGATGGGCATCCCTTCAATTTTCAATTCTTTACCACTATAAAAAGAGTTGCTAAAATACTTTTGTACATGTAGTTCCTTTTCCCTTTTTGTGATCTTTTTGGGATTCAACCTAATAGTGGTATTACTGAGTCAAAGGGTATGCAGAGTTTTATAGCCCTTTGGCCATAATTCCAAATTGCTTTCCAGAATGGTTGTATCTGTTCACATTCCCCCAACAATGCATTAGTGTTCCAATTTTCTTACTCCTTCTCCAACACTTATCATTTTCCTTTTCTGTCATATTAGCCAATCTGATAGGGGTGAGATGGTAACTCAGAGTTATTTTAATTTGCGCTTCTCTAATCAAGAGTGATTTAGGGCATTTTATATGATTATGGATAGCTTTAATTTCTTTATCCAAAGACTGCCTATTCATATTCTTTGATCTTTTATCAATTTTGGATTTATTCTCAAGAATTCTCTAAGTATGCTATCATATTATCTGCAAAGAGAGATAGTTTCTTTTTCTCATTGCCTATTCTAATTCCTTCAATTTCTTTTTCTTCTCTTCATGCTAAAGTTAATATTTCTAGTACAATATCAAATAATGATAGTGATAATGGATATCCTTTTTTTTCACCCAATTCTTATTGGGAAAGCTTCTAGCTTATCTCCATTACGTATAATAGATACTGCTGATCATTTTAAGGAAAATTCCATTTATTCCTATGCTTTCTAGTGTTTTTAATAAGAATGGGTGCTGTGTTTCATCAAAAGTTTTCAGCAAATATTGAGATAATCATATGATTCCTGTTAATATTATTATTGATATGGTCAATTGTGCTGATTGTTCTCCTAATATTGAACCAGCCCTGCATTCCTGGTATTAATCCCATTTATTCTTAGTGTATTATCCTAGTGATGAATTGCTATAAATTTTGCATCAATATTCAAGAGGGAAATTTGCCTATAATTTTCTTTCTCTGTTTTGGCTCTTCCTGGCTTAAGTATCAGCACCATATTTGTGTCTTTAAACATATTTGGTATGATTCCTTCTTCACTTATTTTTCCAAGTAGTTTGTATAGTACTGGAATTGATTATTCTTTAAATGTTTGGTAGAATTCACTTGTAAATCCATTTTCTTAGAGAGTTCATTGATGGCTTGTTCAATGTCTTTTTCTAAAATGGGTTTATTTAGGTATTTTATTTTCTCTTCTGTCAATATGGGCAATTTATATTTTTGTAAATATTCAGTCATTTCACTTAGACTGTCAAATTTATTGGTATACAGTTGGACAAAAGAGCTCCTAATTATTGCTTTAAATTCCTTTTCTTTGGTGGTGTATTCACCTTTTTCATTTTAGATACTGGTAATTTGGTTTTCTTCTTTCTTTTTTTAAATTAAAGTAACCAAAGGTTTATCTGTTTATTGTTTTTTCTATTAGTTCAACAGTTTTCTTCCTTTCAATTTTAATACTATTTCTTTTCATTTTCAGAATTACTAATTTCATATTTAATTGGGGATTGCATACCCTATTCATGATCAGTTCTTTCTCTATTTAATCCATGTAAACATTTAGAGATCCAAAAATTTCCTTTAAGAATTGCTTTAGGGGTGGCTGGGTGGCTCAGTGAGTAGAGAGTCAGCCCTGGAGTCTGAAGGACCTGAGTTCGGATCTGGCTTCAGACACTTAACTCACACACAAACAAAAACCTAGCCATGTGACCTTGGCCAAGTTACTTAACCCCAATTGCCCTCCAAAAAGAAAAAAAAAGTTCCATTTACATTACTCTAACCTCTCCCTTTCCTCTTCTCCTAGTACTATCTTTTTTTTATCTTCATTCTTTTCGGTGGAATTATTGATTGTTCTGTGATTTGTTGTTTGACCTACTCACTCTTTAGTATTAGATTGTTTAGTTTCCAAATAATTTTTAGCCTGTCTTTCCATTGCCCTATACTACATGTAATTTTTTTTTTGCTTTTTGGAGGGCAATTGGGGTTAAGTAACTTGCCCAAGGTCACAAGGCTAGGTTTTTGTTTGTGTATGGGTTAAGTGTCTGAAGCCAGATCCGAACTCACGTCCTTCTGACTCCAGGACTGATGCTCTATTCACTGTGCCACCTAGCTGCCCCCTACATGTAATTTTTATTGAATCATGGTCTAAAAAGGATGCATTTAATATTTCTGTCTTTCTGTATTGTATTGTGAAGTTTTTATGCCTTCATATATGGCCAATTTTTATGCTGTATTATCTACCCCAGAGAAAAATGCATATTCCTTTTTAACCCCATTCAGTTTTCTCCAGAGGTCTATCATATCCAGCTTTTATAAAATTCTACTCAATTCCTTAATTTCTTTCTAGTTTATTTTGTGGTTAGATTTATCTAGTTTTGAGAGGAAGAGATTGAGGTCCCCCACTAGTATAGTTTTGATATCTATTTCTTCCTGCAACTCTCTTCACTTCTCTAAGAATTTGGATGCTATATCACTTGTTGCATATATGTTTACTATCAATATAACTTCACAGTCTATTGTACCTTTTAGCAAGATGTATTCTTTCATATTTCTTTTAGTTAGATCTACGTTTGCTTTTGCTTTGTCAAAGGTCAGAATTGCTTCCCCTGCTTTTTTATTAGCTAAAGCGTAATATATTCTGCTCCAGTCTTTTACTCTCTGCATCTCTCTGCTTCAAATGTGCTTCTTGTAAGCAACATATTGTAGGATTCTGGTTTTTAATCCACTCTTCTATCTGCTTCCATTTTATGGGAAAGTTCATCACATTTACATTCACAGATATGATTACTACTTATTTATTTCCCTTCATCCTATTTCCCCTTATTTATACTTTTCTCTCTCCTTTCTCCCTCTCCCTCTTCACCAGTGTTTTTCTTCTGACCACCACCTCCCTCAATCTGTCATCTTCCAAAATAAAAATGCTCTCCATTCCCTTTTTCTTTCCCCTTTCCCCTCCTACTTTCCTATAAGGTAATATAAATTTCTATAGCCTACTGAGTATGTATGTTATTCCCTATTTGAGTCAAATACAATGAGAGTAAGGTTCAAACAATGTTCCCCCCTCCTTTCTTTCCCTCTACTTTAATAGGTCTTTTGTACCTCTTCATGTGATGTAATTTATCCTATTCTGCCTCCTCCTTTCTTTTTCTCCTGGTACTATTCTTTTTTTCACCCCTTAATTTTTATATCATCACATCAAAGTTAACTTATACCCACTCCTCATGTTTACGTATATCCCTAATTACCCTAATAGAGATTCAGATCTAAAGGGTTACAAATATCATCTTCCTATGTAAGGATGTAAAAAGTCTAACCTTAATGAACAATATTGTTTCTTTCCTGTTTGCCTTTTTATGCTTCTTTTGAGTCTTATATTTAAAGATCAAATTTTCCATTAAAAAAATGTTCTGGTCTTTTCATCAGGAATAATTCAAAGTCCCATATTTCATTGAAAACCCATAATTTATCCTGAAATATTATCCTAAATTTTGCTGGGTAATTGATTCTTGGTTGTAATTGAAGCTTCTTTGCCTTCTGAAATATCATATTTCAAGGCTTCCAATCCTTTAATGTAGAAATTACTAAGTCCTGTGTAATCATGTCTTTGGCACCTTGATATTTGAATTGTTTATTTCTGACTGATTACAATATTTTGTCCATGACCTGACAATTCTGGAATTTGGCTACAATATTCCTTACGGTTTTTATTTTGGGATCTCTTTCAGGAGGTGACAAGTGAATTCTTTCAATGACTATTTTACCCTCTGGTTCTAGGATATCAGGACAGTTTTCCTTGATAATTTTCTGAAAGATGCTGTCCAGGCTTTTTTTATCATGACTTTCAGGTAATTCAATAATTCTTAAATTATCTCTTCTGGATCTATTTTTAGATTAACTATTTTTCCAATGAGGCATTTTACAAAGTCTTCTAGTTCTTCATTCTTTTAATTTTTTAACTGTTTCTTGATGTCTAATAGAGTCATTAGTTTATATTTGCCCAAATCTAATTTTTAAGTAATTATTTCCTTCAGTTAGCTTTTATGCCCCATTTTTCCGTTTGACCAATTCTACTTTTTAAAGGAATTTTCTTCACTGATTTTTTTTTCCATTTTGTCAGTTATATTTTTTAAGGAGTTGTTTTCTTCAATCAACTTTTGCCATTCCTTTCCCAAGCTAAGCTGTTGACTCTCGCATAACTCTCATTTCTTTTCCCAATTTTTCTTCTACCTCTCTGATTCTAAAACTCCTTGAGCTCTTCTAAGAAGACTTTTGGGTCATAAGACCAATTCATCTACCTCTTTAAGGCTTTGCAAATAGGCATTTTGAAACTGTTGTCATCTTTTGAGTTTGTGTTTTGATCTTCCCTGTCACCATAGTAGTTTTCTATGGTCAGGGCTCTTTTCTATATATTTCTCACTTTAAACCTATTTTGTGACTTTTAAAATTAAGCTCTGCTCCTTGGGCACAGGGGCCACTGTCTCAAGCTTCTTGTACTGTGGACCTTGGGCCTAGTCACTGGCTTTCTGTACCAGAGTTTCAGGTGTTGGCAGCTGACCCACTGGACTGGGGTGTCCCAACTTAGTTGTACCTGTTGTGCCAGGGTTTCCTAGGCTGGCAGTTTCCTTTCTGTGCTGAGGTTGGAGGCCTCACAGCTGGACTGTTGTGCCACTGGCCTGCTGAGATAGGACTAAAGAACTTCAGCTGCTGATCTGTTCTGTGACTGAGTCTCCCACTGGATTGCCTGGACACTGTCTACACTGTGTTGCATTCCATTTTTACCCAAGTAAGACAGACCTTTCCTGAAGTCCTTCCTTAAGTTAGAAAATTGTCTCACTCTGTCTTTTTGTAGGTTCTACAGATCCATTTAGAGGTTTGACTTAATGTTTCTGAGGAAAACTGGGGAGAGCTCAGGCAACTTCCTGACTTTTCTCCACTATCTTAGTTGTGCCTCCCTTTTGTAAATTTTTAAAATCATAATTATATAAAAAACTTTACTTGAGGTAAGCTATATGTTTATAATCTGTATTATAAATACCTTTTTATAAGTTGCATCAAATCATCATTGTCATAAGGACAATGCTAATATACTTGTGTAGTGCTTTTTCAATTACAAAGAGTTTTCATGTAAATTTGCTTCTTACAGTTATAAGGGAGACAGTACAAGTTGTGGTCATCTTATTTTGTGGGATTGTGCAAACTGCCACCCAAATAAATTAAATTACATATCACACAGTAAGGGCCAATGGAGAGACTCAAACCCAGGATTTTTGGTCTCATATTCAATTGTTTTCCACTTCAATGTGTTACTGCAAGGGCATTTAGAGTACTTCATATGCAGTGCAAATCTAAAAAAAGTGAGGAAAAATGTAATTGCTTCAAAATGCTGCTGAAGTAACTGCACATTAGTATTCATAGATGAATAAATGTCACTATAATGACTCATTTATACATACACTTATTTTATAGTGATTTTGTGTAAAAACCTATCATAGAGAAGGTACAACATAATGTTTTTTCTACATATAGAATTACCATAATTGTTTTTGGAGCAGCTGATAAATCAACCTGCTTAACTCTAAAAAAAGAAATAAAGAAAAATCTAAAAAATATGATATCTATGTTCATGATTCTAAAAATCTTAAAAAATATTTTGCTCATTTATCTCCCTATGTTTCTCTCCTTGGCTTCAAGTATAGAATGGATATAGTGCCTTGAACTGAAATGCTGTGTTAAGAAGAAAACTTGGCACTTAATCATTGATGATGATGAGTATGCCAGATTATATAAAGAACATGTGGGTTTGGGAATAGGTGCAAATTCTATGCCTTACAAGGTAGTAACTAAAATTCAAGGGGGCCCTTTTTGTAGTAAATCCACTTGGTTTTTCATTGGTAAAGAGATCTGTTCTTGTGTTTTTGCTTCAGGCCCAGAATTTAAACCTCATCACTAAAACTGACCTCTGTGAGACAGACAGGTTTTACAGCTTAGATTAGCCAAGAAGATGAAACTGAAGCAAGAGTAAGTAGAGGATAAAGAAATTCTATCAAGGCGGCTAGGCAGTGCAATGAATAGAGCACCAACCTTGGAGTCAGGAGGACCTGAGTTCAAATCCAATCTCAGACACTTTAACACTTACTAGCAATGTGAACTTGGACAAGTCATTTAAGCCCAATTGCCCTACACTTCCCCCTTCAAAAGGCAAAAAAAGAAGAAAGAAAGAAAGAAATAGAGAGAGAGAGAGAGAGAGAGAGAGAGAGAGAGAGAGAGAGAGAAAGGAAGAAAGAAAGAAAGGAAGAAAGGAAGAAAGAAAGAAGTAAAGAGAAAAGAAATTCTATCCTTTCCTATCTAAGAAAAATAGTCTCATCTATCATTTATCCTGAAAGCTATCTACAGGTTACTTCAGGTAAGATTTTCCAGGGCGAAAAATATTTTGAGGTTAACTAAAAAGATATAACTTAACTTACTGGATAAATAGTGTTGTTATTGATCTACATGTAAATAAGTGGGCTATGAGAATTTGTGGACTAGAAATAGTTTTTAAGGGTGGCTAGGTGGCACGGTGAGTAAAAGCACCGGCCCCGGCGTCAGGATGACCCGGGATCGGTCCCAGCCTCAGAAAATGAGCACCCACACATATATAATGACTGGCCGTGTAACCTTGAGGAAGTTATTTAACCCTAATTGCTTTAAAAAAATAAATAGTTTTAAGTTGTGGTATATGAATGTAATGGAATTTTATTGTGCTATAAGAAACGAGGAGGTGTCGGATTTCATAATTACCTGGAGAGACTTATACAAACTGATGCTGAGTGAGAAGAGTAGAATCAGAAGAAATTTGTATACAATAACAGACATACCATATCTGTGATGACCAACTATGACAGACTGGACTCTTTTCAGCAATGCAGTGATATAAGTTAATCCCAAATGACTCAAGAAAGTGAGAAATGCGCCATCCAGAGATATAACTATTAAGAACTGAGCCTGAATCCTGATGGAAGCAAACTAAATGATCTTGTTCTTCTCATTGTTTGGTCTTATTTCTTCCTTACCATCTTTCATCCCACCTAGTACAATATGCCTTTGTAATTGGAATAATGTCTATTATGAATGCATTTGCAGACCCTATACTGTACTATAGGCTGCCGTGAGGGGAGGGGGGAGGGAAGTAAAGGAAATTTGAAAATCAAGGAACTATGGAATTGAATCTTGTTAACTGAAACTAAACTAATAAACTAATAAAAATAAATAAATAGTTTTTAAATATAGAGAAGATGAGATCTTTGGTTTTGATGAGCATTGTTTTGATAGTATCTGTAAGGTTTATGTATTTTCTAAAAGTTATAATTCTGAGGGCCTACTTTAGACAAGGTACCCTTTCTTAGACAATTATTTGAGATTTAAACATGTTAGCCTGTCTATATTATGTGCATCCATAGTGACTGATCGTGAATATGTTTCTAAAAAAAATTGAACTTTTGACGAATCTTCAAATGTCCCTTCACTCGGCTGTCAAAATTCTTGAAATTCCTAACTCTTAGGTCTAGCAATATTATTCTCCTCCTCAGAAAGCTCTGGGGGCCCACTTTTGATTCTAGGAAATAATTTACACAGCTCTGATTGTTTTCTGAAGTTCCTCATAGTCTGTCTCCATCCTGCTTTTCTCAACTTACTACATATCTCTTCCTTTTCTACTTGTTTTTCTGCTTGTTTTCTCCATCCCTGCCATTACATACACCTCCTATCTCTATGACTTTGCATAGGCTCTCTCCCATGTCTAGAACACTCAGAATACTCACCTCTCCCTCTTCATATCATTAGCCTTCTTCAGAGCTCTGCTCTAGTGACATTTCCTATAGTAAAGCTTTCCTAATTCCTCCCCCTTGCCTCCATTGTTTGTGCCTTTTCCCTAGAAAATTACTTTGCTTATATTTTGTTTTTAATTTGTTTAGATACATGGTATCTTCCCCCATGAGAATATAAGCTTCTTGCAGGCCTTTGTTTAACTAAAGTCAAAAGGCTATATACTATAGAGGATACACAACCTTGAGCCTAGGAAGTTATGTCCTTTTTGTGAAAGTGACTTGCTATAGGATTCTGTGCAAGTCATTTATCTTCTCAGAACTCTAGTCAACACTCTAAGACTATAAGTTGGGGAGAAGGTGCTAACCTGCATTGGTAGAAGGAATTTCCTCACTTGGGAGTTCCCTCTACCAGTGAAATCCCAGGACTATTCCTATTTCCAGTGCCTAGGAGAGTACCTAACTCACACTAGGTACTTAATAAATTCTTGTTGATTCTGTGATTTTGGAGAGTCTCCCAAAAATTACATGCCGTTCATTCAACTTGAAAGTTCACTGGGTTGAGATTATTGGACCATATTTGTTGACATCATTCTGCAAATAAAATATTTGATCATTGTAATGGTAATTGGAATTTGAAGATCTTTCCTGCCTCTTAACAGGCCAATTGTAATTACATGGAGCCTCTAGTGGGAGGAGTTTGCTGAATGGGTTCAATAGGAAGGGGTGGAGCAGGAAATGAGTCAGACCAGTTAGAATGGAGAGAGAAGAGGGCGCAGGCAAGGAGACAGCTAGGATTGTGAGTGTTTATGGGAAGGCCTCAGTAGGTAGAAGGCTTTGGTATAGTGTTGCTCTCTGCAGTGTTATTGTGTATAGACGTCTTTATTGCTGTGATGTATTTCGTTTTCTGGTGTTGGGATTTGACTTTTCTGGTGTCTGAATAAATGTTCTGCTTCTGTCTTCCATATGGAGAGTCTGTTATATTTTGTGATTCAGACTATGCTAGCATATTTGTAGTTGCCATGGGTCCTGTGAATATTGCCTTGGTGGTACAATCATTATCAGGGGAAATTAAGATTTGAAATGTCAAGTAAATATCAATATTAGAAAGGAAGAAACGTTTATTGCTTCTTTTTAAACATACTATGGCCTCTGTGAAAAGAATACTATACAACTGACAAGGTTAAAATGAAGAAAGTTTCTACTTTTAAGTCATTTTTATTGTTTCAGGCTTATTTCAAAACACCATTCTCACATGAGATGGATTCTTTAAAGTTCTCTTATTTCTAAAGTTGATAACCAGAGAATTTCTACTAGTGTCTCAAGAGATATTGTATAAAGCACCACTTGTGAGAAATTATTCCAAATTATCCAAAATGTGTATATCTAAAGAGTTGTAAAAATATAATTCTATTGTTCCAAAGCTATTATCTCTCATGTCAGAATACCAAGGTGTTGCAAGACTGGGAACTGGAGACTGAGTGGAGCTTCTACTAGACAAAAAGTCTTTATAGGCTTATAAGATCATGTATTTAGAAATAGAAATAATTCTGAGAAGGAAACTAAGATCCCAGAAAGGTTATGTAGATCAAAATCTTCTCAGAGAGATTAAGCAGAGATCAAGGCTATCCAGGCAGTAAGTACCAGAGTTAGGGTTTGAACACAGATCTTTTGACTACAATTCCAGCAGTCTGAATGACACTGGATCAGTTGACAGGAGGAGCAATTAATCATACTGGCATTTCTACCAGGATACTTAGGAATACTAAATATCAGGAAGGATCAATCAACAAGTATTTGTGAAGTACCTACAATGTGCTGGGAATTAGACATATGAAAACAAAAGTGAATGGAGATGGAGCCAAGATGGCGGAGTAGAAAACAAAAGTTAAACAGTCTTACCCTTGAGAAATATATGCTATGAACAGTTTGATAAGTAATGATGAGTCCCTACTTATTGGCAGAGCTCATGGTAGCAAACCGATTTTTTTTAATTACTATTATTTTGTTATATTCTGTATCATTTTATATTTATATTATATTTGTACATTTATGCTACATTTTATATACTTAAATATGAAAACATAAATATATAATATATAAATGTATTGGCTTTAATACAAAATATATAAAATATGTCATATTCATGTTATTTTATATTAAAATTATTATTTAAAATTGGTGTAACTTACAAAAGACAAGGAATTTTTTTGAGACTACATTTGGTTTTAGGTCTCCTCCCCTTGTATTATCATTATTGTATATGTATATGTATATGCTTTGTGTGTGTATGTGTGTGTGTGTGTGTGTGTGTGTAAGGCAGAGGTATTGTTTATAGATGTCTGCATTATTCTCAGCTATGCCTTGTAGTTCTTCCGAGCCCAAACACAGCATTGAACATTTATTGGAGAACAAGAGACAGAGAATAAAACTGTGAAATCAGGCCAGTGAGTGCTAGCAGGACGAGTCAGCATCATATCAGGGTTGTCATTCCTAGAACAGGGTGCTGGGGACACTAGTGGCACTGGGCATTCTTAAATTGGGCTTATGTAGCACTTTGTAATAGGCATTTTTGTTTTACTTTTTAAACACTTTATAATAGGACATTTTGAACCTGTTCCATTCTAACCTCCATTTTCTGGAACAGTTTTCTTACATTCCATTTTGTATTACATGTCATTTTTTTCTTTTTCATTATCGTGAATGATAGACTAATCAATAGAGTATTAAAGAAGACATTTCTTTGGGAAATTGAAGTTGGATCACATGTGAGAATAGATTTATTGGTAATTTTTGCATCTTCATGGCCTAGAAAGGATTTGTTGCCTTTTTATCACTTGGGAACTTCATGCTATGGTTACTTCTTTACTGATTTTTGACCTGAAGTTAATTCAGATAGGGAATACATTTTATGTCTGACATAGAAAATATGAGACCCAATAGAGGAAGAAAGCCTATGAGCTTAAATTTAGGATTGTGGACTTTAGAGGTGGAAGGGATTTTTCAGATCATCTAGTCTAACAGCATCGTTTGTAGATATGATGGAGAACTGTAGAGCTTAAGTGATTTGTCCAGGGCTCCATAGTAATTAACACAGCCAGAATTAGAATCATGGTCCTCTGACTCCTCTTTTCACCACATGAAATCCCTTTCTTTTGAGATTCTGCATAGAAATCTTTTTTTCTAGTGGAGACACTCTTTCCTCAATTCTATTTCCATTTGCAGTGCCTTTCCAAGAAACATGTATTAACGGACTATTTTACAGAATGCTTATCCAACTACCTGCCATTGTCTGTGCAACATAGAGCTTTGAGGCAATGAGCAAGCATTTATTAAGGCCTACTATGGGTCAGGCACTGTACTAAGCACTAGGTATACAAAGAAAGGCAAAAGACAGTCACAGTCCTTGAGGAGTTCACAGTCTAATGAAGGAGGCAGCATTCAAATAACTATATACAAATGAGTTATATATAGGATTTGTTTAAATCTAGTTTGATTTTCTACTGGGGTAGTGAGATAAATCTCACTTTGCTGTGGATTTCACTGAATAGGTCTTAGAGTGTTCCAAGATTTAATGAAGTTAGTAAAATGCCATCTGTAAATGTGAACATTCCAACATCAATTGGAAACACTTCTTTTATTTGGGTTTTATGGAGGACATCTTAGGAGTATTTTAATAGGTTAATGGTTAAATTATAATGATAATAAACAACTCAAGATTTAAAATTCCTCAGAACAAGGAACTTGTATGTTCTCTATATCCCTTGTACCCATGTTTCTAGATATCCTAGAGCTTCTCTCTAACACATCCCATGGATCAGTTGTCTCAAATATTTTTGATTATACATTCCTATCAGTAAAAAAAAATTTGAACATACACTCCTAATATATATGGGTTTCATTAGTTATACATTTTTATGTTTATAACTATACTAATAATTTTGCATGCTACAAAACATACACAGAAATGGAAAAATTTTAAAAGGCTGTTTGGAAGGTGATAAATTATTTAATCCTAGAATTGTTAGATGTACTTTGGAGTTAACTGAGTTGAACATGATCAAACCTGTGCTTTACCAAAATCCCTTTGGTTACTGTTTGGAAGACAGATTGGAAAGTAGTGAGATTTGAGATAGGGAGATTAATTGGAAGATAATTGTAATAGAGATGATGAAGTCTTGAACTGGGGTAATATTGTGTGAGTAGAGAAGAGGGTGTGTGAGAGGACTGTTGCAGAGGTAAAAAAAAAAATGGTAAGGTTTTGTAATGAATTGCCTATGTGGCTTGAGGTAAAGTGCGATGTCATGGATAAAGCCAAGGTTGCAGATGTGGGTGACTGGAAGGACGTTGGTGCTCTCAACAGAAAGAGGGAAGTTCCGAAGAGAGGTGGTTGTAGAAGAAAGATGAGTTCTCTTCTTGACATGTTGAGTTTGAAATGCCTATGAGACATTCAGCTTTTATATGTTCAATAGGTAATTGGTAATGAGAGACTATAGTTTCAGAGAAAGATGAGGGCAGGATATATAGATTGTGAGATATAACTAGCATTTTTATTGTTAAGATTTCCAAAGTGCTTTGCAAATACTTTCTCATTTTATTCTCACAACAATCCTAAAAGTTTGGTGCTATTATATCTGTTTACAGATGAGGAAACTGAGGCAAATAGAGGCTAAGCAATCTGCCCAGGGTCACATAGGTAATAAGTATCTGAGGAAGGATTTAAACTCAGGTCTTCCTGACTAATCCAAGCCCTACTCCGGGCCCACCTCAATACCTTGTTAGATAACTAAACCCAAGGAGACTAATAAAATCATCAGGTGAAAGAGTATGTGTACAGAGAATAGAAGAGGGCCTAGAACAGATCCTTGGGCAGTTCCCACAGTTAGGAAGAGGAATATGATTGATGATCCAATAAAGAAAATTGAGGAAAGAGCAGTCAGACGAATGCTAGGAGTGACTAGAGTTCCAAAAACTTTTAAGACACCAAAAGACAGGGAGGAGAGAATTTCCAGGAAGAAAGTGGTCAATAGTGTTAAACATGGTAGAAAGGTCAAGAAGGATGAGCATTGAGTATTTCTTAATTAAAATATTACTGGTGACTCTACAGAGAATGGTATTAGTCAAGTGAATAGTGAAGGATGGTAAATAAGTTTAGAACCTGGGGGAATGGAAAGATGATGGTATCCTTGAGGAAAATAGGAAACTTCGGGTCTTGAGAGAAAGACAATGTAATCACAACCCATCCGTGTTTGCCTATCCTGTGCTATTTATTTTTTCCTACTGAAAAAAGTGAAAGTGTGTGTGTGCACGCGTGTGTGTTTGGAGGTGGCTTTACATAACAATCACAGTCCCTGAGCACAGATCCTTCCTGTGAAGGGGTGTCTACTACAGCCAGGAATTTGAGTTCGGAGCAAGAATTACGGATAGTGAGGAAGGAAGGAAAGCAGTTTTACCTGAAGATACCTGGCTCACTTTAGGTTATAATTATTGTGTGGGACCCATACCCAGTCACAAGGGAAAACAGAGGTGGTAGTTGGTAGAATGAGGGTGTATTTGAAGGCGTGGTAAAGTTGCTGGAGACATGAATGGTTATGGGCAAGGAAGAGAAAATGTGACTCATTTTCTGTCCTTTCATTGATTGATCACACATCCCTTGGAGTCTGGCCACATACCCCCTCTTGGAAAACACTGGTTAAAAGGGTTAGGGTCATAGAGTCACATGAAGCAAAACTAAAGCTGCCTTTGTAAGCAAGTTACATTGTTCATTTGGCCTAGCATAGTTATGAACATCAGCATTTTCATGCTAATACAACCTGACGTCACCCCCCTCACAAACTGTAGCCATGTAGGACCTTCTACTACCTATAGAGCCCACCTTCTAAGATGTGCTTAGAACTATCTCCCTTATATCAACTGATTCTTCCATGCTACTCATCCCTGAATTGCAAGGCAATTATAACACATAATAATTAGTAATAGTTTCATTTTTTCAACCACACCCTTATGTGCTGGTCTATAATAGTCCACTGTTGATAGAATAGGCTATTTGTTATGGAAGATGAATGAGTGTGGGCAAACACAGCAGACCCAAGTCATGGAAGGACAATCTTGGCAATGTCCAGAAAGTGTTCTGGCTTCAATCCCAAATACATTTGACCTGAGTGGATAACCACATTCAAAATATTCTTCAAGCCTCATCCTTCCCTCCCACTACTGTAATATAAACCTACTATAATATTCATCATCATTTGAACCTCTTATTCTATGGCTCTTTCCACTACACTGAGCTCTTACCCTCAGAGATCTCCCAGATTTCTGTAGAATAAAGCTTATGGAGGAAAGTTGACAAAATGTTTTCCTTTCCTATCTCAAAGTCTAAAGTATATATCTATATTATATGCCTGAAGTGATAAGACCTGGCTAGAAAGAAAGGAATTAAAGTGTGTGGATTCTCTGGATGTTTTTCAGTCCTCTATTTTTGTGCTTGATTCTTCACACTAGAATGATGTATGTAGATGATAGGTAGGTCAACAGACAGATTGATGAATTGACAGATTGGATAGTAGATAGGTAGACAGACAGAGAGTAGAAAGATCTGTGAAAAGATAGAATAGATAGATAGATAGATGGATAGATAGAAAAACATAGATAGATAGATAGATAGATAGATAGATAGATAGATAGATAGATAGATAGTTTGCTGCAGCCTAGTAAATGCCAATGTTTACTACGAGGGTGCATCCACAAAGTTTTACTGAATTTAGGTAAATGGAAGACAATTTTGGTGATGAGTTCATGAAATACACAAGTCTTCAGTAGTAAGTGACCATTGCCGTTGCTATTTCTAATTCCATTCCTCCCAAGGACTCACTGCTATGTGTTGTAGTCTGAGCCTCTTCTAGCATTAAAGTCAGCAAGAATTGTAAGTGTTTTCCCTTTTGGCACATTGATGATGAATGTGCCAAATTCTCATTAGAATTCATCATGGTGGAAGCATAGGTGATGATGCTCATATGGTGTTTTCCAGCAAGTGGCAATTGCCTTATCATGAGCCGTTATATGGTAAGCATATAAGTTAGATAGGCAGACAGACAGATAGACAGATAAATATTACAGAGACAGAAAGATATAAACATTTGCTGAGAAAAATCATATTATAATATCACAGAAATCTTGCTGCTTTGTGGGATAGTAAGATGATGTAACATGCTAAGATCATGATCTTATATGTCACTTTTTTTAATTCAGAACTATGGCCTGGAAACTGAAAACCTCAAAACGCTTTCTCATAAGTTGAATGCATCTGCCAAAAATCTGCAGAATTTTATAATTGGAAGGAGAAGGAGTGGCCACTATGATGGGAGGACTAGCCGGAAATTGCCAAATGACTTCCTGACCTCTGTTGTGGATCTGATTGGAGCAGCTAAAAGTCTGCTGGCATGGCTGGACAGGTAAAATCTCTCATGTATTTTATAGTACAAATACATATGAAGATACATGACAAGTCTTTTATGTTTATGAGATAAATTTATTAACTTTAAGGAGAAAATATAGTTGAAGTTAGGCAACATATACTTAATTTTGTTGTACTAACATCTTTGCTCTTAAATGATGTTAGTTGAAATGTAACATTTCAACAAAAAAGAAAGTATTGCTAAAATAGACTCATTAACATAAATGATTATTCAATAGTGTAACAATGAATGTCTAGCTCACTCTCATATAAATCTAGTTGTCATTTTCTGAAATCAGGATTCAAGGCATGACAAAGTATATTTTTTTGCAATTTCTCATTAAAAGTACATATCTTTTCCTTGAAATTTGTAGTGGTCTAGGAAATCCTAGACACATAGCTACTACAAATACAAGTTGTCATGAAATAGGTATGTATGTCAAACATTTGATTAAAAACATTTATAAATTGACTATGATGTTCCAAGTATTGTGCTAGGTGCAAAGGATCCAAATAAATAATTGAAACAGTCCTTTCCCTGAAGGGGTTTACATTCTACTAGAAGTATATGACATTTAAAAAAAATAAGTAAATATAAGACATATGAAATAAATATAGTGATTTGGGGAGAGGCAACTTGCAACTGAGAGAATCAGGAAAGACCTCTTGAGTGAAATCTTGAAGAGAGCTAAGAGTTCAAGGCAGTGGATGTAATATAACAGAGCAATCCATGGCAGGGGGATAGCCTAACAAAAGATGTGGAGATGGGAGGGGAGTGCCTCATATGGGGAACAGCAAGTAGATCAAAGTAGTTATAGCAAAGTGGGAGTGGGAATAATGTGTAGTCATCAAATCAAATCAAAATCAACAAGAATTTATTAAGTGCCTCATGTGGAAGGCCCTGTGCTAAGTGCTGTGATTATAAGAGAAGGGGGGAAAGCAGCTTAGAAATACTGGATGGAGCTAGATTGTGGCCATTTTAAAATGCCAAATAGAAGAGTTTGTGTTTTAGACTGAAGGCAGTAGAGAATGATGAGGCTTCTCTGGATGAGGAGGGGTTCCATTCTTTAGGAATAGTAATTTGGCAGTTTTGTGGAGAGTAGGTTGGAAAGAGGAGAGATAAAAGAAAACTAATTAAATTAATTGATACGAATTTATTAAGTGTCTGCTAGGTACCAGGAATACAAAGACAAAATTAAACAATTCCTGTCCACAAGGATCTTATGTTCAAGTGGGAGATGTTTTAGATACACAGACATATCTATGTATACATATGCATATATGTACACATAAATATATACATATTTATGCATGTTTGTATTTATACAAATATGTATATGTAAGCACATATATGTTTGGGTACATGTGTATACATAGCTAGAATAAATCCAAAAGAAATACAAGATAGTTTGGAAAAGAGAGAAAGCATTGGCAGTTGGGGGAATCAGAAATGGCTTCATGTAAAATACAGTGTTTAATCTGAGTCTTGAAAGATTCTTGTGGGATTCTACATAGTTCAGGTGAGGATGTTACATCACCTAGCAAGAAAGAACACTATGGAGGACAAGACATTATCTCTAGTCCTCACAAACTCTGAAAACACCTCCAAATAAGGATTATGCATGAGGTATAGTAATTACAGCTGTCTCCATAGGCCAAGGAACCAAGAAGCCTAACAAGCCAACAAACTGAAAAGTTAACTGCAGAGAAGGCTAATCCCTATTCTCTAACATGCTCACTCAATCCGTACACTTTAGCAGGGCACCAAAATCTAACCCATGGACTTGTGCTTTGTTATCCACTCTGTAATCCCCTTGTTGCTGCTATAAATTTTTGCTAGCACACTCTTACCCTGCTCTCAAATTTGGTGGCAAAAAAACCAAAGACCCCAATTCTGCTCACCCCCTTCTGGAGGGAGGGGAAAGACTTAAGAGAGGGGAAGCATATTCCATCTGGAGCAGCCATGTTCTGCAGCAATGATCAACCTGAGTACTAAAGAATGGAGGAGAATGGAGGAGACTGAAGTGCCAGTACATATATAGTCCTCCACCAAGCCTGAAGGAAAAGGCACTGATAAAAATAGCTAGGGCCAAAGCTGCCTCCCCAGAAGTCATTTGGGTTAGAGATTGAAACTTGCAACAATGAGTTCCCCAATGTGAGAAGAAACTGAGACAACTTTGATTTTCAGCACTTGAAGGATAAGCAGTCAAAGCTGGAGGTATAAGAAAGTTAGTGATAGGGGAAAATAAGGGGAAAAAACTGAAATTATTAAAGACCTTAAAAGGAAATTTTAGTGAAAATCTCGAGCACAAGCATATAAATCAACAGGGGAAGTATTAAAAAAAACAGAAGGGGAGATGGCCACCCAGATATAAATTACTCTAAACATTTCTGAATAGATATTGGGGGGAGGGAGAAATTTAACCAACACCTGAAGTAGCAAATGACTCTGTGGATTTGAAAGAGGCCATGAAATCACAGCAAGCTATTTCCAAATACTTCAACAAAGAAAAGAGAATCACAACAACAGAATTTATGAACTGTGCAATAAGAATAATGGACAGAAAGGAAAAATCTGAATCCACACTGCAAAAAAAAAGAACAATTGTTTTGAGAATATAATTATACTAATTTGAAGTATAAGCTGGAAGATAAGAAGGGAGAAACAATAGTGGTAAAAGAACACTCTTTTACTCTTTAATCTCTACATAAGGAAAACATATGGATCTTAAATAGGATGCATAGAAGCAACTTAAAGATTATAGATGTCCTGAAAGAACATGATACATCACAAAACCTGAATGATAAAATCTAAGAAATAATATTTGAAAACTGCCCAGAAATTCAGAAAACAAAGTACCAATTGAAATAATCAACTGGTCACTGACAGAAAGGGAGAAAAATTAATCTATGCTGCAAAGGGGTTAAATTGAACAATACCAATGACAAACATACTGTGTGTGTCTTTATAATTGCTAATTTAACCCTTTGCGGAATAGAGTGTGTATGTGTGTGTATGCTTGTATGCATGTATATAAGCACGTATTTATATACATGGGTTTATAGACTTACATGTATATTTTACAAATAGACTTATTTATAAAGACTATATATGCATGTGTGTATGTAAATATATATATGCATGTATATTTATATGTCTTCTAGGCACTAGGAGAAAGACCTTACAACATAAAGGAAAGAACATTCAAAAATACAAGACTATGTACCCAGCGGAAACCACAGGAGAGAATAAAATAAGATAACCTGGGGGGAAAAGAGTTTATGATACAACTCAAAATGACATACCCTGTAAACCTAAGCTTAATCATCAATAAAAAGATAGCCATCAATAAAAAGCAAAGATTTTTGATACAATATTATTTTTAAAAGACTTGAACAGATTATTCACTTTGCAAACACAAAAAAAGAAAATGCCAACTACTACAGAAAGCACAAATAACAAATTAAATTATACCATATTTAGCGACTATAAAAGGTGGGGGGAAAGAAAAAAAAAGAATGACACCTATGCAGTTAAAAAAACTATAGCAACAAAAGTGTACATTTAGATATTTCTTTCTAAAGGTACTCATGATTCTATCAAAAGCAAATAGGTAATTTAAATAGGTAAAGTTTAAATAGGTAAAGAAATGGTAGAGATATAGGCCTAAAACAATATAAACTAGGCAATACTCCCTTTTACAGGTGAATTAGTGATTTCTTTTGTGAGAAAAAAAATGCAGTTATGTCAAGGTACATAAAAGAAGAGAGGGTAGGTAGAAGATGAAGGGGAATGTTTGGTGTACCCTGATCAAGCCAATGGTAAGCAGTAAAGTGGAAATAATTCCTGTTGTTTCTCAGGAAGAAGAGGGGCTACAGGGAATGGTTTGAGGAATGGTCAAAGAAAAGGTCTGAAATGGGAAAAGAATGATTCAGCCCTAATGAAGAGCATTCTCCAGAACAGAGATACATTGTATAATGGGAGAGGGGGAATTTATAATGGGAATAACTTGTAATAAAAATAAACTTATAATGGGAATAATAACCATTAACTTTGAAAAAGTGTTGTGCCTCCTTGGACAGAACTCTGCCCCAAGAGAAGGGCAATCAGTGCTCCTGTAGATAGCCACCATCTTAATGGTGGAAAGATAAACTTATAGAGGAAATTTCATGAAAAATGGGAAAGAAAATGATAATGGGAAGGGTAGGGGTTAGAAATGAGATCATGCAATTAAAGATATAGGAAAATGTTTACCCTATGACAGTATGACTTTCCTATCTCCTAAAGGAATTGATACTCTAAGAATGAGGCCCAATAGGAAAAGGTGGAAAGGGAAAGATATACAAGTTAATAATATAGAAATTGTTTAGAAGGAAATTCAAAATAGGTAATTTGCAAGCTTAATTCCATGAGGATCACAAAGACTAAGAAAGGAATAAATAAATACAAGGATAGTCAATCAATGGCTAAAAGTTTTGAAAAGAAAGGAGGAGAATTAATGAAGAAAATTAAGGAAAGATGTCATTTATAGAAAAAGGTGCAAAAAAAAACTAACAAAAGAAAATGAAAGAGAGGAACACAGAGAGAAAAGAGTAAAAGTGTTAGATTACCAGATAAAAAGGAGAAAGAAAAAAAAATAATTACTAAGTTAAATAAAACCCCAAAGCCAGGGGAAAAGATGACAAATAGAAGGAGGTGCTCGATGATGATGTTGATGAGAGAGAGAGAGAGACCCACCTTATGGAAATAGGGCTGCCTTGAAGTAGATTAACCAAAAGAAATAAAGAAACGTAGTACTATCCTTGTAGGGTATAGTAACAAAAATGTGTTAATTTGAAAAATATAAATATAGATACATATTTATATATATGTTTGTGTATATACATGTATATGTTAGAGACAAATATAGTGCAATGTAAACCTAGCTTGCATAACTTTACATGTGTATAGATTAAATAATTCAATAAAACAAAAGAGGACAGATTAGATAAGTAAATAAAACTCCTTAATTTGCTACTTGAAGAAACATGCTTAAAAACCAAAGACATACATAGAATAAAAATGTGGAGCTGGAAGAAAAATTGTTATGTATCAGGTAGAAACTAAAGCAAGAGTTGTAATAGAAAAAAAAACAAAAACAAAAGAAAAATTCACAATGTAATAGAGACAAACTGGGAAGTTATATAATACTCAAATGAATGAATTGTAGACAACCATGTAGTATCAATATTAAACTTAAAGCTCTAAATGCCTTAACATATAAATTTATAAAGAAAAAATAACTAAATTAGATGAATGCGTAGATAGTAATGCAATAAAACCAGGAGACTTTAATGTTCTCTCAATTTTGAACAAATCTAACATAAACAAGAGAAATTATAGAATTGAACAATATACTGGAGAAACTAGGAACAAAAGATTTATGTCATCTTCTAAATGGGATTGCTGAAGAGGATACAGATTTTTAAATACCAAGCAAAGGAAAGTAAGAGAGGGAAAGAAGCAAAGTTATAGAAAAGATAACGAATTCCCTTTTTTTGGACAAAAATAATTTGAGATGCCTCTGGTAAAAATCAGTGATATCATTAGGTGGTAGATTACTAGATCAGTCATCAGGAAGACCTGAGTTTAAATCTGGTCTCAGAAATTTGCCAGTTATGTGGTCTTTGGCCAGTCTTTTACCCTCTGGCAGGCTCAGTTTCTTTATCTGTAAAAATAGGATAATAACAGCATTATCTTCAAAGGTATTGAAAAAATAAAATGAGATGTTATTTGTAAAATATTTTGCAATACATAAACGCTGATATTATTAGTATATTTATAAAAATAATGAACCTTATAAACTACTCAATCTCATTCCCTCATTTTACACCTAAAGAAACAGAATTCAAAATGATGCATGATTACAAAAAAAAAAAAAAAAGGCAAAAAAAAAATTTGCATTACTTCCCCAAGGTTACACAGTAAATGATAAAGCCAAGATTAATTCAGGTTTCCTGATTCCAGTTCTCTGAGCAGGAAATAGGAGGTGTGAGAATAGAGCTTGGAAGAGATATTTGGTCTAGATTTAAAGATTTGGGAGTTCTCTACATAAAAATGATAACTGAATCCACCGGAGATGAGATCACCGAGAAAGAGAGTAGAGTGAGGATAGGGTTCAGGTGAGCCCTATGGTGCACCCATGCAAATGGGTCATAACATGAATGCGTACCCTGCAAAGACCAAAAGGGATAGTACTAAGAGAATGACAATGTGAGCATTGTGAAATCCCAGTGAGAAAAGAGTGCAATGTAATGAAGAATGATGGGGCCTCAAAAAAAGGCCTTTCGATTTGGCATTGAAGTAATCAGTGGTGACTTTGGAAAGAGCAGTTTCCGTCCAGAGGCTGGAATGGAAGCCAGATTGAAAGAATATGAGCAGCGAGTAGGAAGTGAGAAAATGGCGGTAAGGACAGACAGCTTTTTCTAGAAGTTTGGCTGAAAAGAAGAGGATAGATATAGGATGGTAGCTTATGAGGACAGGAGAGTCAAGTAAAGCATTTTTATGTGTGCAGGAAGTCTGGACCTTTGTAGAGAGTGAGGGAACAGACATTAGAAAGGAGACGCTAAAAATTAGTGAAAGAGAGGGGAAGATTGAAGGAACAAACTTCTGGAAGAGGAGGAAGGAAATTGTATCAAAGGCACAAGCAGAAGGATTTGCATTGGAAAGGTTCATATCATCCTCAGAGACTGGAGAAAAAGTGGATAGAATTTCTTTATCTAGAAGCTTTCTACCAATGAAGGACAGATCCTATTGGTCTTCCCATCTTCTTCCTCCCACCTTTTTTTGTTTTTTCCAATTTTCTCCCAAGCACTGCCAGCCTGTCTCTCTATAAGCAAAATAAACTACTGATAGAATTGAAAACTGATCCTTTAAAAGCTTATAGAATAAAATGGATAGGACTGCAGAAGAATGCCATAAAAATAAAACCAGAGGGGGCAGAGCCAAGATGGTGGAGTAGAAACAGCACGTCCAAGCCACTCTGCCCCCAGATTTCCTCCAAACTATGTAAAAGGGGACTCTGAACAACTTCTGGAGCCCCAGCACTCACAGAAAAACACAGAGAAGCTAACCTCCTGCTGAGGACAGCCCAGCAGCCCTTCAGGAAGGACCAGAACAGTGGTGTGGGAGCTGGCAGGGAGCAGCAGAGCTCGGGGAGGCGAGCACAGGTCCGGTCCACCTGAGTCGCGGTTTTAGCCCCAGGGCGGCCAGGCCAACAGCCGGCTGGAGGGACCCCAGAACACCAGCAGCTGTGGCGATTCCAGAATTATCAACATAGACATGCCTAGGACAAAGTGAGAGGTTAGTGCCCTATAGACTTTGGGACCAGTATTTGGGGAACACATCGGATTCCTCCCCTGGGGGCTAGAAGCCTCTGAGGAGACACGCCATTTTGTAGTTTTCAGAGGCAGCTCCAGCTCCTAGCCTGAGAATTGTAGGGAGATACAGCAATCAGTCTTGGGGGGTAATCACTCTTGCTTTAACCTCCCTGGATCTGGATTGTGATCTGGGGTGGAGGTGGTGGGTGGGTTTCCAGCTTGCCAGAAATGGAAATTGCCCTCCCACACATTCGGGATGAAAATTCCCCTATCTGTCGGCAAAGACATACTGTGGCAACAAGCCCAAAAGTCAAGTAATTAAGTGGCAACATGCCAAGGCAAAGGAAACAAATTAAACAGAAAAATGCAACCCTACACTCCTACTTTGGGGGCAAGGAGGGTCGAAGCATGGAGCGGGAAGAGGACTGTGAGGTCAGAAGTCCTGCTCCAAAAGCCCCAGGGGAAAACATGATCAGGTTGAAGGCCATAGAGGACCTTAAGAAGGACTTTAAAAATTAAATAAGAGAAGTGGAGGAAAAATTTGGAAGAGAAATGAGAAGGATGCAGGAAAATATGAAATGAGGGTCAACAGCCTGACTGAGGAAATTAACATCTTAAAAAATAGACTAACTCAAATGGCAAAGGAGGCCCAAAAGGGCAATGAGGAGAAGAATGCCTTAAAAAGTCGAATTTGCCAGATGGAAAAAGAATCTCAAAAGCTCACTGAGGAGATTCATTCCTTCAGAGTTAGACTGGAGCAAATGGAAGCTAATGACTTTATGAGAAATCAAGATGCTGTTAAGCAGATCCAAACAAATGAAAGATTAGAAGGCAATGTGAAATATCTCATGGGAAAAACCACTGACCTGGAAAATAGATCCAGGAGAGACAATTTAAAAATTATTGGACTACCTGAAAGCCATGATCAAAGAAAGAACCTAGAAATCACCCTTCAAGAAATTCTCAAGGAAAATTGCCCTGATGTTTTAGATCCAGAGGGAAAAATAGAGGTTGAAAGAATCCACTGATTACCTCCTGAAAAAGATCCCAAAAAGAAAACTCCCAGGAATATTATAGCTAGGTTCCAGAATCCCCAGATCAGGGAGAAAAATACTCCAAGCAGCCAGGAAGAAACAATTTCAATATTGTGGAAACACAGTCAGAATAGCCCAGGACCTGGCAGCTTCTACACTGAGGGAACCAATGGCATGGAATATGATATTCCAGAGGGCAAAAGAACTGGGAATGAACCCAAGGGTCACCTACCCAGCAAAACTGAGTATTTTGTTTCAGGGGAAAATATGGTCATTCAGTGGAATAGAGGACTTTCAAGCACTCTTGAGGAAAAAACCAGAATTGAATAGAAATTTTGACATCCAGACACAAGAAGCAGGAGATGCCTGAGAAGGTAATCAGGGAAAAGAAATCAAAAGGAACTTATCAAAGTTGAGCTATTTACATTCCCATATGGAAAAACAATAAATGTGACTGAGGAAATTTTTCTCACTATGAAAATAATGGAAGAAGGGTGTGTGGTCATGTGAATACATATGTGAATGTGTGTGTATATGGTTACAGTTATATATGGATAGAGGGCATAGGTTGAATTTGTTGGGAAGGGCAGATACTCAAGGGGTGAAGTTGTGAGGTGAGAGAGGAAAGTGGCAGGAGGATATGGGGAGAGACAGGGTGGGGTAAACTATCTCATGTAGAGGAAGCAGGGGGAAGTGGTTGCAGAGGAGGGGAAAAATAGGAAGGCAAAAAGGCGAAACCACATTCTCATTGAATTTGATTCAGGGAGAGAATGACATACATACTAAATGGGATATCTCAACCTGCAGCAGAATAGGGGAAAGGGGGATGAGAGGAGGTGTGATTGATGGGGGGGGGGGCATCCTTGGGGGGAGGAGAGGTTAGAAGTACCCACTATAGAAGAGGGACAGGATCATGTAGGGAATGGACCAGGTGGGGGGTGGAATGAGTGGGAGGGAATTATAAGCAGCCTTGTACAATATATCTACTATGATAATGTTTTGCATAGCTAGACATGTACAACATATACTGAATTACTTATCTCCCCAGAGGGAATGGGTGACAAGGGAGGAAGGAAATGGATCTGAAATCCAAGGTCTTAAGATTAAATGTTTCAAATATATATAAATACTATTATTAATACTCTTTTGCTTGTAATTGGGAGATAAGATGTGCAGGCATTGGGACACAAAGATTCACCTTCGTCTAATGGAGAGGTCGAAGGGGGTGTGGGAGAGGATAGGGGAGAGAGCAGATTGGAGGAAGCGATGTCTTGTGGGAGGATGGGTAGGGGAAAAACGGGGGGGGAAATGATTGTAACTCAAAATCTGGCAGAAATGAATGATGTAAAACAGAAGTTAATAAAGCATTTTTTTAAATAGAAAAAAATAAAAAATAAAAAAATTTAAAAAATTAAAAAAAAAATAAAACCAGAATTGTCCATTTAAATGAGATAATTATATCACTTATTCTGGAAGCTAGTTCATTATCTTCCCAGAACCAGAGAACAGCTCTAAGGCTAACAAAAGTATTTTTCCCTCCTCTTTTAAACACTGAATTGAATGAAATTGTTCCTTAGAAATCTTTCCCAGAGGAAAAAGCCTGGAAGTTGAATCACAGTCAGTGACTTTGGAATTTATTTTCAGCATGTGTTCATTTCTATTTTTAACCAATGCCCTGCTGTTCTTCACACCTCATCTTTCTTTAAAAATTTTTATGTATCTGTCCCATCAATCTATATGTGGACATTTTAGACCTTTTTATATAATAGCCCCATACCAGCACCAGTAAAAATGTCTAAAATTATATTGAGTTACCTATGTGGTCTTTCATGGTTTCCTTTGAATTGTCAGACATTGCATTCTCCTCCTTTGAAACTGCTCACCAGGGGAACTGTTGCAGTTCTTCCCTTTTGCTTGGCAAGAATTTAAAGGAAAAAATAATTTCCAAAACTATGATTTAACTGCAAAAGACCACAAATACTCCAGATTGGCAGGGTTAAGGTTACTATTTGTTGTTAGGTCTCACCTCCTTAGTACAACTGCTTCGTACCTCTATCCTGGTGCCTATTCTTGCTTCCAGAAAGGACAGCATCATTAATGTTAATTCCCCTGCTTCTGTATGATCCAGTAAGGCCTAGATTATTCCAGCCCAAGTGGTAGTTAAGAAATTAGAAATTTCTCTGGCTAATTTTTTCAATTTATCACCATTGGTCAAGTGCCCACTATGAGTAAAGCACTTTCCTAAGTGTTGATGGAGACACAAAAATAAACAAGTCATTATCTCTGCTTTCAAAGATAGATATGTATATCAAGGAGATGAAGAGCATATAAATACAATTCTCCAGAATTGGATCCCTGCACACCAGCACCACAACTAATGAAAGGAAACAACAGCTACCAAAGTTGAAACCCATTGAGTGGGGAGCCAAGGATAGATGGTTAGTTAAATGAGTGATGAATGATTTATTCTTTAATGTCAGATGTTGCAGATAAGTTGAGACCTGGGACTAAGAAAAGGCCATTAAATTTAACCTTCAAGACATAACTGGTAATCTTCAAGAAAGAGGATTCAGTGTGTTTATAGTTTACATACAAGTCATTTAGAGTCATATGAAAAAATGCTTTAAATCATTACTAGTTAGAAAAAATGCAAATTAAAACAACCTTGTGATATCATTTTACACATATCAGATTGGCTAAAATGATTGAAGGGAAAAGCAATAAATGTCAGAGGAAATGTGGAAAAATTTGTTGCTGGTGGAATTGTGAATTGATCAACTATTTTGGAGGGCAATCTGGAATTATATCCAAAGAATTATTAAACTGCCTATACCCTTTGATCAAGCAATACCACTACCAGGTCGATTTCCATAGATAATTAGCAAAAAATGAAAAGAACCTATATGTTCTAAGATATTTATAGCAGCTCTTTGTAGTGGCAAAGACATGGAAATTTTAGGGATGCCTATCAATTAGGAAATGGCTGAACAAGTGTGGTATATGGTTGTGATGGACTACTACTTTGCTACACGAAATGATGAGCTCAATGATCTTAGAAAAACATGAATAGACTTAACACAAAATAATGAAGGACAAAATGAGCAAAACCAAGAGAACATTGTATACAGTAAGAACAATGTTATTTTAAAAACAACTTTGAATGAATAAATTATTTTGACTATTATAAGTACTCAAATTAGCTACAAAGGACATGTGAAGGAAGACACTATCTGCATCCAGAGAAAGAACTGATAAACAAAAAGTATGTATGGAATGATTTTACATATATTTATATATTTCTGTCTAATGGTAACCATCTCTGGGTGAGGGGTGGGGAGGATAAAAGGAAATTTAAGTGACAACTTTATATATTTAAAAGGAATAGCAAGTTGTACATAATAGATTTGTAGTTTCATGTGTAATCATCTTTTTTATTATACTATGTCATAGAAATGCTTGTTTTATTCCAAAATTTAAAAATAAATAAAACATTTTAAAAAGCTATTTTAGTGAAAAATGGTAGGAAGAGACTCCAAATGCAAATGATTGAGAACTAAGTTGCTGTTTAGGAAGTGGAGACAAGCATTTTCTTCTGCTGCCAGAAAGATGTTTGGCTCCGATGAAGATAGATAGGATGACAGCAGTTGAGCAAATACTGAGATGGAAAGAAATGGGTTTGGGGGGCGGGGGTGGAGGAAGGAAAGGGAACCATTGCATATGCATACTCAGAAAAGGAGCCAATAGAGGGGCAAGATATAGTTGCACATTAAGGATGCAAAAGAGAGAAGGGAAGATTGATGGAGCAATGTCCCAGCAGAGAAAGTGGGAAGAAAGAGATAAAGGACACAATTCCTGGAATCAGAGAGTTAAAAGGGATCTCTGAAGTCATCTACAGAAGTACCATGGTATGAAACAAAGATTCTTAACCTGATATCCATAGATTTCAAAGAGTCTGTGAACTTGAAACATATTTGATAAATGTATTCAATATAATTTGTTTTATAATCCTATGCATTTTATTTTATGCACTTAAATACATTATTCTGATAAAAATTCCAAATGGATCCATGACACATACAAAAAGGTTAAGATCCCCTGCTATAGTATACTATCTGGAGATATGGATCAAATCTTGACTTTACCACTTACTACTTGTGGTATAACACAAATCTAATTAATCAAGTTTATTGACTTCTCTGAATCTCAGTTTCCTGAATCTGTAAAATGTAAGAACTGCATTTTAGTATAAAAAGGCATTAGAAAGTTTCTGAGCTGTCTTCTGGCTATAAATCCCTACTGAAATAATGAATCCCATGCATTAATCCCACATCCCAATAAGTGGTCTTTTTCTTTTATTTAATGGCTTATAAATGAGAAAAACCAACACCTTGGCTGCACATTCCCATTTTATTACTGTTGCTGTTGCTATTGTTCAATTGTTTCAGGCATGTCCTACTCTTTGTGAACTCATTGAGGGTTTTCTTGGCAAGGATAACTGGATTGATTTGCCATTTCCTTCTCCAGCTCATTTTCCAAATGGAGACACTGAGGCAAACAAGTTAAGTGACTTCCTCAGGGTCACACAGCTAGTAAGTCTGAGCCAGGTATGAACTCAGAAAGATGAGTCTTCCTGACTCCAGGCCCATCAGTCTATCTACTGCAACACTTAGCTATCCCCATTTTCATTTTAGAAAATTTGATTGGAATTTGAAATATTTTCCTTATATTCAGTCAAAATTTACCTGTTTGGAGTTTCCACCGAATTGTCCAACATTTATCTTTGAGGCCCAGAAAAACAAGCTGAGTATATTTGGGCTGCAATGGAAAAAGTAAATGCCAGTAGCATCAGTGTATTCTTTAAGCCAGTAGATAGGTGTTGGAGGGTTGTGTAGGGAGACTGTGGGAGCAGAGACAAAATGGAGTTTGTGGAAGCAGTACCATTGCATTGTTGTGGGACTCTGGAACTCTAGGACTCTGTGTGTGCTTGCCTTTGAGTATGTGTATCGGGTTAGGGTGATAGGTGAGGGAGTGGAGAAGTCTACACACATAAGCAATTTTGCCCACTAAGATTTTTGTATCAGTAAGCAGTTGAGCAATAGTGCTGCTTCAAAGCCCAGATACACATGTCAAAACACAAGGTGGTACCTGAACAAAGACCAAACTGAGTTTTGTATTGGGCTTCATCCTTTCAGTTCACTGTTCTAAGAGGTGTACTTAACCACTGCCCTGGGTCTAAATTTTCTGTCCTCACAGGTGAAAGGTATAAAGTGATCTCATGACAGGGGAATCTTTGTGCAATTTTTAATGACCCAACAAAATTGTAGCCACTTCTATTATTCTTTTCCCCTGAGTTATGCATAGTAATGACCATTAATTGAAGACAAAGACATTACACTAACTTTTGACTTTGCACCATTCTGATTTTTGGAAAGAGCCCAAGTTTCTATGGCTAACTTTTAGATTCATTATGAAATTATATCTTGACCTGCAGAACCTTTAATAACATTGGAAATATGCTACCTCAAATGGGAAAGAGTTTTCTACTGGGAAATAATAGATTTTTCCCTTTTAATTGAAAGTTTGATTCTTAGAATGAAATTTATGCTTCTTTTATGAATAACAGTTGATAGAAGAGTGGAAAACTACAGAATTAGATATGCTAGAAGCATTGTATATCAAATGGATTTTCCTTTTTATATAATAAGAAGATGAAGTGATACTATTAGAAATATTTATGAGGAAAAATTCATATTGTGCTTAATCTCATCATTTTAATGAAGTTTTTCAATTTTATAGACTGACTTTTTTAAACTAAAATTCAAATGCTTTTTGATCAGAATAGTTCCAGTTCTTAAAGTACCACTTCTTATGCCTTAGTACAGCAAAAACAAACTCATGGTTGGTTTGTCTGTTTTTGCTTTAAAAAAAACTAACATGTAATTCGATTTCTTAATCTATTTCATGTGACTGAGTCCATAGATCACTAGATACTTATATATGTGTATATGTGTGTGTTATGTATGTATATTATTTACATGCACAGGGCAGCTAGGTGGAACAGTGGATAGAATGCTGGGCCTGGAGTCAGGAAGACTTCTCTTCCTGAGTTCAAATCCATTTTCAGAAACTAGCTGGGTGACCCTGGGCAAATCACTTACTCCTGTTTGCCTCAGTTTCTTCATCTGTAAAATGGAATAGAGAAGGAAATGCAAACCATTCTAGTATCTTTGTCATTAAAAGGTCTCATAAAGAGTCAGTCTTGAATAAAAAGTACTAACAACATATATATGAAATGTATATATAACAAATTTCTAATTAACTTATAGGTTCTTAATGTCCCATTTCACTTTGTCAGTTACTGAGACATTTAATGTAAAAAAAAAAACATTATTATTAGTAAGTAGGCTATGAAATGCTGGTGAATTTGAGTGGGTAGATAAATATGCAATCAGGTCCAAAAGGATTGAGGAAAATATGAAATGACCTTAATGAAGTTACAAGCTGAGGAACTTAAATTAGAAAAATTCCCTGGTAATTACTTTATAATTTCATGTAAATATTAGGAGGATTATTATGAGATGCAGACATCTTCTCTGAAAGGCTTTAAAACCAAGGTCAAATCTCTCACTTCTATGATTTTTTTTAAAAATAAGCTTTTTTGATATATTTTGTTCTCATATCATAATCATCTCCAGTTATATAATCCTCCCCTAAATAAGCCATCCTTTGTAAGGGACAAAAAATAAAGCAAAACCAGTTGTCAAAGTGACCATGTCTGACTGTGTATAGCATTCAACACTGGTATTCCTATACTTCTCCACTGAAAGAAAACAGATATGTGGTAGCAAAGAATTGGAAATAAAGGGGATGCCCATCAATTGGGGAATGGCTAAACAAGTTGTAGTATATGAATGTAATGGAATACTATTGTGCTATAAGAAATGAGGAGCAAATGGACTTCATATTTACCTGGAGAGGCTTATATGAACTGATACTAAGTAAGAAGAGCAGAACCAGGAGAAATTTGTATACAATTATAGATACAACATATGTGTGATGACCAACTTTGATAGACTGGACTCTTCTCAGCAATGCAGGGTTATACGTCAACTCTAAAAGACTCATGGTGGAGAGAGATGTCTATATCCAGAGAAATAACTAGAAAGAACTGAGTTTGAATGCAGATTGAAGCAAACTACCTGCTCTTTTTTTCTTTTTCTTGTTTGGTTTTGTTTCCTCTTTCCCATTGTTCATTACATCCAATACAATCCTTCTTTATAACCCGACTAATGTCTAATGTGAAAGTATTTACAGATCCTATACTTGATTATATGTAGCCATGGGGTGGGGGAGGGATTGAAGGGGGTTAGAAAATTTGAAATTCAAGGAATTGTGCAACTGAATCTTGTAAACTAAAAGTAAACAAATAAATTAATAAAGGAAAAAATTTTAAAAGATGGCAATAAAAAATAAATAAATGAAAATGATAAGTTTTGTCATAAATTCTCTAGGATCAAGACTCATCATTATATTTAATCAGTCTGACTTCCTTTTAGCCTTCTTTTTGACTACATTATTATAGTCATTGTGTATATCTATATACCTATAATGGTTTGAAAAAGGTAAAGTACCTACTAATTGGAAATTATGAATGCTATGAGTCATTATTTTATTCTTTTTGAAATTAAAATTAACTAAAATTAAATTTTGTTTTTTTCAATTTTCAAACATTTATTTTTCTCCCTCTTACCTCACTCTGAGAAAGAAAAAGGAAAACTCTTGCAAGAAATAAGCATGATGATGTAAAATGAATTCGTTCATTGACATGTCCAAAAAAAGTATACCCCATTTTGCATATTAGTCTATCAACTATCATCATCACTCCTCTGGAATTATAATTGATCATTCCTCTAGTTGTAATTACTATGTCTTTCAAAATAGACAATTTTGATATTATAGTAAAAATTGTTCTTCTATCTCTGTTCATTTCACCATGTCACTCTATATGTCTTTCCAGGTTACTGTAAAACCATCGCTTTTTATGGTATAACAGTATTCCAACACATCCATATTCCATCATTTGTTAACCCATTCTCTAGTTGATGGGTAACACTTTAGTATCCAGTTCTTTGTCACTCAAGCAGAGTTACATTTTTTTTAAACAAATACTTTATTAACTTCTGTTTTACATCATTCATTTCCGCCAGGTTTTGAGTTACAATCATTTTCCCCCCATTATTCCCCTACCCAACCTCCCATAATAGCAGTCCCACAAGATATCGGTTCCTCCAATCTGCTCTCTCCCATACCTTCTCCCATACCCCCATCGACTTTTCCATTAGAGGAAGATGAATCTTTGTGTCCCAATGCCTGCACATCTTATCTCCCAATTATAGGCAAAAGAGTATTAATAATAGTATTTATATATATATTTGAAACATTTAATGTTACGACCTGGAATTTCAGATCCATTTCCTTCCTCCCTTGTCACCCATTCCTTCTTGGGAGATAAGTAATTCAGTATATGTTGTACATGTCTAGCTATGCAAAACATTATCATAGTAGATATATTGTACAAGGCTGCTTATAATTCCCTCCCACTCATCCCACCCCCCACCTGGTCCATTCCCTACATAATCCTGTCCCTCTTCTATAGTAGGTACTTCCAACCTCCCCTCACCCCAAGGATGCCCTCCCATCCATCATCCCTCCTCTCATCCCCTTTCCCCCTATCCTGCTGCAGGTTGAGATATCCCATTTAGTATGTATGTCATTTTCTCCCTGAACCAAATTCAATGTGAATGTGGTTTTGCCTTTTTAGCCTTCCTTATTCTCCCCCTCCTTTGCACCCACTTCCCCACATGAGATAGTTTACCCTACCATGTCTCTCCCCATCTCCTCTTGCCACTTTCCTCTCTCACCTCATAATTTCATCCCTTGAGTACTCTCCCTTCCCAACAAAATCAACCTATGCCCTCTATCCATATATAACTGTAACCATATACACACACATTCACATATGTATTCATATGACCACACCCCTTCTTCCATTATTTTCATAGTGAGAAAGATATCATCAGTCACAGATATTGCTTTTCCATATAGGAATGTAAATAGTTCAACTTTGATAAGTTCCTTTTGATTTCTTTTCCCTGATTACCTTCTCAGGCATCTCTTGCTTCTTGTGTCTGGATGTCAAATTTTCTATTCAATTCTGGTTTTTTCCTCAAGAATGCTTGAAAGTCCTCTATTCCACTGAATGACCATATTTTCCCCTGAAACAAAATACTCAGTTTTGCTGGGTAGGCGACCCTTGGGTTCATTCCCAGTTCTTTTGCCCTCTGGAATATCATATTCCATGCCCTTCGATCCCTCAGTGTAGAAGCTGCCAGGTCCTGGGCTATTCTGATTGTGTTTCCACAATATTGAAATTGTTTCTTCCTGGCTGCTTGTAGTATTTTCTCCTTGATCTGGGGATTCTGGAACCTGGCTATAATATTTCTGGGAGTTTTCTTTTTGGGATCTTTTTCAGGAGGTGATCTGTGGATTCTTTCAACCTCTATTTTGCCCTCTGGATCTAAAACATCAGGGCAGTTTTCCTTGAGAATTTCTTGAAGGGTGATTTCTAGGTTCTTTCCTTGATCATGGCTTTCAGGTAGTCCAATAATTTTTAAATTGTCTCTCCTGGATCTATTCTCCAGGTCAGTGGTTTTTCCCATGAGATATTTCACATTGCCTTCTAATCTTTCGTTTGTTTGGATCTGCTTAACAGCATCTTGATTTCTCATAAAGTCATTAGCTTGCTCCAGTCTAACTCTGAAGGAATGAATCTCCTCAGTGAACTTTTGAGATTCTTTTTCCATCTGGCAAATTCGACTTTTTAAGGCATTCTTCTCCTCATTGCCCTTTTGGGCCTCCTTTGCCATTTGAGTTAGTCTATTTTTTAAGGTGTTGTTTTCCTCAGTCAGGCTGTTGACCCTCATTTCATACTTTTCCTGCATCCTTCTCATTTCTCTTTCCAATTTTTCCTCCACTTCTCTTATTTGATTTTTAAAGTCCTTCTTAAGGTCCTCTATGGCCTGCAACCCACTCATGTTTTCCCCTGGGGCTTTTGGAGCAGGACTTCTGACCTCACAGTCCTTTTCCTGCTCTATGCCCCCAAAATAGGAGTCTAGGGTTGCATTTTTCTGTTTCCTTTGCCTTGGCATGTTGCCACTTAATTACTTGACTTTTGGGCTTGTTGCCACACTATGGCTTTAAGGCCAGATAGAGGAATTTTCGTCCCAAACGTGTGGGGGGCAACTTCCGTTTCTGGCAAGCTGTAAACCCACCCACAACTTCCACCCTAGATCACAATCCAGATCCAGGGAGGTTAAAGCAAGAGCGATTACCCCCCAAGACTGATCGCTGGATCTCCCCATGATTTGTAGGCTGGGAGCCGGAAATGCCTATGAAAACTACACAATGGCTTGTCTCCTCAGCTGCTTCTAGCCCCCAGGGGAGGGAGCTGACGCATTCCCCAAATACAGGTCCCAAAGTCCATAGGACACTAACCTCTTACTTTGTCCTAGGCAAGTCTATGTTGATAATTCTGGGGTCGCCACAGTTCCTGGTGTTCTGGGGTTCCTCCAGCCGGCTGCTGGCCCTGCCGCCCTGGGGCTAAAACCTCGGCTCACGTGGACCTGGGCTCGGCTCGGCTCAGCTCCTGCGCTCTGCGCTCTGCGCTCTGCACTCTGCCGGCTCCCAGACCGCTGCGCTGGTCCTTCCTGAAGGGTGATGGGCTGTCCTCAGCGGGAGGTTAGCTTCTCTGTGTCGTTCTGTGGGTGCTGGGGCTCCAGAAGTTTTTCAGAGTCCTTTTTTACATAGTTGGTGGAGAATCTGGGGGCAGAGAGGCTTGGACGAGCTGTTTCTACTCCGCCATCTTGGCTCCGCCCCCTCCAGAGTTACATTTTTGAGGCACACATTTTTGGACATGGTCAATGAGGAAATTAGTTTGACATCCCTATGCTAACTTGTTGCATGGGTTTTGATTTGTTTTTCTTTCACAAGGAAAGGAAGAAAAAGAAAAAATAAATATTTGAAAGTTGAAAGAAATGAAAGATATAATTCATTTAGCTAGGTTAATATAATGACAGAGCATTCAAAAATCCCAATTTGTACATAAAAGACCCTTTTAAAATCTCCTTGGGATATTGAGATTCAGAAGTGATATTTCTGGGTCTAGGGATATTCACAGTTTATTAAGTTTGGGGATATAGTAATCAAATGTACCTTGATAGGACCTGAAATTTCTAAAGCTTAATTAAGCTTCCCTGACTCCTAATCCATTCCTCCCAGCAGGAAGTTATATCTATGTTTGTAATTGGCCTCTACAGAATGATAGATCATGTGGAAAGATATATCATCTAACACATGGTCACTTGATTCATTAATAAGCACTTAGTAATCATTAAATCACCTTTAAGTACTTGGGATAGCAATAGAAAGAATGAACCAGTCTTTCCTCCCAAAGAGTAACAGATACATTTATGTGTTTAGGTATATATGGAAAAAAATATATAAAGAGAACAAACACTACTAATTATAAAGTAAGTAGGAGGGACAAATAACTCCGTGAAGAAGGTAAAGTTTGGATTTTATGTTGAAGCTTTAAAGATAAGGACTAAGGGAGTACATTCTGGGCATGGGGATGACTAACGCAAACTCATAAAGATGGCAGATGAAGAATTCTATGTAAAGAACAGAGAGAAAGCCAATTTGACTGGATAGTAGAATGTGAGAATAGAGAGAGATGTACAGAGGAGTTGGAAAGATAAGTTGAGGTCAGAGGTTGGGAAGATAGGTTAAGGCCAGGTTGTGAAGGTTTTAAGATTTCAAAGAGTTTAGATTTTATCCCAGAGGCAATAGGCAATAACTGAAGCTCATTGATTAGAGGAGTAAAATGGTCAGATATGCACTGAGGGAAATTACAATGGCATCTGTGTGGAGAATAGACTGAAGTGAAGACTTGAGACTGTATGACAAGTTAGGAGGCTTTTACAATAATAGGTCAAATCAGGTAAACAAGAATTTGTTAAGCATTTACTATGTGCCAGGTACTGATAAACATTGAACATACAAAGAAAAGCAAAGCAAACAAGAAATGGTCCTTGCTATCAATGACCTCACAGTCTGGCGGGGTAAGGGGGAAACAGCATGCAAAGAATTATGTAAAACAAATAGGAGATACCAGAGGAATGGCCTTAAGATTAAGGAGGAACGGGAATGAATTCTTGCAGAAAGTTAAGACTAGCTGATACTCCAAAGAAGCTATAGAATTCTGAAAATGGAGATGAGGAGGGAAAGAGTACCAGTCATGTGAGAATACTGAAAATGCAAGGAAAAATCAGGAGATGGAGGATCTTGTAGGAGGAACAACAAAGAGGCCTATGTCAACAGATCCTAGAGTATGTTAAAGGTGGTAAGGTGTAAGAAGATAAAATAACAGAAAAGGTCAGGTTATATAGGGCTTGAAAAGTCAAATATATTTGACTCTGGAGGCAATAGGGAGTCACTAGAGTTTGGAATAAGGAAGTGACAACCTCAGACCTATACTTTAGGAAGTTCAGTTTGACAGCTGAGTGGATGAAGGACTGGCCTAGGGAAAGACTTGAGTTAGGGAGATCAATCAGCAGACTATTTCAAGAGGCCATTTGTGGGGTACTTGGCACACAGCCAGTGATCAGTAACTCTGTTTAAAGTATTTTTTTTAATGTAAATGTCACTTTTACCAGGTTTAAGGAAATTATCTTTACCTCAAATTTATATTTTCATCTTTTGTCTAAATGGTGCCTTTAACATATAGTGATATGCATGGACTGTACAGTATTAAGTATGTTTTGGAGTTCTTCAAGAACTATTCCTACTGAAACCAATTTTGTTTTCCTTTTATAGATCTCCTTTTGCTGCTGTGACTGACTACTCTCTCACCAGGAATAGTGTCATCCAGCTCTGCCTGGAGCTAACAACAATTGTTCAGCAGGTATAAACCCATTACTTATTTCTTATTTGTCAGCTATGTTCTAGTCACTCATAATGGGATTAGTCCTTTATTCCAAGATTTACCATTAACTGATTCTTAAAGTCTTCACTTTTGGAGGAGGTCTGCAGTAATTATATTAGGTATCAACAGAAGTTAAGCAAATTTTCCTGAAAGGACTGTGCAGTTTTATGTAAAGGGAACTTAACTGGTTTTGAAATACTAGAAGAGCCTTCATAGGACCATAGATTTTGAACTGGAAGGAACTATTGAGGCATCTGAGTTCAATTCCTTGGTTTTCCTCAGGTGAGGAAACTGAGACACACAACTAAGTAAGAAACTGAGGCTGTTTTTCCAGACTCCAAGCCCATTGATCTCCCCATTGGGTCAACCTCACTTCCTTATAGTAACATGATCCAGAGACATGATACCTCTACCTCCCCCCAGCCCAAAGATCTCATCATTATAACAAGACAATGGAATCCTAGAATTTGATGGACCTGAGAGTCTCTCTCTGTCTCTCTGTCTCTGTCTTTCTCTCTGTCTCTGTATCTCTCTCTGTCTCTCTGTCTCTGTCTCTGTCTCTCTCTCTCTCTCTCTCTCTCTCTCTCTGTCTCTCTCTCTCTGCCTCTCTCTCTCTCTCTGTCTCTCTCTCTCTAGCTATCTATATTAGATAGATAGATAGATAGATAGATAGATAGATAGATAGATAGATAGATAGATAGATAGGCACATCTTGTGACCCTATATAAATTGGCTATTCCCAAAATCAGTGCAGATCCCAATCTGTACATTTTTTCTTGTCCTATTCCATTCTTTTCTTCACTTTCTGGAAGTGATCACAAAGATCCTCTAGAAAGCATGCTGCAGATGTTTTTAAGATCTTCCTTTATATATGGCTTCTTAACTTTTTTGTGTCTTAGACTCTTTTGCAGTTTCATAAAGTCTATAAACCCTATTTCAGAATAATGTTTTTAAATCCATAGAATAAAATGTACAGGATTACAAAGGAAACCAATCCTATTGAAATATAGGTATCAAAATAGTTTTGAAAAAAGCAAGTTTGTGAACTTCTGTTTAGGAAGTTCTACTCTAGATATTTTTGGTATTTTGAGGCCCTCATAAAGGACTTGGGTTGTTTCCCGTCGTTTTCTCTCTTTTCTGCTATGTGACCAACTCATCACCTTTTCCAGTTCTATGCTTCTTCAATGTGGAAATCACAATGTGTCAGTCACTACTTTAATTCCTCAGAGACTGGGATATTCTGAAATTTGCAACCAACAAGTAGCATGAAGGGATCATTTGTGTTGAAAATATGGGTCTTTGCACTTTGGAGCACCTTAATATTATGGAAAAGCAATTTTCCCAAATGTGAACCACCTGGCTTTCTTATTCCTCTTCAGTTCTAGTGATAACTCATTTTCCATCTCCTATACCTGTCCCAAATACATGTCCCATAGCACTAACTCCAAACCAACTACATGTCACAATATGGATAGTCCTCATTTGCCATTCATTTATTGTATGTATGTAAACACACAACCACAGATATAAAAAAACAAATTGTATGTGTGTGCACATGTATACATGCAAAAGTATTCATGCACACAAATGCATAGAAGAATGAAGGAAAAGATTTTGTTACCTTTTCATTCTAAAAAACTCTGAATTTTCTGGCAAAATACTCATGAATGCCAGATGCACCAGCAAATGTTGGCAAGTTCAAACAATGAACTGGACCAACTGGAGATCTTTAAATGACTTCTAATTATTTTCCTGAAGCTACACCACAAATGAAGCATAACAGTTATTTGGGTATATGAACAAATGTACATGCATAAATACATCTAACACTCAACAATGAATGATTTTCTAGTTTTAAAGTAACTATAAGTCCATATTTCTGAAAACCAACTAAACTTTTCAGCCCCCTCCCCTTTCATATTGCTTGCCTCTTGCCGGTTCTACTTGGGGATGAGCCTTTCCAGTAAAAAGTAAAGAAGGTAAGATATGTAGGGGAGGAGGTTGAAACAAGTGACTAAAATTATTGAGTGATCATTGATGGATTTAATTTATCATAATTAATTACTTCTCTCTGTGAAAATAATTTTGGTATTTAATTGTCAAGAACTTTCTCATAAAATTTTGTTTTTATATTATATATTTTAAAACCTTCCAATTCTTTTTGCTAGACTTCTAAAGATTTGTTGCCATCATTGCCTACCATAACTGCATATTTTCTGTTTGTTAACATTATGGAATCCACCTTTTTTCACTTTTGTAGAATGAAACATATAAGATATTCATTAGAACTATATTATGGCCAGAGATGTCAATAGAGCCTTTCCATTGAGTGGGGGAGTACTTCAATGAGGAAAATGGAAGCATTTTCTAAGACTATGTTGCTTTCCCTGATGTCAGTGACTTCCCTCTCATCTCATTTCATTGAAGTAATCAATAAATCAAATAAACATTTATTAAATGCCTACTATATGCCAGATACCCTGCTGAAAATATAAAAACAAAAGTGAGATAGTTCCTGCCCTCATGGAGTCTGAGTTCCACTAGGGGAATACAATATGGTATCCATGATGATATAACTAATATCATTATGCTCCTAGATAATAACAATACTACTACCCCCCCTCCTAATGTTTATAGGCATCGAAACTAGATTTGTGATTTCATTGCTTCAGGGAACTGCAATAGAAGGAAGCCTCCTTTACCAAAATATGTCAGCAACTTCTCCAAAATTTGTAGTTTTAGAGAGTGTTCTAGAGCACTGGGAAATTATGTGACTTGCCCAGCCTGTCTATGACAAAGATAGGATTTGAATCCAGGAAGATTGGCCCTGCTCTGAGGCCAATTCTCTCTCTATTAACCAGTGGCCCCATTCACTGGTTCACAAGTCCACGGGAGGATTGTGTGGTTTGTCCTTTGTTCTCAAAGAGGACAGTGACATCAGGAAGATGATGCCATGACTTGCAAATGAATTGGTTTTAAGTGAGGGAGGGCTGTGCAGTCAACAGCCTCATTTTCTCCTCTGGAGCCATCTGGGTCTAGTGAGCAGATATGGGTCAGAACAACTAGAGATGGCCCCGGATACAGTTTGTGAGGATTTTCCAAAGTGCTCATCCTAAAAAAATAATTAGTAATTCCCCTTAAGCAGTAAAGAATTGTCAAGAATATTGTAGAGTATAAAATCACCCTGGGTATTTGCTGTACTTTGTTGTTGTTGTTGTTGTTGTTGTTGTTGTTGTTGTTGTTGTTGTTGAAAGGGAATCACAGAACAAACAAACAAAAAAGTTTTAGGAGATGTTTTGCTATACCATGCTGCTACTTCAACATATTAATAATAATGTATATAACCTAGAGTAGTAGCTAATATAAATATAGCACTTTGCCAAAAGCTTTACACAAATTAGCTCATTTGCTCCCCACAATAACCCTGTGAGAATGGGCATTTTTATTATTCCCCATTTAGTGGATAAGGAAACAGAGATGAAAAGAGGTTTAAGTGACTTGTTTAAGCGATCACAACTAGTAGAGGTAAGATTAGAACTCAACTCTTCCTACAATACAATAGACAAGTAGATAAATACAATTAGTGTGAAGGAAACAGAGTTGCTGTATTTTCTTCTAGGCATATGTCAACAATTTATCCTAGAGATACCATGTTCTCTAGTACTACTGAACAAAAGAATTTCCTTCAGTGATTTCCCAACAATCTCCATGTTTTTGAAGTGAATTGATTTAGCTCTAAGAACAGGATTAAGGTAGGTAGCAGAAATCTGACAAACTTCCCATATACTACAAATGGAAAGAGATTGTTTCCAACTTTTTAAGTGGTCAGATGTACACTCAGTATTTTGATAATAATGTCAGATCAATAAAAAGCTCAGTTTCATTCTATCCAGGTTGGTTTCATGCCTAAGCTTTTATTTTTCAGATTTTTTTTTAAAATTCTGAACTTAACATCAAATAAAGTGAACATTTACATGTACACTGAAGAACAGGACTGGCTTATACATGGAACTAGAGGTTTCCATTTTATTTGTAGCTTGCTTTTCTTTTATGTAATAATCTCAGGATGAACATCCAAAGCTGCTCTGCTTGTCTCTGATTTGTTCTGGCTTTCCTTCTGCTCTCTTCTCAGTTTTTATTTTTTGGAGACCTATCTACAACCCTCCTTTCATTCCTGCCCCCTTCCTTTGGAAAAAGAGGGGGGAAGTAGAAATATAAAGCAAAACTTTTATAACAAATATGCATAGTCAAGAAAAAATCAATTTCCACATCAACAATGTCCCAAAATGTTTATTTGACTCTGGATCTTGTGTCCCTAACCCTCACTGTCAGAAGACAGGCAACACACTTCAACATTAATCCTTCAGAACTGTGAATGGTTTGGTCCTTACACTGATCTGAGTCATTGGCTTTCCAAGTTATTTTTCTTTGCATTGTTGTTGTTACTGTATAAATCATTCTTCTGGTTCTGCTCCCTTGTTCACCTGGAATCTATGGATAGTCGTATATGATTAGTCTAGAAAAGCACTACTCTAGCTTTTTAGTCTCAGGACCATTTTACATTCTTTTTTTTTTTAATTTAAACAAATGCTTTATTAATTTCTGTTTTACATCATTCATTTCCTCCAGATTTTGAGTTACAATCATTCCCCACCCCCTGTTTTTCCCCTATCCACCTTCCCAGAATAGCAGTCCCCCAAGATATCGCTCCCTTCAATCTGCTCTCTCCCATATCATCTCCCGTACCTCCTTCGACTTTTCCATTAGAGGAAGGTGAATCTTTGTGTCCCAATGCCTGCACATCTTATCTCCCAATTACAAGCAAAAGAGTATTAATAATAGTATTTATATATATTTGAAACATTTAAACTTAAGACCTTGAATTTCAGATCCATTTCCTTCCTCCCTTGTCACCCATTCCCTCTGGGGAGATAAGTAATTCAGTATATGTTGTACATGTCTAGCTATGCAAAACATTTTCATAGTAGATATATTGTACAAGGCTGCTTATAATTCCCTCCCCCTCATCTCACCCCCGACCTGGTCCATTCCCCACTTGGTCCTGTCCCTCTTCCATAGTGGGTACCTCCAACCTCCCCTCTCCCCAAGGATGCCCTCCCATCCATCATCCCTCCTCTCCTCCCCCTTCCCCCCACTCTGCTGTAGGTTGAGATGTCCCACCTAGTATGTATGTCATTCTCTCCCTGAACCAAATTCAATGAGAATGTGGTTTTGCCTTTTTGCCTTCCTATTTTTCCCCTCCTCTGCAACCACTTCCCCCTGCTTCCTCTACATGAGATAGTTTACCCCACCCTGTCTCTGCCCATTTCCTCTTGCCACTTTCCTCTCTCACCTCATAATTTCACCCCTTGAGTATCCTCCCTTCCCAACAAATTCAACCTATGCCCTCTATCCATATATAACTGTAACCATATAGACACACATTCACATATGTATTCATATGACATTCTTAAAAATTATCTAGAATCTCATTAAACTTTTGTTTACATGAGTTATATCTATCATTATTTACCATATTAGAAATTAAAACTGTTTTAAAATGTTTAATTAATTTTAAGATAACAATTAATAATTCATTTTAAATTATTTCATTTAAATTAGATATTATTTTAAATAATTAAAATAAATTTAATGCATATAAAATATAAATTTAAACAAATGCAATTTTAATTTTTAATAATTAATATTATTTTGTCATAATTATAAAATTCATTCAATTAATTCATTTAAAATTCCAATCCATTAATTACATAAATAATATTAAAAATATAAATAACATATTTTATTAAAATAACTATTCTGCAAAACAAAAACATCAATAGGGAAAGTGGCATTGTTATAAAACAATGTCTTTTTCTAATTCATGGATTTTCATATCTGCTATTAGAATCAATCCATTGTGATTTTGGAGTATGTGAATAATTCAGCCTTACACAGATATGCAGTTGAAGAAAGGAGAAGCATTTTAATAGGCAAATAATGACTGAGTTGAGGCAACTAGAAATGCCGGGCCTAGAATCAGGAAGACCTGAGTTCAAATGTAGTCTCACACACTAGCTGTGGGACTCTGGGCAGGTAACTTAACCTCTATTTGTTTTAATCCACTGGAAAAGTAAATGATAAATCACTCCAGTATCATTACCAAATATGCCCCTTGAACACAGGGTCACAAAGAGTCAGACACAACTGCACTGACTGAACAACAACAAAAGATTATTATAAAAACAGTCTTTACCTTGGAGTCCTCCTGAAAAAGTCTCAACAACCCCTATGGGTCTACAGTCCACACTTTGAGAACTATTTGGTCTAGCACCTTTAAAATATTTAAAAATTCTTACTTTAGAGTTGGGGAAAATCTTATAGATCATTGAGCCCTTCTTCATTTGTCAGACGAAGAAATTTTTGATGCATTTTAAAAATAGGAAATGGCAATATATTAAAAACAAATATTTATGAGATTCCTGAATTTAGTCCTTTTCAACTTTCAAGTTTTTTTTCATTACACCTACTATATATATGTGTGTGTGTGTATACATAATAAAATAATTTTGAGCTATTTAAACTTTTCTTTTTCAAAACTATTGATTGTTTTTAACTTTCACATCACCCAAAATTTCCCATATCTGTTCCTGCCCCTTCTCCCTCAAAGTCATTCCACAAAACAAAATTTAATAAAAAAAGGACAAAGAGGGAAAAAAATTGCCTGATCCCATAAATTCATCAAAAAAATCTGAAAACATATGCAAAGTTCTACATCCATGGACCTTTTACCTCTGCAAAGAAGTTAATATCTTCTCATATCTTTTCTTTGGTATTTGAACCTTTCAAAGATTTGTAATCAATAGCCTTTTTCTTGGTAAGCACTATACTTTTGAGAGGTTGATAGTCTCATAGAAAATATATAAGTGTGTATGTATATGTTTAATTTTTAAAGAAGGTACCATTTAATTGTATTTATCAATGCCAGTAAAATCTTTATATTAAGATGATCATAAAAATTTTAATTTTTAAATTTCTCTTAAATAGGGTGCTTCATATGTTCAAAAATTTTAAAATAGTTTTTAAGAAAGTTTAATATAAGCAAGTCTTGAGGTATTAAAACCAGTAACTTATAATCCAGCATTTGAAGAATGTTTTTAGATCAAAAATTTACTGTTGAAAAGCCTTCATTACTTTTAGTTCTGTAACATACATATGTATGTGCAGAATTTTAGCCATGCCTATAATGATATAGGAAAAAAGCAATTAATTTAACTGAAGTGGAGTCGGAGGTGGGGGGGGGGATCCTGCTTAATTGTGAATAGATGTATCTGATTCTTATTCTGTTTTTCCCAAACATCTGGAGTTGGATGATATTTCAGATATAAAGTATCTGAACTCTCCTGTGGCCAACAAGTCGCTGAGAATGTTGCCTTCACGTGGTATCAATAACATCCTCTTAAAAAATCAGGGCCATAGGCAATTAAGATGCTTTTCCCCTCTGTAAAATCACTGTAGGTACCTAGGGGTCTGCTCATAACAGAAAGGGAGAAACAAAGCCATTGTATTTCTCTTAAAGAAATGAAACCAGTCTCTTTTTTGATGCTAAGTAATGATGTTAGAATAGGAGAATACCAGATGTTACCAGTAGGACTTGGAGAATTAGAATGTAATTCTGAATATTGCATTGAAGGGGGAAAAATAATTTGTAGCAAATGTAAACTTATGTCATAGCAAGATTCATTAGAACACAGTTTGTATCAGATACTGTACCATTTTTGCTATTTTGGGCCCCCACCATCTGGAACTAACAAGCAGTTCAGTTTTTATTTGTTTCCCACAGATATGGACACCTGCTATTGACAACCACTCCATAGAGAACAAAGTACATTATATTCTTGCCCACGGAGGGTATTTATACTCCCTTCAGGAACTCCTAACAGCTGCACTATTTGGCACAGCATTTTTCTTTAGGAACTCTGAGTAGGGCAGCAGCTGGTTTAGATTTTCCCATATACATGCTAGGAAACGTCATTTTGTGTAGAGGAAAGATTGTTTTGTGGTCAAACATCAATCAGGCTTCGAGGCTATTTGGCCCTTAACTAGAACTGTGTGCTTTGGGGTTTTTCCTCCTTTGCATGTATGTTTTTTAAATGAAACACTTTTGACCCAGCAGAGGCACTGCCCAGCAAACATCCAAACCACCTCCCAATATAGTATGTTCCCTGAAAAAAGTTTAAACTATCTAAAAATGCAGATCATAGGATCAGTGCCCTAGGGCTGGAGGAGACCTGAGTCCAAAGGGTTAAATAATCTACCAAGGGTGACAGAGGTATTGAGCATCAGAGATAAGATTTGAATCTTGGTTCTCTGAATCCAGGGCCAGTGTTCTTTTCAGCATATCTTGATGCCTCCCAAGTATACTGAGGTCCAGGGAAATAAAAGGGTTTGTACATGGTTACAGGTCATAGGTGGTGAGCTTTAAAGATATGCTTTTATCTTCTTTTTATCATGAACTAGGAAATCATTTTTAAAAACTGTGAATATTTCCATATACAATGATTGGAAAAAGAGGATAGTTGATGAAATTATAAAATTATTACATTTAGCTTGGTTTTTTAAATACATTGTAATTAGTTAAATTACACTTGGTAATAACACCATTGACACTTTCTTCTGTGTACTTTTTTTAAATGCTTCATTGATTTTTTTCTTCGTTTTTGCATCCTTATCACTACCTTCCTATTCTTTCCCAAGATTCCCCCTCTCATTTCTTGACAAAAACCCTCCCTTGTAGCCAATGCTTGCTTTTTCGTCTTTTTTGTTTTTGGTTTTGGTTTTGGTTTTTTTTTTTTTTTTACTGTGCCACATTGTCTTTCCTTAATGACAGCATGATATTAGATAAAAGGCATGCCTTGGAGTTAGGAAGGCCCCTGGGTTCAATTTCTGCTTCTGATCTATACTGACTATATGATTATCACGGAAGTAGAAAACAATAGTTTGAGGGGATGGCTAGTGGTCCCTTTTAGGTGGAACTCATGAGATATCTGAGAAAGTAGATGTGAAAAAAGAGAGAAAGAGAGACAGGGAGAGAAGAGAATAGAGCAAGAATTGTGTGATGATCCAGTAAAGGTGACTGAGGTCAGACATATTGGAAGAAAGCCAAAACAGAGTGGTGTTCTGAAAACCAACGTGTTCTAAGAGGCAGAGGTGAGTAAAGAGGGTTAGAGACAGATGGTACAAAAGATGGAAGATGGGAGGGGGAGTGTCAGATGTAATAAACAGAAGACCATTTAGGCTGGACCACAGAGTGTGAAAGGGGATGATTTGTGATGAAGGTAGAAAAGTAGATGGATTGTGTTGTGATGGTCTTTTCTTTATTTAAACAAATGCTTTATTAACTTCTGTTTTACATCATTCATTTCAGCCAGATTTTGAGTTACAATCATTTTCCCCCCGTTATTCCCCTACCCACCCTCCCAGAATAGCAGTCCCATAAGACATCGCTTCCTCCAATCTGCTCTCTCCCCTATCCTCTCCCACACTCCCTTCGACCTCTCCATTAGACGAAGGTGAATCTCTGCACCCCAATGCCTGCACATCTTATCTCCCTATTACAAGCAAAAGAGTATTAATAATAGTATTTATATACATTTGAAACATTTAATCTTAAGACCTCGAATTTCAGAACCATTCGCTTCCTCCCTAGTCACCCATTCCCTCTGGGGAGATAAGTAATTCAGTATATGTTGTACATGTCTAGCTATGCAAAACATTTTCATAGTAGATATATTGTACAAGGCTGCTTATAATTCCCTCCCACTCATCCCACCCCCCACCTGGTCCATTCCCTACATGATCCTGTCCCTCTTCTATAGTGGGTACTTCCAACCTCCCCTCCCCCCAAGGATGCCCTCCCATCCATCATCCCTCCTCTCATCCCCCTTCCCCCTATTCTGCTGCAGGTTGAGATATCCCATTTAATATGTATGTCATTCTCTCCCTGAACCAAATTCAGTGAGAATGTGGTTTTGCCTTTTTGCCTTCCTATTCTCCCCCTCCCTTGCAACCACTTCCCCTTGCTTCTTCTACATGAGATAGTTTACCCTACCCTGTCTCTCCCCATCTCCTCCTGCCACTTTCCTCTCTCACCTCATAATTTCATCCCTTGAGTATTCTCCTTCCCAACAAATTCAACCTATGCCCTCTATCCATATATAACTGTAACCATCTACACACACATTCACATATGTATTCATATGACCACACACCCTTCTTCCATTATTTTCATAGTGAGAAAGATTTCCTCAGTCACAGTTATAGTTTTTCCATATAAGAATGTAAATAGTTCAACTTTGATAAGTTCCTTTTGATTTCTTTTCCCTGATTACCTTCTCAGGAATCTCCTGCTTCTTGCGTCTGGATGTCAAAATTTCTATTCAATTCTGGTTTTTTCCTCAAGAATGCTTGAAAGTCCTCTCTTCCACTGAATGACCATATTTTCCCCTGAAACAAAATACTCAGTTTTGCTGGGTAGGTGACCCTTGGGTTCATTCCCAGCTCTTTTGCGCTCTGGAATATCATATTCCATGCCCTTTAATCCCTCAGTGTAGAAGCTGCCAGGTCCTGGGCTATTCTGATTGTGTTTCCACAATACTGAAATTGTTTCTTCCTGGCTGCTTGTAGTATTTTTCTCCCTGATCTGGGGATTCTGGAACCTAGCTATAATATTCCTGGGAGTTTTCTTTTTGGAATCTTTTTCAGGAGGTGATCTGTGGATTCTTTCAACCTCTATTTTTCCCTCTGGATCTAAAACATCAGGGCAATTTTCCTTGAGAATTTCTTGAAGGGTGATTTCTAGGTTCTTTCTTTGATCATGGCTTTCGGGTAGTTCAATAATTTTTAAATTGTCTCTCCTGGATCGTTGTGATGGTCTTTATATGCCAAACTGAGGAGTTTATGATCTGTCCTAGAGGTGATAGGTGATGACGGGAGTTTACTGAGTGGGAGAATGACATAGTCAGAATCTGCTTCAGGAAAACTGAAAAATTACTGTTGAAGATAGATTGGAGTGGAAAAAGATAGTCAGGGAGAAACACCAGGAAGCTATTATAATAGGGTCTCAGAGAAAGATTATTTCACCAATGGGATGCCCATAGCAGCTATGAATATGCATGTGTATTCCCGGTTTGAATCGAAAGATATAGAAGACTTCCTTGAAGACAAAAGCAACACATTTATTCAAATGCCAGTAAGCCAAATCCATCATAGTAATAAAGAAGTATATGAACATGGCCAACACAGGGAGCACCTATGCCTCAAGTGTTCTTTTTAAGACAAAATCCATACAGGTCACCAATGCAGGGAACACAAACATCTCCAACACTTCCCTCTATTAGGCCTCCCCCAAAAACCAGTTCTGGCAGACAAAAATCCTCCCTCTTTCATTCATGCCAGCTGCTCTGCCTGCTTTCTCTCTCTCCCAGCTCCATCTCCCTCTCACTTCCTGCTCCACCCTCCCTATTCCTCCCATTTGGTAAGCTCCCACCACCATGGGCTCCATGTGATCACATTGGCCTATTAACAGGCAGGGATGATCTTCAAATTTCCTTACCATTACAAAGGTTAACAATATCTAAAATTACTGACAGATAAAGTGAGGATGAGGTCTGAGGAAACACCACTGAATTCTCTCATTATCTGAGATCTTGAACAGTTTTTTAGATAATGATAGTTTCATATCCAATTTTGAAAACTGTGCATCTTCTTTGGTCTCTTATTCAATGTGGATATTAAATACTTTGGATAATGATATTTTCCTGGCTTGGTGGAAGGGGTCTATAATACTTGCTGCCAATGAGGCCAAGGCGGGCAGATTGCTCAAACTTTGGAGTTCTGAGCTGCAGCAGGGCTAAAGCTGATCAGATGTCTACACTTAGGCTGGAATCAATATGCTGAACCTGCAGGAGTAGGAGGCTACCGGGCTACCTAAAATAGAGTCAAAATAGCCCATGATAGAGAAACAAAGTCGAAGCTTCCATGCTTATCAGCAGTGGGAGCAGGCCTATAATTAGCCACTCTACTTCCAATTTGGGCAAAATACAGAAAATCAGTAAAGGAAGGAAGGAAGGAAGGGAGGGAGGAAGGAAGGAAGGAAGGAAGGAAGGAAGGAAGGAAGGAAGGAAGGAAGGAAGGAAGGAAGGAAGGAAGGAAGGAGGAGAAGAGAAGAGACAAGAAGGGACAGGAAGGGATGGAAAGAGAGAGAAGAGAGGAGAGGAGAGGAGAGAAGAGAAGTAAAAATGTAAAAATCAAAGTATGTCTGCCTTCACTCAGGACACAGAACATCGTTTTGCTCACTCCTCCTTCTTTCAGTCAATTTTGAAGGGTAAGACATGGTGACTATGATACTATGGTTTCTGAGGCACTTGAATCCATTCCTGAATAATATTTGCTACTGCTACTTGTGCTTCATTTACAAAAGCATGCTACACCCCCATACATCACCTTTTCTCCCAGTCTGCCATAAACCATTCAATATCTACTGTCCTCTCTTCTCTCAGTCATTCCTTCCCCCTATACTTCATGGAAATAATTTTGAACAAATTTCCTTTCATCAAACATCTTCACCTAACTCACCTACTGACTCAGTCTCTTTGAATTTATAGAACTCTAACCCACTCTGTGACACGGCATTCTGCTTTCGTTTCTCTGAAGTAGATGCTGAGTATAAACATTCTGCCAATTAATTGATTGATTTGTTGATTCATCCCTCACTCTTTTGGATATAGTGCAGGATATGAGTCATCCAGAAGAGAAATGACCCATATTTCCTGCTATTTATATGACATCTTAACTCACATACCCTTGATTTTTTTTTAAGTCTGGAACAATGATTTCATCAAGATATGGAACTCTGTATGGAAAAACCCTTCCATAGATAAGCAATTCAACCACTACTCTATTCTTAGAGACTTGTCCATGGCACTGAAAGATTGGGTGATTTACCCCCAGCATGGTTAGTAAATGTCAGAGGCAGAAGTCCACATTCTAACACTGAGTTCAGCCATCATTTCACTCTCTTTTAATCTTTCTCATATAACTGATACCTATAACTAGATATGTTTTAGTCAGCTAGGTGGCTCAGTGGATAAACTATTAGATCTGAAATCAGGAAGATCTAAGCAGGAATTGTCCTGCCTTTCTATATGCATCCCCAGCATTTATTTAGCAAAAACTTAATACATAAGTGCTTAGCAAATTTTTTTGTAATTCATTCATTCACTCATATGAAACTGATCAACATACCTATGTATCCATATTGGATTATTTAGACAATTCTCCCTTGTCTTTTTTTTATTAAACAAATGCTTTATTAACTTCTGTTTTACATCATTCATTTCCGCCAAATTTTGAGTTACAATTTTCCCCTTTCTTTCCCCTACCTACCCTCCCAGAATAGCAGTCCCACAAGAAATCGCTTCCTCTGTATTATATACTTTATACATCTTCCTCTTATTAGGTATCTTCCCCCTTTAGAATGTAAGCTTCTTGATGGTTAGGGCTATCTTGTTTGTACTTATATTCCCAGAACTTAGCATAGTATTTGAAATATAGTAAGCACCTAATAAGTAAGGCAGCTAGACCATGCAGTGAGATAGAGGGGGCGGCCCAAAGTCAGGAAGACCACAGTTCAAATTCAACCTCAGACACTTACTAGCTGTGTGACCCCCCCAAGACTGATCGCTGGATCTCCCTACAGTTCACAGGCCAGGAGCTGGAGCTGCCTCTGAAAACTACAAAATGGCGTGTCTCCTCAGCGGCTTCTAGCCCCCAGGGGAGGAAGCTGACATGTTCCCCAAATACTGGTCCCAAAGTCCATAGGGCACTAACCTCTCACTTTGTCCTAGGCATGTCTATGTGGATAATTCTGGAATCGCCACAGCTGCTGGTGTTCTGGGGTCCCTCCAGCCAGCTGTTGGCCCTGCCGCCCTGGGGCTAAAACCGCAACTCAGGCAGACCTGTGCTCGGAGCACTGCAGCTGTGCTGCCGGCTCCCAGAGCGCTGTGCTTCCCGCAGGGCTGCTGGGCTGTCCTCAGTGGGAGGTTAGCTTCTCTGTGTCGTTCTGTGGGTGCTGGGGCTCCAGAAGTTGTTCAGAATCCCATTTTACATAGTTTGGAGGTGATCTGGGGGGAGAGTGCCTTGGACATACTGTTTCTACTCTGCCATCTTGGCTCCGCCCGCCCCCCTTGTCTTTTTAATCAGAACATGTACCAAATAATCTTGCACATTCTATCTTCTTGAGGTAGAAGGATACCCTCTCTTGGGGAGCATTCTGATTACACCATTTTCTCAGAAGCTTTATTTTGGTTTTTTTTTTTGTTATTTCTTGTATCAAATTACTTAATTTAAAATCAGAGCTAATACCTTCTAGTCGTGGTTTTGGGTTTTTTATTTAATAAGTTTCTTAGTCCTGGATCCCTGGGCCTGGCTGTTGAGCTTCCACTATATATGAGTTGGACTCAAACCCACCTGGCTTCTTCCCAGTAATCTTTATGTCATGCCACACTCCTAACTTCCCTCTTCCTAACCTGAATTTCTACTTTAGTGTTTTCTGAGTTAATTAGCCTTTTATTATTAAAAGTGAAGATATTCTCATTAAAAATTAACACATAGTTTTTCATTGAGAGGAACTACTCCCAATTCTTTTTTTGTTTGAATCATTTCTGAATGGCCACCAAGAAAGACAGGGTTTGAGTATAAGACTGTATTTTAACTATCTAAGGGCTAATATAGCATAGTCAAGAGAATATCATTACCAGAAAGTTAGCCCTAAAGTGATTATTCTTCCACCCACATGCAAGTATCTGTTAAAGCATGGTTGGATTATAAAGAGACATATATGAATAAAAGTTCTCATGCTGATGAAAGCACAGATTCTTAAAGGCAGTGATGGTGATTCATTACCTTCTTACAGCACACATTTGTAAAGAACTATATATTATAATTTGCTTTAGAAACCTTTGCTTACCATCTTTGAAATGTGAAAAGGGTCAATATTTTCATTTTACTGATAAAGAAATTGAGTCACTGAGAGCTTGATTCTTGAGGGTTATTCATCTTTACATCTGTGATAGGGGAAACAGAATATTGGAAGAAATTTCTATACAGATAAGTGCTTCTCCCTATAGCCTTCTAATTTTATTCCATTCAACTCAACAAATACCTATTAAGAGCTTCCTATATCTGAGTCATAATGCAACAAAAATTAGCTCAAATTCCTTGCATTCAGGGCCAACCAGAATCTGATTTTCATCATCCTTCCTAGACTAATCAAACCGTGTTTCACTTCATTTAATCTACCTTCCAGCCAAACTAGACCATTCACCATCCCCTAAACTTAGGATCATAGAACAGTAAACTTGGAAGAAGGTTAAATGATTATCCAGTCCAGCCCTCTCTTGAATAGTTGAATCTTTCCCCCCACTCCTATAAGTGGTCATTCAACCTCCACTTGAACTCTTAAACAGATGGTGGACTTTCCTAGGCAATTATTCTATTTTCAGTTATCTTACAATTAGTTAGGAAATTGCTTCTTATAATGAGCTGAAATCTCTCTCCTTGTAGCATCTCTTCTTTGGTCCTGGTTCTTACCTCTGGAGATAAGAAGTGTAAATCATCTTCTGCACAGCATCCTTTATCCCCCTATTCTTGACCTCCATGCTTTTTTACCCATGCCTTCTCTAGAACTGGAATGTTCTCAGTATCCCTGTAACCACTTTTGAAATACTAATCATCAGGGGGCGGCTAGGTGGCACAGTGAGTAGAGCGTTGGCCCTGGAGTCAGAAGGACCTGAGTTCGGATAGGCCTCAGACACTTAACGCACACCCAAATAAAAACCTAGTCGTGTGGCCTTGGGCAAGTTACTTAACCCCAATTGCCCTCCATAAACCAAACAAACAAACAAAAAAGAAATACTAATCATCTCTAAAGACCCAGCTAAGATGTTACTATATATGAAACTTACCCCTACCTCCCAGGCAGAAGTTCTCTCTCCTTCCACTGAATTCTCTATACATTTTGTAGGTCACCCAGTTTCAATTTTTATTGTAGTTATTTGTATCTATACTATAATGGCCTTATCACCACAAAAACTTGTAAGCTCCTTCAGGGCAGGGATTGTTTTCTTTTTCGTATATCTTAGTACCTCCCCAGTACCTAACATAGTGTCTAGCACTTCCACAATAAATTTATTTTCCCAATAAACTTTTATTGAACTAAATTGCTGACAAGGAATATACTTACACTGCCTTGTAGATCAATTTTTTCAAGCTAATTAAGGAAAAGGTTGGTATTTAAAATGATTTAGCACATAGATTGAGTCAAGAAGTCTTCATAAGAACCAAAATGTTATAGATCAGATTGAATTTTCAATGCTATTTGAAACACACCACACAAATGAATACCAAATTTACTTTAAATAAATTGCTTCGATTATAGGCAGTTGAACTGTGTCATCTAATATCCTAATTCAGCTATCAGATAACTCATACACAGCACCCACTGCCGTCACTGGGAATTGTATGGGAATGTCTGAGGGCAGAAATTATGCTTAAGTTGCCAGTAAATGAGGCCAATTTATAAAAGCAAGGTGTAGATTTCCTTTTTTAAAACAATCTAGGGCATGCATTCATTACTAGGCTTTCAAGAAATCTCATCTGAACATTTATGATGATGGCAATACTTCAAAATCTGTTCTGTTTCAAATTATGTTTCACTCAGATTTAATTATTTTTATTCCCTTTGCAACAAGGTAAAGTGGTCAATATCTAAAAATACACCATCATGAATGGCTTTTCTTTTCCTTTGCAAATAGTGGGTGCCAGCATAAGATAGCTGAAATGGTCATAAGACACCTTAAAGAGAATTTCTCACCTGTAAAATCACATATCTGGACCAAAAGTCAAAATATTTGGTTTCAGTTTTGATGTGAATGGATAGTGTCTGTAGGTTCCTCAGAAAAATTGCAATACTTCTAATCCTTATCCCTATCCCCCCTTAAAAAAAGACCTTTTAGTCGACATTTTAATTAAGAATTAAGAAAAAATCTTAACTAAGAAATTATTTCTTGAAAACTGAAGTCTCATTTAAAGCACTGTCAACAGGGAAAGCAAGGAAAAGAGAATTATGCCCACACACTTCTTGTCAGTGTTGAAATGATTGTCCTGATGATTTCCCCAAGAGTGCACCAGCTCATCCTTGAATTATTCTCTCTGCGCCATTTTTTACTCTCTCCATCTTAAATGCAAAAAAGGAGATTCAAAGTGTGACCAGATAACAAATGGGTACAAAACAGTGTGAGAAATATAGAGGGAGCCTGAACAGAGGGAAGACAGAAGGAAGCAAAGAAGAACTTGCTTTTAAATAATGGCCTCATCAAGATGATTTCTCTGTGCACTCAATTAGTTCTGAATTGGTTTTCTTTGGTAGAGTTACCTTCCAAAGATGGCATAACCCAGAAAAACCTATAACAAATCTGTGAAACTCTTGACAGCTCATGAAAAGATTAAATGAACTTTTAAATTATCAAATTATTCTCCACAATAGAAATTAGTTCTCCAAATTCAACTAAAATAGTACACCCCCCCCCCAATTTTACTTATACCAAGCTTTTTCCTTCGGTCTCTGCTCACCCTAAAAACACTTTCTGGTTGTAATCATTGATAGTCAGTACAAAGTCTGGAACACTAACTTTTCCACAACCAGCTGGAAGTTGTTCACAAAGTCTTTAAATATCTTCATACTACTTATTTTGCAAAAAAAGTACATTAGATTGCTTTTAAGAAGGAAGAGAATTTTGGTAAAATACTTCTCAGCAAGTACAGATTAATTTCAATTTGACAAGCATTTACTAAGTTTCTACTGTAATGTGCGAGATGTTGTAGGCCCTTGGGATCAGACAAAAAAGAAACAAATCCTGACCTTCAAGAAGCTGATACTCTACTGGAATTTAAACTGTCCTTCTTTTCATTTCTACCTATTAGCCTTTCACAAAATAGCAATCAATTAGAAGAACTTTGTTGAGAGCCAACTTTTTCCCCAGAGATATGTTAATTGCTCCATAAATAGAGAAGGAAACATAAAGTCCAGTCCCTGCCGTGCCCACATAACTTTGTTATACGGACTGTAAAACCTGCATACAGTTTTTCTGGTAGACTTAAAACTAGCACTAACTTGAGTTTTACATATACTTTTTAAAATTATATTTTTTCCTACTACCACCTCCCTTTCAATTGAAAGAAACGCAGAACCCCTGAAATATAAAGTCATATTCAAAAAAACAAAGTCTTGAATTGGTCATGTCAAAATATATGTATGTATATGTATACATATGTATAGGTGTGTGTGTGCATATATATTATTTATGTAAAGGACTCAGTACATACTGAAACATATATACATATATATGCATATTCCTATATGTTTATTTGTTGTACATGTGTGTTTTATTTGTATATATGTATGTACATGTGTATGTGTGTGTGTTCCAGTCTGTACTCTGAGTCCTTTATCTCTCTATAAGGAAGTGGATACCATGTTTCATCATGAATCCTCTAGAATCACTGAACTGATTAGAGTTCTAAAGTCTTTCTAAGTTGGTGGTCTTTACAATATTGTTGTCATTATGAACATTTTTTCCTGGTTCTTCTCTCTTTATCCTGCATCAGTTCATACAAGTCTTCCCAGGTTTCTCTAAAACTATTCCCTTCATAATTTCTTATAATGTAATAGTATTCTGTCAGATTTATATATCATAATTTATTCAGCAATTCTATTGATGGGCAACTGTTCTGTTTCCAATTCTTTGCCACTTCAAAGGGTGCTGCAATGAATATTTTTGTACATCCTTAGAGTTTGTTTTATGTAGAATAACTCCATTAATCTACAACATTCCTTATCACCCCTTCTTTCTTCTCATGTTTTTCCCACATCCTTATTGACTGAAGTGTATCTGTGTGCCTAACTCTATGTGTGTGTTTGTGTGTTGTATGTTTTTCCTCCTTTGACCAATCCTGATAAGAGCAACCTTCAAGACTTACTCCCTCCACCCCTTCATACCTCGAATATGACAGATTTATATTCCCCATTTTTCTACTATTCTCCCTGCCCAGTTTATTCCTTTTCCCCTAACTTTTATTCTTCTTTTACGGTCATCAAAATAGAACAGAACCATTCCCAAACCCTTTTTTGACTCATATGCTTGCACTTCAAAGTTTCTCTGCAGTTCTTGTCTTTCATTGGGTGTTCTTGGAAGTCTTCTATTTTATTAAAGTTCTACTTTTCCCATGTAAGATGATATTAAATTGGGGGAGAGGGGTAAGCTACTCTTGGTTGTAAGCCTTTATCTGCCTTCAGGAATATTATATTATATTATAAGTTTTCTTCTTCTTTATAATTATGGCTGCTAAAAGAAAAGTGTGATCCTGACCATGACTACTCTGAAGAATTTGTGAATTCATTCTTCATGGCTGCTTCAAGTATTTTTTTTCTTTGACCTGAGAACTCTGGAGGTAGGCAATAACATTCCTGGGCAATTTCATTTTAGGATTTCTTTGAGGAGATAACCAATGAATTCTGCTTCCACTTTGTCTGTGGTTCTAAGACATCTGGGGATTTTTCTTTTACGATTTCTTGAAATATTATTTCTAAGCCCTTTATTTGATGGACAGGTAGTCCAGTAATTTTAAGTTAACTCCCTTCAATTTGTTTCCTAGGTCTTCTGTTTTCATTTTGAGACACCTTACATTTTATTTTTTTAGCCTTTTGACTTTGTTTTAGTATTTTTTGTTGTCCCATGGAATCATTGTTTCTCTTTAGTCCATTCTAATTTTCAGAAATTTTGCTGTTTGCAAAAAGTTGTATACATTTAATTTCATGTTTTTAATTGTCTTTCCTATATTCTTCCATAGCCCTCATTGCTTTTCCATTTTCCTCTAGCGCTCTCATTTCATTTATATTTTTAAAGCTTAACTGTTTTAAATTCTTCCTCCATTTTATCAACAATTCTAGCTGAACTTGTGCTTAAACTATGTTTTTTTTTTACTTTGCAGATGTTTTAGAATCATACTCTTCTTCTAGGTTTGTCTTGAGCCTCTTTATAGTGAGATTGTATGTGTGTGTGTGTATGTGTGTGTGTGTGTGTGTGTGTGTGTGTGTGTGTGTGTGTGTGTGTGTGTGTATGTCTTCATTCTTCCAGTCTACTTCCTAAATTCAGACTTTGTGTTAAGGCCAGTACACTTCTAGAGGGAGTGTCAAGGCTGGTACTGCTGATGTTTTCTTGAGGTATTGAATGTTAAAATCTCAGACACTGCCTAGACTGAGGACCTGTAAGCTATCAGTGCTCCTGAAGTTGTCTGATCCAACACTGAATCTGATTTTTGCCCTCCTGATCTGCATTTTCAAGTTCCTGACCTTTGTATGGGGCTTGCCCCATTTGGAATTCCAGTAGATTGCTTCAAGTCTCTGTAGCTATCAGCCAATCAGAAATCTCTACTGGTACCAAATAAAGAACCTTAGACTTTCCATTGGTATGGGATTCCTTCCTGACTATTCCACTGTAGAGTTCAGACTGCTCTGGAAGCTGGAGGTGAGATTCACCCACCCCACATCCCCAGTTTCCCATCCTGGAAACAGTTCCTGAAATTACTTCTTGCTACTTGTCCAGTCCACATCCTAGAGCCTGAGGTGGCTCTTCACCCTCAAAGATGTCTCCTAGGTACAGATCCCCTCTTTATTCTGCCCTAAACTTGTGACCTGGAACTGGTTAGGGAACAAGAGGGCCACCAGTTTGCAGTTATACCTGGGTCTTACAAAAATTTACACCGCCCCCCATGATGGATTTGAGACATCTCCATGCCCTGATGCATAGCCCCTCAGTCTCCTAGAATGCTTCACACAGCTATTCCCGGGTAGATAGACCCTATCCCAGGTGTAAACAGATCTCTCTATCTTTCTATCCTAACTTAGACTAGGAAAAAATTCTCTCTGACTTATTTTCTTGAACTTTCCAATCAAGATTCTGTCTGGTATGCTTTCTAGATCTGTCTGGAGGAGTTAGGGCAGGGGAAATAGAAGCTTACTTGTACTTCTTGCCACTCAACCATTTTGGATTCATCCAATAAATATCCCTTTTTTTTAAACATTTTTATCTTTTTTCCAATTACATGTAAAAACAATTTAACCTTTTTTTGAGTTCCAAATTCTCTCCCTTCCTGCACCCCCCTGGAGAAAGCAAGTTATAGGTTACACATGTACAGTCGTGTAAAACATATTTCCATGTAAGTCCTATTAAAGGAAACACAAACAAAAAAAGGAAAAAGCTTTGTTTGTTTGTTTGTTTGTTTGTTTTAAAAAAAAAGGATGCCTTTATCTGCATTCATACTCCATTAGCTCTTTCTCTGGAGGTAGATAACAATTTTCCTTCATCCTTCAGAATTGCCTTAAATCATCGTATTGCTGAGGATAGATAAGTTATTCAGAGTTAACCATTCTAAAATATTGCTGTTACTATACACAATGTTCTTCTGGTTCTGCTCACTCCATTTTGCATCAGTTCATGTGAGTCTTTCCAGGATTTTCTGAAAGCATCCGCTCATAATTCTAATGGATGGTCTTAATATGCTATTCTGATAGAGCTTTTTGTTTCCTCTATATTATATACTTTATACATCTCCCTCTTATTAAGTATCTTCCCCCTTTAGAATGTAAGCTTCTTGAGGGTTAGGGCTATCTTGTTTGTACTTATATTCCCAGAACTTAGCATAGTATTTGTAAGGCAGCTAGACCATGCAGTGAGATAGAGGGGGGGGGGCCCAAAGTCAGGAAAACCATAGTTCAAATTCAACCTCAGACACTTACTAGCTGTGTGACCCTTGGCAAGTCACTCTGTTTGCCAAAGTTTCCTCATATGTAAAATGAACTGGAGAAGGGAATGGAAAACCACTCCAGTATCTTTACCAAGAAAACTCCAAAAGTAGTCATGAAAAGTTGGACACAAATGAACAACAACAATATTGGAAATATTAATATTATATCTGTTCTCTAACCAGACCATTTTCTTATGTATAGGTATTGCAGGTTTCATTAGACAGTAACATTATACTTTGTATTATTTTAAACTTTTGGTGGTGACTCCACATAGGAACATTTCAATTCAGAAAGAATACTTTTTAAAAGATGTCTGCCCTAAGTAAAAAACCTGGGGAGGATTTAGCGATGAGAAATTCCTTTTTCAATATAGAGGTAATAACCTGGAGGAGATATAGGCTCCAGGATCAGTCACTCTCCTCCAAACAAGGTTTTTTGGGGGGTGAAATTTACAGGAAATTAGGGTTTAGAGGGGCTTTTAACACTTTGATAATGTCAATTATAATTGTCAATAGCTAACTCCACAAGACTGTTATTACAATCCTCTTTTCCTTTTAAAAGACATATTATTAACCTTGTAGTTAAAGAGCTGGCTTTGTATTGGGATAAAAATTGTTCTGAATGAATTTCACTAGTCTTTTTTTCCATTGGCACACCTTTAGACTACATTCAGTTGGTAGTGCCTCATTAATACCCATTTAAAAGTCAGATTTGAACGAGTTTGGAGCCACTTCACAGCAGCTTATTGAGGTAGATAGGGTGGTTAATTGTGGACCCATTTTACCAATTAACAAGTGAAGGCAGGTTGTGTGGGGGAGATAACAATAGATTAGGAGTTAAGAGACCTAGGTTTGTGTTCTGGCTTTGTTCTAACTAGTTCTATAACCTTCTCAAAGCCCCTAAATCTCAGCTTTCAGTAAAATTAGGATATTCATCTAGACCATGGCCTTTGGTATTTTGGCAATTTGAGGAAGCCAATAAAAACCCTCTCAGAATAATGATCTTAAATGCATGAAGTAAAATATATAGGTTTACAAAGGAAAATATACTGAAATGCAGTTATCAATTTTTTTGTTAAATTCACAAACCCCTGCTTTAAAATTGCTAATAGATAGCAATAGCTTCCAGAGGGAGCTAAGTGATACAGGGGATAGAACTCTGGGCCTAGAGTCAGGAAGACATTAGTTCAAATACAATCCCAGAAAATTACTAGATGTTCAACCCTAGACCAGTCACTAACCTCTGTCCACTTCAGTTTCCTAAACTCTAAAATGGGGATATAATAATGCTGAACTCCCAGGGTTCTGTGAGGATCAAATGAGGTAATATTTGTAATGTGCTTGCTTGTTGTTCAGTCATTTTTGCCTTATCTTTCATGAGCCCATTTCAGGTTTTCTTGGCAATGGTACTGGAGTGGTTTGCCATTTTCTTCTGGAGTTCATTTTACAGATGATGAACTGAGGCAAACAGAGTTAAGTGACTTGCCCAGGATGTTGTCTGATGTCAGATTTGAACTCAGGTCCTCCTGTTTCCAGGGCCCATACTCTATCCACTGCAACACCTGGCATCCCACTGTTTTAACACACTGCCTAACAGAAAATAAGTAAGAATAATAATTATAAATAACAAAAACATGCTCATTTTCTTTCTTCCACTCTAAGATTCAGAGAATGTTTTAAATATATTGACTCATTTGAATGTAACAACTTTGTACAATTGAGGAAAGGATTATCCCCACTTTATAGATAGTGAAACTTAACTCAGAAAGGACAAAGGACTTGCCCAGGGTTACACATCAAGAATGTAAGCAGGCAGGGGGATATAAACTTAAATTTTTCTGATTCAAAGTCCATCGTTCTCTCTATTGTACCAAACTACCATTCACTTGATCTTGAATATGCACTTTAACAATTCATGAGTAAATATGAGTTTATCTTAAGTAGAATGTTAGTTGGTGTCCAAGTCAAAAGTCCCAATGTACACACTACTGACAACAATATTCACAGTCCTTCTCCAATATAAATATTTATTTAAGCTCTCAGAAATGTTAAATACCATTCCCATGTGCCTGTAGCTATGACCTTGCTTGTTCCAGAGCATCACCCATGTTAAATACTATATAATCCCAGGAGCAGCTTGATGGCACAGGGTATAGAATCAGGAAGACTCATCTTCCTGAGTTCAAATCCAGCCCCAGACACTAAGGCACTGTGTTATCCTGCACAAATCACATAACTGTTTGCCTCAGTTCCTGATGTCTAAAATGAACTGGAGAAGGAAATGGATAACCACTCCAGTATCATTGCTAAGAAAACTCCCAAATGGGATCACAAAGATTTAGATAAAACTGAAATGACTGAACAATAATAATCATTTCTTTTTCAGTCAAAAAGCATGGTAATATTTGGTTCAGGAGTCAACTAGGCTGACTTTTGAGATACAAGTTGTGATAAGATCCATTTATTGTCTGTATAATGTGACTCATATACATGGTAAGGTTTGTTCATTTCTTTTTTCATTTGATCCATATAACATACCTGACATGGAAATAATAGGCTCCATTCTGCCATTTTATAGGTAAGGAAACACAAAGAATAAAGAACCTGCCCATGATCACAGAACTAGTAAGTGTCCAAAGAAGATTTTGGACCAAGGTCAATCTTGATTCTAAGTTTCGTGGTCTTCAGGCTATACCATAATGCATCTGACCTGTGTCTTTTAAAAATGTGGTTTTCTTTACTCTCAGTAACTTTATTGAGCACAATGTACTTTGTATCATACCAGAGCTTGGACACTGAGATGAAGTTTTTTGTTTCATTTTGGTTTGTTTGGTTTTTTTAAATCTTCTTTTCCTTGGATGAATACCAAGGGAAGCAACTTGGTGCAATGGAAAGGTCACAGGCTTTGGAGTCAGAGAATCTATATTCAGATCTAACCTGTGACACTTACTACCTGTGTGATCATGAACTTGGATAACTCGTTGAGTCTGTTTCCTCACCTCTAAATGGACAATGAGATGACCTCTAAAGTCTGTTCTACATCTATGAGCAAATAAACTCCAATAGTTTCTTAACATTTTGTTTCTCAGTTTCCACATCTATAAAATGAGGATAATGTTACCTATTCCAGTCAAGTTATTCTGCAGAGTTATTCTGATGTTCAAAAGGAAAATTACTAAATCATTTTGCAAAGGAATATAAACAGACAAGGCCATTAGCTCACGGGTAGAAGGTTAATAAGAAGGAACAGGCAAGCTATGGTCCATGGGGTTATGAAGAGTTAGACCTGAGTGGAAGACTGAACAAGAACAAAAGCTGCCTTACTAAAATAAATAAGGCTTTTGTTTCTGAGGAAAATGTGCTAAAAAGAATAAATCTAGGGTCCCAATATTGACTATTTGAATAAATGTTCCTAAATGACTATTTCATATTCTTTAACTGGCTCTATTTCTGGTACCATGGAGCTGGTTTTACTAAAACCTCAAGAGGATTTAAGAGAATTTCTGAGATAGTTTATCAGGTGATCTAAGCACCTTGAAGACATCTTTGTAAAAATAAATTTATTCAATATCCACATTCATAAGACAGGCACCAGCTCCCTAATGAAGTGTTTACCTGAGAGCCAGTAAAGTGTTATGGAAGCCAAAAGGATCAAATATTAATTCTGGATTTCCTAATACAAAAAATACTGACTTGCTATAATCTACATCTGCATTCATTTCACTGTAGTTTCTCCACCAGAGATTTTTTACTACAATCATAAAATATGACCTTCCTGACAAGTGTGTTAGACTTGTAGACAAGGAATGATCTGGATTCAAATCCTTCCTCTGATTCTTTATTATGACCATTGACTGAATAACCATGGGCAAGATATATATAAAATGGAGATAGTAATATCTGTAGCATTTGCATGTACTTTTTAGTATTTAGTATTTCATAGTACTCATATAAATGCCAGGTATCCCCTTATTAATATTTTTATTGTTATTAGTAATCAGGTTTGCTCCCACAAAGTTGGAACTCACAAAGTAAGTTAATAAAAAGGGAATCTCTAGAAGAAAGGTTTTTAAACTTCAGGTGTGTCATGAATCTCTCTGGCAATCTGGTGAAACCTATGGACAATCCTTCCCCCCCTTTCACAGAATCATGTTTTTGAATATATAAAATAAAATATTTAGGATAAGAAACTTATTATATTGAAATCCATATATCACAATATTAAAGAAAGTGAAATGATCATGGATTGAAGGGTAAGGACCACTGTGCCAGATTTTTTGTTAATAACAATTAATTTCCCTTTGTCTAGCTCTAGAAAGAAGTTATTAGTGGATATTTTTTGTATTGTGAATTGCTTTAGCAAACTAGTGAAGCCTATAGACCCCCTCCTCAAAACAATGTTTTAAAAAACATATAAAATAAAAAACATAGAATTATAAAGGAAATCAATTATATTGAAAGACAGTTATCAATGAAAAAAAAAAAAACAGTTTGTAAACCCAAACTTAAGATCTTGCTCTGGAATAATGTTTGTGCCACTGTGATGAAAAAATGTCTGCATCTTAATCTTCTTTTTAAAAATGCAAATATATATACAAACTCATTCACTATCAAATTTAGAGCTCCTTAATGAGGCCATCTCTTTTTCAGACCCTCCTGAATTGTGTGGGTTTCATTCACAGACCAGAGCCCATGTTAGAACTGCAGCACATGACACACTATTTATAGTTTTTGTATTTTATAGGGAGGTTCAAGATCACTATGTGACTTTGATTAAAATATTTCTAAAGAATCTAAATTACAGAGAACTAAATAAAAATTAATTAGTAAGAAACCCAATTGTCTTTCTTAGAACTATCAATGGGTATATTTAATAACAATTCTTATAATAAGCAGTATTACATCTAATTTGTCCCAGTTTGGGTCCTAAATAGCCTAGTTTCATCCCAAATTCCTCAGTTTAATTTTGGATCACCTGGAAAGCCTAATATTCAAGGAGTATTTGAAAACAAACCCTGGATATAAAACAAAGAAGCATTTAAAACTCTGGCAGTACACTCATAGGGAAGTGAATACAAAATTGAAATCTTATTAGGTTACGGTTCATCAGAAATTAATATAGTATCAAGCATATATTTAGGGCTGGAAGGAACCTTAGAAATCATCTAGTTCTACCCCTCCCCATATTTCACATATACCAAAACTGAGACCCAGAGAAACTAAATAATTTGCCTAAGATCACATGGTTGAGCAGCGCTGGTTTTCAAACATAGATACAAATTCAGTATTCTTTCTATAACTTGCCCTTGTATGAACAAAACACTGATGACCATGTTCAGCGTTTTTTATTACCCACTGCTCATTGTCCGTATGTAGGGGTATTAATGAATGCAGTTTCACAGAATTGGGGTTCAGAGTCAGGTCCTACATAATATTATCTTTGAACATTGCCAGTCATGAACCAAAACAGTATTTGGATGAAATTCAGTACAGATAAATAAGGACAAGAGGAAAAACATGGCCTGACAATTGCTGAGGCTGGTGTCCAATGTTGTAACTGGAACCAGTATAATTAGGCAAAACTAAATTGACATCCAAGGTCAAAACTGATAGAGGAAGAATTATTTAAATTAGCAAGCAGTAGAGAATTTGCAATGTGAATAGTCAATATCAGAACAAGGACTAAGAGATAAAGAATCACCAAACTTTGGAATTCAAAACTGTAAATTAAAATGAAGGTTCAACCAAATAAAAAGATGGTAAGCTGATGTTAGATCACAGGAAATTTTGGCTTTCTGCCTTCTTTTGAAGCCAGCATTGACTCACTTTACTTCCATGGGCAGTAACAGAGAGAAAGTATCATTATATAAGACCAGACAATAAGTTTAGGAAACCCAGTCAAGGGTTCAGAGGTGTAGGTCATGTGGACACTAATACAAAAGGAACATAAATAATTTGAAAGGATGGTAGCAAACTGAAAGGTCAAATGTAGGATGTACCACGTTGGTGAATCAAAAGGAAAACTAACTGCACAATGAAAATCTTCTCAAACAAAGGAGGAAACCATCCAAACTTCATAATAGATCACAGATGAAGTATAAATTTTGCTGCAGTACTGTGAAAAAAAGTCACTGCATTCCTGGGATGAGAGATTATGTAAAACATGACACTAGTCTTTCCACAAGATAGACCTTTATTTGAGTTTAAATGCCCATTTGGGGGGCTTTGAGCCATAGGTAAAATACGAGAAACTTCAGGATGTCAAAGAGACCAACTGAGCGGTGCAATATGTGAAAAGGCACCAAAAACCTCAAGAATTGTAGGGGACCATAGAGATCATTATAGTATGAGAGTTAGATCCACAAGCTTCTTTAGCAATCAAGTCCAACCTTCTCATTTTAGAAATCAAGAAATTGAGGGTCAGAAAAGCAGATGTCAAGTTCAGTCCTTATTCTAGGAATTGGCCTGGTAGACACAAGTAGGGTAAATGTAGAATGAAACAAACTGGTGATTTAGAAGGAAGGGGGAACCATTGCTGACATAGAGTAAAGAGATTGAGGAGTAACGATTCTAGTTCTATTTAATGGAAACAAAATGACTATAGCTCACATGTTTATAGCCCTTTAAGGTTTGCAAAGTGCTTTATATAACATCCCAATTAGTCTTCACAACAACCTTATGAAGTAGAATATGTTGCTATCCCCATTTTATAGTTGAAAAAACTGAGAGATTAAGTAACCTGTCACACAATTAGTATCTGAGATAGAATTTGAATCCAGATCTTCCTGATGCTAAGTCCAAACAGAACTCAACTCACTATTCCATAAAAGTGGCAATGAACTTCAACTGCAGGAAGAAAGATTTTGAAAATAGGAGATGAAAAACCACAAAGACAGCTTGCTGACCCTGAAAGTAAAAGTGGATGGAATTCTTTTCCTGAATGTGTGTTTTTGAAAGGATAAGCAAATAGGTAGTCTAGGCTTACTACTATCTGAAGGCAATAGGTAATATTGCCAATAGTAAATGGCTCATAAGCAAGTTTCTAATCTTATCTTTCTCTTTTTGGGTGCTGACCCAGACTAAAAGTAGCAGAATTTCCTGCTCAGGTTTTGAATTTATTGGGAGATATTAATCACTATCTCATCAAATGACCAAATCTTAAACATAGCTACTAAAATGGAATGGTTCCTTCTGACCAAGAGACTGCATTCTAAGTAGAAGAAATGGACACATAAGCCAATGAATTTTCTTGCTAACCTAGAAATTTATTCCATATTTGTCCTACTGTGTGATTTTTGACCAGCCATGAGGTTAATCTTGAGAGTGATTTCCCTTTGGTTTTTTTTTAATTTATTTATGGTTTATGTAGTGGAAAAATGAATAAATAAGTCCTGTATTAACCCTATAGCTGAGTTTGTTTACAAGACAAGCATAGTTTTCCATTCTTTTTCCTTTCATAGATCATAGAATTTCCATGGTATAAAGAGCAATGCCTCTTTGCTGTCTCTTAGAAATATGTGTTCAATTCTGGCTCTGCCTCTCATTGCTTATTTGACCTTGGGAAGGTCAAATATCTCTTCCGGTTCTTAATCTATGATCCTATCAATCCAGTCCAAGTAGATTTATTAGAAGTCTTTACAGTAGGAAACTCTGATCATGTGAAAGCTAGGAATCATCACTATGTACCTAAAATCCAAAGAATTTATTTGTATGAAATCCATATTGTCTCCTGTTGTTTTATAGTCTATACAATTAAATTCAGTTATAATTTTGGCTAAGGAATAGGATTGTAGGTTATAGAGCAATGAGCAACTTTTTATGTTCCAAATATCTAGGCCAAGAAAATAGATTAACTTTTTTTTAAAAATAGACATTTAAACTATACTTCAAAAAGCTCATATCATGAAAAGATCATAGAAGATAAAAATCAACAGTTTTGATTATGTAAAATTTCAAAAGATTTATACAAAACTGAAACCAGTGGAGTTAAAATTGGAAGGGAAACCATTAACTGAGAAAAAAAAGTTTTGCTGCAAGTTTCTCTAATAAAAGTCTTACATCCAAGATATGTAATGAACATATACAAATTTGTGTGAATAGGGCTTATTTTTCAATAGATAAAGGGTCAAAGGATATGAATGAGCAGTTTTATAAAGAAGGAATCCAGTCTATTAGCACATATATGACAAAAATGCTTCAAATCACTAATAATCAGAGAAATGCAAATTAAAGCATCTCTGTCATTCCACATTAACCCTATCAAATATGACCTAAATGGAAATTACAACGGTTGAAAGTTCTTTGAAAAAAAAATCATACTAATGCACTATTTATGAAGCTGTGGATTGCTCCAACTATTCCAAAAAGCAATTTGGAACTACCCCAAAAGTCACAAACTGTGCATAACTTTTGACCCAGAGATAACACTAAATGGGCTTTGCCCTAAAGGGATCAAACAAAGAGAAAAAGGACCCATATTTGCAAAATATTTATAGTAGCTCTTTTTCATTATAGCGACTCTCTCGAAACTAAGGGGATGACCATCAGTTGGAAAAGGCTGAACAAATTATGATATATGAATGTAACGGAATATTATTGCAACATAAGAAATGGCAAAAGGGAGCGTATCAGAGAAACCTGAGAATACTTGTATGAACTGATGCAGAGTGAAGTGAGCAGAACCTGAAGAACAATATATTCAGTAACAACAACATTTTAAAGAAAAACTACTTTGAAAGATTTAAGAACTGTGATCAGTGCAATGATCAGCTATGATTCCAAAGGACTGATGATGAAGCATGCTACCCACCTCCCGAGAGAGAGGTGACAGAATCAAGATTCACACATGACAAATGTGGGAATTTGTCTTTCTTGAATATATATTTATGTACGTCACAAGGATTTGTTTTTTTTTTTTTAATTGGGAGGTGGTTAGGAGGGTGTCTGGGCATAGTTTATCCCAAAAGAAAAGAAAAGAAATAAAAGAGGATCATTGAAGTAATTTTAAATGCACAGAAGATAACAGAAAGAAGGCCAGAAAGAATCATAGATAAGCAGGAAAACTTTGAAAGTTACATGTTGAATTTATTTAATATTTTAAAAGAAAAAAATAATTTGCATGTAATAGTTACTCACAATGTCATGTATAATCCTCTTTCTATTGTGTTTTATTGTGTTCTATTGTTGTGTTCTATTGTGTGTATATGGAAATGCTCATTTTGTTTGGTGTTTGTGAAGTTCAGAATAAAAACAAAATCTAAGAATATGTAAATGTTAGTGTCTAAAATAAGGTATTTTCTATTTCACAAATTATAGCCCCAGAAGTTTTATTTTCTTTGCAAGGAATGAAAACAAATATAATGCAGTTTCCTGTGTAATTGAAAACTAAAAAAATCAATGTAAAGTATTCAAGGTAGCTAATAGTGCTTTAGGCTTTATGTATTGTTTCACTTGTCAGTATGGAATTTAGAACTATGGAATTTCAAATTCAGTAGAAGGCATGGGGCAGGGAGTTTCTTGTCTTCTCTTAATGACATAGTCAAAAAACTTCAAACTAATATTTCTGCAAAGTAGCATTGCAGGGTAATTGAGGGCCTTTACATTTGGGAGAAACTTCAGTGGAGCCTTGCTTTCAATACTAAGCCCAATAAAACAACTTTTCTACATAAGAACATCTTCCAGTTTATCTGTGAATACCGAGAAATTCTACTGTGGAAATTTTCATTTGGCTCACTAATGGTGATGCAAATCATTGTTAAAGATGACTAAAATGTAAAGGGGCAATCATTTGCATGTATCTTCTACCTTGAGACTTCCTTTTTTTTCTTTTGTCATAGGTGTAATTGGGGTTAAGTGACTTGTCCAAGGTCACACAACTAGGAAGTGTTTAGTATCTAAGGCCAGATTTGAACTCAGGTCCTCCTGACTCCAGGGCCTGTGCTCAATTCATTGTGCCACCTAGCCACCCCTACCTTGAGACTTCTTAACGTTTCTTGTTTCAGGGACCTCTTTGGCAAGCTGATGAAGCCTATGGGCCCCTTCTCAGAATAATATTTTTTTTATTCATAATTGAAGGAAATACTAAATTTTAGTTGGAGGTTAGTGGAAAATAAAGATGGTTTATTTCCCATCCAAATTCACAAATCCCCTGATATCTACTCTGTTCCACTGGATAGTAAGCAGATTTAAATGGCAAAATCCCAATATTTTTCTCTTCTCTTAACATCTCCTTATGGCCTTTGTAGCATGAGTTGGTCAATCTAGGTACTGTCCTCAGAACCCTAAACAATCGACAGGTTGCTATACTCACCTTTCAGAATATCAGAGGCCAAGCTTTATAGACCAACCACTACCACTATAGGCCACACTCATCAGAAAAAGGAGAAGGTCCCAGTCCATGCAAAGAGCCAGACAGAACAGTCACTGAGTCCGCCCACATGTGCTCACTTTATTCTACTTCCCTCCCAAAACAAGGACTCTGTGTGGCCAAGCGGAAAAAGTGCTAGAGGAAAACAAGTTGATACTGATTCAAATCCTGGCTCTCACTCACATTACTTATGTGGCCATAGGCATGTCCCTAAATCTCAGTGAACCTCCATTTCATTATTTGTAAAACAGGGGAACTAATGATTGCTGTAATTTGAATGAAGTGTTATTAGCCTCAAATGAGATCATTTCTATAACAAGCTGTGTAAACTTTAAAGTACTCTATAAATGTTATATATTATTTTACTTCACCAAGAACAAACATGTGAATCAGTTCAGTGAAAGAGTAAGGCACCATCAAGTACCAGAACTGCCTCCCATAGCCTTTTTTGAGCAAAAGCAAATCAGTCCTAACTTCTTGCTTTGTTTGGGTTGAAAGCTCCTTCCTCTTCTTCCTTGCACTCACGTGGTAATTAACTCATTCCTTCAGAATGGCATTGTCCAGTTTATTAATACCAATATACTTTTAAATAGCTCATGGTTAATTAATGCTTCACAGGTGTGAGATCACCAGATGCTTACTGCCTTGCCTTTGAGGTCCTGAAATCTAAATTTTCTGCTCTCTGCCTGATACTGACATTACTAAAAACATTATTAATGCTTCAGGTTTTCATTTTCTATAAAAGATGAGAGCCTCAAACTTGGATATTCATAGAAAAAAATGGATCAAACTCTGGAATTTACTGAAACTAGTATCTTTAAAAAATGTATTATTAATAGTTTGATAGAGTCATACATTTTTCATTATTTTTTTAAAGATTTCCACTTTTCAGTTTTGTTTGTGGAAAGGTGCTTTGATGGGAAAAGTTTACGAAGCCCTCAGTAAATGCACATGGCATTTTGTACCTAAAACATTCTACATCTATGTTATCTTTAGCAAGTTATCAGTTTGGGTAAAAGCAAATCATTCCAGCCATCTAAACACCAAAAATAACCCTGTAGAGAAGATCCCATTGACAGAGGTGGGTTAGGACATATATGCTAAATTGAAACCTTCCTTTAGAACTAGAATTCTTAACCTTTTGGGGTCATGACATCCTTTTGGGATCCGTGCCAAGTGAAGTCTATGGACAACTCAGAAAAAAATGCTTTTAGATGCATAAAATAAATCATACCAATAAGTATTTATTGTTTGCTTTATAGGAAATGTGTATGAAATACAAAGATTACATTGGAAATCAATTATATTAAAATAAAGACATTTTCCCCATGGCAGCTATTAGTATCATAGATAGAGTAGTGGGTGTAGAGTCAGGAAGACCGAAATTCAATCTGATCTCAGACACTTACCAGCTGTGTGACTCTGGGCATGTCACTTGGCCTTGTTTGACTAATTTTCTTCAGCTGTAAAATAGGGATAAAAATATCACCTTCCCCCCAAGGTTATTGCAAGGATGACCTGAAATATTTGTCAAAAGTACTTAGCAAAGTACCTTGGCACATAGTAAGTGCAATATTTATGATTAGTATTTTCTATTCCCCCCTTCTCATCTAAGTTCATTGACTCCCTGCAATCTATCCATAGACTTCTTGGGAGTTTAGGGACTTCTGCTGAAGAATTCATGCTTTCAAATGTAAACTCATTGTGAATATGGATCATTTCATTCTTTGTTCCTAGTACCTAGCATAGGCCTGACACACTGTAGGGACTTAATAACTATTGATAGATAGATTAGTTGATTGATTGCCATTGTCTGATTGTTCATAGTTGGGGAAACAAGTTCAGAGAAATTAAATGAGTAGCACAACATCACAGAGTTAATTGATGGAGGAGTTTCCTATAAGAAATAGGAGAGAGTATACTGAGTTTCCATACAGTATAGAATAAAAGATGAAAGGACAAAGGGAAATAAATGTTACAGTAAGGATATATTTTCCTTTCAAAAGCCATAGTACAATAATAGATAATTGAGTAGTTCTCAAAGTAGGAACCACTGGGAGTTATCAAGAACCTTTCTGGGGGTCCATGAGGTCAAAACCACTTTCTTTTTTTGTCTTTTTTTGGGGGGAAGGGAGGGTTATTGGGGTTAAGTGACTTGCCCAAGGTCACACAACTAGTAAGTGTTAAGTATCTGAGGCCGGATTTGAACTCAGGTCCTCCTCACTCCAGGGCCAATTCTCTATCCACCACAACACCTAGCTGTCCCAAAACCACTTTTATAATAATACTAAGTTTTAACTTCTAAAGTGACAATTATCACTGGATAAAACCAGATTAACAAAAGTGTATTGTAGTCCTCAATAATGTTTTATGAATGTAAAGGGATCCTCAGACCTAAAAGTTTGAGAACCACTTCCCTAATTGACCAATAGTTCTGCTAATTATCCTTAATGAATATATCTAGGTGCATTTTCCTACTGAATGAGAAATTTGTGCCCCCCACTAACACCTTACTCAGAGTTCTTCACTACGTGGTCAATTAATCAATGTTTATTCAGCAGTCAAATGCATGGTACCATCCTTGGGCTGAGAATGCAAAGATTAAAAGGTGATAGTCCCTACCCCATAAGGAGCATACAGTCCTCTTGTTACTTTTGTTTGAATTATATAATGATGTAGAGTAAGCTAGGTGTAGATTAATTTTAGTTCAATTCAACAAATACTTATTAAATATCTACTCTGCAGAACTTACCATTTGAGAGGCACTGGAGATAAAAAGAGGGAAAAAACTTAATGGGCCAAACCCTTGAGGAGGCATAGTCCTAGTCCTAGCTCATCTACTGATTTTACAAGCTGTTTTGCCTTTCTGAGACACAGTTGCTTCACCTGTAAAAGATAATTTCCAATTCTGTGATTCTTTACACCTAGTCAGGATCTTTTCTTTCCCTTTTCCTAGTTGTAGTCCCATTTAACAAATATAACATTATGAAGTCCTGTGTAAATTGCCTATATTTTTAGTTCTATAAAAATCTTCTCTTACCATAGCTTATGCCAAAAGGGAGGAAGAATACCTACAGGTTTCTAGGCACGTGAGACTATCAAAAGGGTGACAGTTGTACTAGATTCCTGTGAAGTATATTTAGAATGCAGTAAGTGAAAATGCATCTGAGTAGTACCCCAAGGGCTGCAAGATAATGGTGAAGTGAGAACTGAACAGTCATGCCTCAGTGTTACTAATAAGTGGAGTATCATGTTTATTTGCCTTAATCATTCATCTATATCCTTTAGGACAAATAATCAGTCCTATTTGATGTATCTAAATTTAGTTCAGGGCCTTGGAAGCCCTTGCCAGAACATTTTCTGCCCCGAGCACTAATGCAATGTACAATTGAACTTTCGCTCTTGGCCATTTTCCTGATATTGGCATATGGGGAGGTTTGGTTTGTCATTCTGATGTGAGGCTGTGGGTGTAATAATAGACTAGAATTTGCTCTTCACTGGTGACTCATAGGGAAGCTTCTGGCTGCTAAACTGGGAATAAGCAACATCTGGAATTTTTGTTGAATGATTCCTTTTCTTTGTACCTTTTGATTGACTGAATATTTTCCTCTAGACCATTAAGGTATATATTGTAATAGGACATGATTTGGAATAGTGATTTTGTTAGACGTCACCAACCAGTATGATATGTAATGTGGCTGTAAGAAGCACGGATGGGAGGTAATGGGACTAACAATAAATGGTTACAGGACCAATTTTTCTTCCCATTCTTTGGCCCAAAATGATAAAAAAATTTTCCCCTTTTCTAGGAGAAAATAAAGTACAGAATTATCTGTATATGTTCGTGTATGTATATATGTGTGTGTATACATATATAATTTATGTATAAGATATAGTTTTAACCAATAATGAAAAGACAATTCTGTAGAAGTGTATGTGCATTTATAAATAAATCATTTTGCCCTCAAAACCAAAATGAAACTTGCTTCACTCTTCTTTCTAATTATCTGCTAAACATAATTTGATGCTTGGGGACATATTGAGTGTGGCTTTCTGTCAGCTCTGGAATACTCTATCTTCTCTCTTGTTAATAAACAAATAAACACAAAGTTGGACAACAACTCAGAACTCTGATTTTGCCCATACTTATTTGTGACTGTGGGGTTTAATACAAGTGAGGGCGCTATAATAGGAAGCTTATAAGAGCAAGCATTGTGGACCATTGCAAAGACCTTTAAGATGATTAAAACTCTGTAAAATTTCTAGAATTTAATCCTCTTAAACTCTACAATGATAACTTTAAAATCTACATTCTTGGTAAAATTATTCTGTTTATTTTCTTTAAAAAAGTCTGTCCTTGGGGGCGGCTAGTGAGTAGAGCAGTGAGTAGAGCGTCGGCCCTGGAGTCAGAAGGACCTGAGTTCGGATCCGACCTCAGACACTTAATGCACACACAAACAAAAACCTAGCCGTGTGACCTTGGGCAAGTTACTTAACCCCAATTGCCCTCCAAAAAAAAGTCTGTTCTTATTTAAAAACTTAAATATTCTGAAGCTGAATTTAGAGTTATAGTTATGTGAGATATAGCACTAACATCCCAGAGATAAATACCTTCCTTCACAATGCAAAAGACACAACTTGCTTTTTATACTGTTATTCTACTTGCTGAAGTTATGACTCTATGCACATATTCATAAGAAATTTTACTTACATTTAATGATATATAACTCAGGTGCACTGAACTTACATAAAATACATGCATTGAAAAATAAGGAATACAGAGTGTTAACATGTAGGAAGAAAGATTTTCTCTATTCTGGTGAGCAAAGTAATATTGTCATTGTTTCACAGAGAGGATAACTGATTATGATCTTGTGTGGGAGTAGCTAGGCAGTGGGTGGCAGTTTCTCTGCATACTTTGCTGAAAAGGAAAAGTTCTTAAAAGGAAAAAAACTTCTATACATAATCTGCTTTCTAACTAATTCAGTGACTTGGAAGTGTATTGCATGATTTGGAAAAGAATTTCATGGAAAATTATAGAAAAAAAGAATAGGCAAAGAAAGATTTTTCAGTCTTCAGGATACTGTAATGGAAAATAATTCTCCACTGCTAATTATTTCATAAGCAATGGCTTACCTTTAAGAATGGTGATTTTGTTCATCTAAAGAGAAAGGGGTACATAACATTGACAGATCATGAAACTTTATTGAAATATTTAATGCAATGCAATAATTCAAAACCTATTCAGTATAAAGCATTATAGTAGGTACTGGGAACATAAAGACCAAAAAAATTAAATTGTCCTTCCCTCAAGAATCTTACATACTACTGAGCGGAAGATGGGAATGCAACATACATTCAGAATGCTCAAATGTTCGGATACATCTGTGATCTCATTAATGTGTGAAAAAATTACTCTTCATGTGCTATACATAAACATATATAAGAAAATAAACAAAGCAATTTCAATATGAAGAAAATTTTATGAAGATGCGAAGATGAGAAAGGCCCTCTAGAGGAAACACCTGAGTTGTGTCCTAAAATAATAGCTAAATGGTGTGCCATTAGCTTCTCTGGTTGTGCTTTGCAGTTTGGAATTGCAGATAAAGGAACATTTATGAGTAATTTTAATATACTTTTTACTTAGCCAGCATACGTAATATGGTAAGTATAATATTGACAAAATAAACAAGTATCTATTGCACATATGTGTCATTAAACACTTTCATTAACCTCAAAACTGATCGGAGCTTGAACTCTTGAAGGACTCAACAATAATGGTTGTTCTTTTTAAGGGGAAATTGTACATAAGTGAGTCTCCTGACTCTTGTGGCTATCATATTGCCAATTTAGCTATTTGGCTTGCAATGATTCTTTATGGCAAAGGATAGTATATTGTGAGCAAAAGTGGCTTGAGAACCATTTAACTTACAGTTCCATGAGATAAAAGAGAGAAAGCAGCTGGCTGTAGACATGGGGGACCACTTGTGCACAAACATAGACAATGATATAGAGAACAACTTATAGTCCAGTTTGGCTGGAATTGAAGGCATGTAAGGGAATTGATAAGAGATAACATGACAGAGAAAAGTTGGAACTAAAAAACTGGAACTTAAAAAGCTAAGTTGAGGAAATATTAATCCATTGAAGTTAAAGTGTATCGTGTATGTGTGTGTGTGCGCACAAGCACTCATGTGTTCATGTATGTATATCTGTATGTGCATGTGTTTGGGTAGCGAGAGAATGGTCAAAATCCATATTTTGACAGTTGTATAGTAGATGAATAGGGAAAAGGAAAGACAAAGATTACTAAAATAAAATTACTTTTGGAAAAAAGGGCACATAATTAGAAGCTTGCAACAAATAGTTCAAGGAATGACATTCAGAGCATTTAAGTGAATCTAGTTGAAGTTTTGGAAGAATTGTTTTATTATAAAATAGAAAAGGGTTGTCAACAATGACTGCATAAGTGAAAATAAAAAGATTACTAAAAGGAAGCTGACCTCTTAGTAACTGAAACCCTAACAATGGTTCCAGAGATCATATAATGGAATATGTTGTCTTCCTTTGGGGCAGAGGTAGATACTAAGGTAGGATGTGGTATCTATTGTCAGATGAAGTCCCTGTGTAGGGTGTTTTTACTTAACTTCTATTTTATTACAAGGTTGGGTTCTTTTGCAGGGAAGGGAGATGAGTTTTTCCAAAGATAGACACGGCCCCATAATTTCACTGGTATAGTAAATGTTCATCAATGCTAATGGCAGTTCAAACCTTCCTGCAACAGTCTTAGGGAGCTTCCTAAGACACTGAGAGGTTAAGAGATTTGCCTAAGGTCACACAGTCAGTATATGTCAAGCTAAGACAGAATTTGAATCCAGATCTCCAAGGCCATTTCTACTTACCATGCAGGGTCACATCACTAAAGTTTGTATCAGGGTAATAAAATGTTTGTTTTTTTCTGTGGAGTGTAAAGACCTACTTGGGGTACTAAAGACACTGTTTTTTAGGAATAATTCCATGGTGTTTCTAGATATAAATTTAAAATAATTTTTAAGTTCCAATTATATTAAAAAGACATATCTTAATAATGAAGGCGTGCCTTTCTTTATATAGCATTATTATACATGTACAAAGCTTTGTTTAAGCTAAACTTCTTTATAATAAACCCATTTTCCTCTTAAAATGCCTGGAAAAACTGTAGTTCTGTAAAAGATGCAGTTATAATAAAATTACAATTAATAATGCAACAAATCTCTTGAACTCATTCATTGAAAACATTTTGATAGACTATTTGTAATAAATAAGCAATATGTGTAGTAGACAGAGAGTTGACTTTGAAGCTAGGAAGGCCTCGATTTAAGCCCTGACCCAAAATGGCTGTGAGTCCCTGGGCAAGTCAATTCAATAAGACTCTTAAGATGTAGAAAAAGTACCAATCTACAATAATAGAGAGAGTTTCCTTCTTTGGGAACTGTCAACATCAATGAAACTGTAGGACCAGTCCCTATTAAGAATACTGTTTCAAGAATACCAGAGAATGTCATTCCTAAGAATGGCATTTCAATGTAAAGTTCAAATTAAAATGAAATTTATAATTGAAACACCATGTCATGGATTAAAGTCATTAGGCTTCTGTTATTCCCCCTATACTTGGAAACAGTTACTGTGAAACTCTGGTTACTCAAACCATGTTCCTTGATGTTTAGCTTTCAATGCATCTTCTGTCATATCCACCTGCCCTCACCACCTGGTTTGGTGCACTTAATCTCCTAGGGTAAAAGAATCAAATCATGGGTAGAAGGTTGGTGAAAAATAAAGTAAATAGTCTCTGAATTAAAACTTGAAGGACTCTCCAAGGACATAAAGTACTTGGATACTACATTCCTTCATTCCAGAGATTATTATTGTGTCAACTTTGTGCCAGACAGATCAGCAGCATTTTTCAATTCATTGTAGGTTCACAACCCTTTAATTGAGTTTAGGCTACTTATAGTCATCCCTGAAAAGGGGCATTACTTTATATTCAGTTCAATTCAATAAACATTTGTTCAGTACTCATTATGTGCCAGGTGTTACGCTAAGCACTGTATATACTTTGTCGCTCTATTAATGGTCCCCATTTACTTGGCAAATCACAGAGTTGGGATGGACAGGAATAGCCAACTGAACAAGAATCTTTGCTCCAGTATACCCCACAAGTGGTCATGTAAACTCTGCTTAAACATCTCTAGTGAAACAATCCCCTACCTCTCATGGCAGCCTGCTCTATTTTTGCATTGCTCGAATTTTTGAAAAACTTTTTCCCTACATTAAACCTGATTACAGTTCCCATAACCCAGCGCTCCTAATTCTGCTTCCTGCATGGGATGAGGCAAAGTAAATATAATCCCTCTTTGACATGACAAACCACAAATAATTGAGGACAGCTATCACATCCCAGCCTGTGTCTTCTCTACTCAGGGTTAAACATTGTCCCTCCTCCCACTTCCTTAGTCTGATCCCCATATGGTTTGATCATAACATCCTTTATTGTCCTAATTGTCTTTCTCTGAATGTTCCCCAGCTTACCCATACCCTTCCAAAAAGTGATGCCCAGAACTGTATACAATATTCTAGATGGGGTTTAACTACAAAATACACTTGTTACTGGCAAAATTTTGGAGGCATTAATTTTTGGAGGGCAAAATGGTTACACAGAATCTTTTTCCATCCTTCTTAGTTGGGTTTTTTGAGATTCTCTCCAACTGAAATGCCATCAGACATCACAAAATTCTTAAGTGATGTAGGATTTTTTTTAACTTGATGTTTGTTTCTTTTTCCCCAGGACTGCACAGTATATGAAACAGAGAATAAAATTCTTCATGTGGTAAGTATATTTATAGTTCTTCATTAGATCATATTTCATTTTAGTTACTAGATAGGTTTAAGACCTCACAAATTATATGTCACCCCAAAATCTATGGACAAGGTCAGTGAATTGTATTCTTTATAAAACTACAAAGTGAATTGTATTCTTTATAAAGCTACAAAGAATTAACACATGCTGCATCACCCTACAGTGTGACCTGGAGAAAGCGCTCTTCCACTCTCACCTCAATTCACTCTAAATATATTCCCTTTTCTCTCCATTTCATCCACCAGTCCCTGGGGCTTTTTAAATTACAAAAAGTATATTACAAGGACACAATAAAAATAATCTGTTTAGCTGAAAATAAAAACAGAAGATTAAAGTATCCAACTCAGACACATAAACTAATTTCCTCTATAAGATAGAATGAATAGTTGTTGGTCAGATACTATAAATCAAAAGAGGAAAGGTGCTAAATAATTCCTGAGGATTGTTTTCACTTGAAGAGCTGAGAATAGGTAGCACTGAAAATCTTCCATGAGCCAAATTCTATTACTTTGTTCTGATAACATAAATTCTTCCTCTGGTGAGATGATGGGCCAGGCTTGTTTTCTTAAATTGTCCATATAAAGATGGGCTTCTGATTTTTAAGTGCTTTCTAGTCTGTTTCCTTTAGAATAGTAATGAAATACCATTTCAGTCCTGTGTATTTGTCATCTTACTAGATGACAGTCATTTTTTTGCCTTCCTTTGTTTGTTTCCTTTATTTTAAGAGATTTTAACAGTATTTTCATCCTTCTTTACTGAGGTAATTGTAACTATTGGGAATGGTACTCTGTAGACCCAACACAGCCAGAAATGTGCAAAAGTATTCTATATGTGGGAGGTAGCATCATCTCTATACCCAGAGGAATATGTTGGCTCCAACAAAAGATTTCACTCTAGTTTATTTTTAGGTTTTGTTTTGTTTTTCGAATGAGATGCATAAAAACTTTGTACAATCTCACATATGTTTTCTTGTTTGGTAGGCATCACAATAATTGAAAGTGGATTCTTGGTAGACAATAGGAGAGAGAGTAAGGAGTTCTGATATTTGACACTGATTTTCTCTATAGGAAAAAAGGTGGCCAATCTCTTACATTTTATTTCTGACTTTTCCCATCTAGAAGATAGAATTAATAATAGTATGTAGTTCTTGTTACCCACAAAACTGAGGTCAAGTTGCCAAACCTCACCAAGATCTAGGATCCTACTTTAAGTTATAGATCGCAACCTGGAAGGGACTGTAGAGGACATCTGGTCTAACACCTTCATTTTGCTGTTAAGTAAATAAGAGGCCCAGGGATGTTAAGTGATTTGTACAAGGTCACACAAGAGATATGCATTCATGGCATTATTGGTACAAAAAATAAAGGAAGATTATTTTAATTTATAATTTTTAAAATTTTATTTGAATTTGCCCAACCTGCAGAATTGAAACTATTCAGCATCCAAGTACTCTATAAGCAGTCCCCAACTCCCTGTAATTATGCCCCTGCTGGTGCCAAAAAGAAAAAAAAATGAAATTATTATTCCCTGCATGAGGCATGTGGGTAGGCCAATTATATCATCTTTGTTTTGTGAATAGAGAGAGAAGTTTAGCAAAATGATGAACTTTCATCCCATTCATGTATGTGGTAGCTGGATTAGATCTAGAGGCTAAGGTTTCTCAGACCTGCTCTTCAATCCTGAGAACAAATGAAATACCTACTATTCTGTCATATGTGCTAGACCTGAATATTTTGGATGCATCAGCAATCTGTGATTTCATCAGTGTTTATACTTAATACAGAGGGCATTTATAATATAGTTGAAGGTTCTTGACACATTGCTGTAGCTGCCAAATTTATCACCCCATAGCCACCTGGTTGATAAGCCTCTGTCTGAACTTTCCTAGTCAGATCCTTGAATAATGGATATACAGTTCATCCTACCACACACTGTGACTAAGGAATGTGGAAACTAAGTAAACATTATTATTGCTAAAATGAGCAATTCATATTTTTATTATACATATTTTATATTGCTAGTTCCAAAATTAATTAATATTTCCCTTCTTGGAATCTATATTTGAGAGAACTAGGTATTTCCAAAATCCAACATGTTATCTTCTCCCACCTTCATACAGGTTATTCCCTATGGCAGGAGCCATTACCTCCATCTCTACCTTTTGAAACCCTTATCTTCTTGCAAGGCTTAGCATGGAGGCCAACCCCTCCAAAGAACTTTCCCAAGTGCCCTAAGATTAAGTTTTTTCTCTCTCCTCAAATTTTCACAGAGCACTTTCTCTAGTTCTCTCATTCAGCCATGTAATTCTGGGCTTGTTAATTAACTTCTCTGAGCCTTAGTCTTCTCATCTGTAAAATTACGGGACAAGACTCAATAATTGATCACCCCTTACCTTGAATTATATTTATCAGTGAATGCATTATTCTCTCCCTACCTCTATTCCAATAGAAGGTAAGCCCCTTTGCCACAGTGACTGTCTTATTTTTTTTAAAACCTTGCACAGTCTTGACACTTAATACAATGTCTTTCCTAAGATGGCCTTTTTAAAAATGTTAAATTAAAGTACTGTAAATAATATATTACTCCCTTCCTCATTGTGATATTACTTACTAGAAAACTTTCTAAAATTCACGGTTTCCAAACTGGTAAATTATTACTATTACTCAAAATTATATAATCAGGAACAATGATAGATGGAAGTCCTTTATGCCTTTTGCTTAAACTGGGCTTGTGATTTCATGAGGGTAGGGATCTCCCAGTATATTTTCTGCTACTTCCAGTCTTACAAACTTGCTTGGAGAACTAAGAAGTTACCTGATTTGGCAAGAGTCACAAAGCAAGGCTGCATCAGAAAATGGACTTTAACCCAGGTCTTCCTGACTAACAGGCTGTGGTTTTATCTAAGACATCATGCTCCCTCTTACAATCTATTTTCTATAAAAAACATATATATATATATAGTACATTTTCTTGAAATAGCTGTTGTATTCCTTCCTATACTAAAAAGACCAGATTTAATAACACAAAATAGCATGCAAATACAATTCAATAATCTTTTCCCCCTTTACAAAGATTAGGGGGAAAATATAACGCTTGCAGTTAGAATTACTAGCCCTTGTAGTTTGCTATGAGGCAGTTTGACTTTCTCAAAAGGAAACAAGGGTGAAATGGATAGTTGGTATGTATATAGCTTCACATCAGAAAACCTTAAGGATTCATTTAGGATTGGTCAGCTTTAAATTTTATAATGTGAATTCAGTAGCGTCAGCCAGACTAAGCAAATACAGTACTGAACTGTTTAAGACATCTTAATGTTAGTTAATCTCAGTAAATTCAGTCAGTGATATGAGTTCATTGTCCATGAGTGATAACGTAATAGTCTATTATAATTCAACTAATTTGTGCTCTAGTTTTTAAAGGCTATTTAATGAGGCAAAACAATATTAAAATAACCCTTGTTTTCACACCACAAATCATTTACAAGACCTAAGAGAATTCTTTACTATGTTGTGCTCTTAAATGTATTTTGACCCTCTGCCCACACCCAACTTTAGATTCACTGGGGAAATAGAGCCATGTATTTATTTCAGAAATTCACTTCATTCTCTAAGCTTACATATTTCTGCCTAAACAAATATTGGAATAGATGATGTGTTAGTGTTTCTGTTGCTCAATAAAGTTTCTGAATGGAGGACTGGGAAAAATAGATAAGACTCTATCCCTCATCATTACACCAAAGAGCCATTCATATCTCTCTTCTAGTGATATTAGTAATGAAATCTGTCAAGATACTATTTCATTTGTGAAATGCCAGGGAGTTCCAACTCCTCAAAAATAATTAACTTCAGTCACTTTAATTGTAAAATCTTTTATATGATGGGAATATCTGTGGTAGATTAATACATGCAAAATTATATGAGATATTCAAATATGAACAAAAGAAGTATAAACAACTCATAAAAATGAAATCTTTGGGACCACGGAACCATATGGCATTTTGTTCTGCAGAAAATTTTCATTCCAGCACAGTTTTTTTTTGAATAAACATTTTACTGTCATATGGCAGAATTGGAAGAATCTTTTTCACATAAGTAGTCCTTGCATACTCAGAGAAACAGAAGAAATATAAGATACAAGTTGTGCCTTCATAAAGTTAACAAAATATAATCCTAAGAAGAACTAGTGCTGGTTTTTATTTTAAAGTGCTAGAGAAATGGTATATAATGGCTTAAATTGAGTCCAATATGTGAAACAAATATGATATCCCACAACTTAAATGAATTGATGAGTTAAAATTAAAACCAGATGGGACATGTTTTGTACAATTCAATTCCCATTCTCTCCTTGAGTTTTTATATCCTACAAAAGTAATCAATTTTGTTTTCATTATTATTCTCTAAAAATACTCTGGACAGAATTTTGAATCCTGTTGCCCTTCAGTATTTTAATTATTTTAATATCGGTCCTGATAATGATAGCCTTCAGTTTTTTTCCCCTTTTTTTGACCAGAAAATAAAGAAGACTAGAGTTTGTGTAATTGGCTTAGGATGAAACACTGAATAGCTTTGAACATTTAATACTTGATAATGATCAGTAGCATATTATTTTTCATTCTGATTAACACACAAAGATGAAAAAGGTCATCCATCTTGTATCTTTGACCTAGTAATCTCAATGATCAGTAAGCTAGATTCTGGCTAGATCAGAGATGGAGGTAGGAGAAGAAATTTAAAGGGAAGAAAATGGGTTGATTTTTCCTTAGGAAATATTTCTTAAAATGAGAAGAGAACTCAAAAGTCATTTAATCCAACTCTTATTTTAACAAATGTCTCTATCATCCCCAATGAGCATGAGTACCCCAGTGATAAGTTTGTCATTAACCCCACAGAAGCAGTTTATTATATTTTTGGACAGCTTTAATTGTTAGATTGGATCTTTTAGTAGTTCAAAATCTGCTTCTCTGTAATTTTTCCCCCACTGGTCCTATTTCTGCCATCTGTGACTAAACATAATACTTTAGCTTCCCATGACATCCTGCCTTTAGCTTAGAATCCTCTAAGGGACAGCACATTCTTCATGGGCAGCACAATGATATCTGGTCTCTTAAACTGCAGAAGTGAAAGTCTTATGTTTTCTAACTCTTATGTGATTAAAATTGGGAAAGATTGTAATCCCTCTTGCACATAACAATGTCTCAAATGTTTGCAATCATGCCTCCCTTAAATGTTCTTATATATCCTATCCCCCCTCTCCTTATTTATCATATATATTTGTATGTATATGTGTGTGTGTATTTTTTTTCCTCCAGGCATTAATCCATTTCTTTCAGCTAGTCTTCCAGTGGTATTATTCTCAGTCTCCTAATTATCTTGGGCCCTCTACTCAAGACCAGCAATTCAGTTTTCTGGCTTTTTTTTTGTGGGGGGAGAGGAGGAAAGGCAGGGCAATTGTGGTTAAGTGACTTGCCCAAAGTCACATCGATAGCAAGTTTTAAGTGTCTGAGGCTGGATTTGAACTCAAGTCCTCCTGAATCCAGGGCCAGTGCTCTATTCACTGCACCATCTAGCCACCCTAGACCAGTAATTCTTTTTTTTTTTTTTAAAGCAATTGGGGTTAAGTAACTTGCTCAAGGTTACACGGCTAGTCATTTGATTTTTGCGTGGGTGCTCATTTTCTGAGGCCGGATCTGATCTCGGGTCATCCAAACTCCGAGGCCGGCGCTCTTACTCACTGCGCCACCTAGACGCCCCTTTAGGGCAATTGGGGTTAAGTAACTTGCCCAAGGTTACACGGCTAGGTTTTTGTTTGTGCGGATTAAGTGTTGGAGGCCGGCTCCGAACTCAGGTCCTTCTGATTCCAGGGCGGGCGCTCTATTCATTGCGCCACCTAGCCGCCCCTAGACCAGTAATTCTTAACCTTTTTTGTTTCATGTTCCCCTTTGACAATAAGGTAAAGTCTATGAATCCCTTCTCAGAATAATGCTTTCAAATTCGATAAATACCAAACATAGAATTATAAAGGAAATAATTATATTGAAATACAGTTATCCAAATATATTTTTTAAATCATGAATGACAGAGTAGGAAACCTTGCTCTAAACTAATGCAGTTTTTCAGTGTCCCTAAATGGTGACTATTACAGGATACAAGTGTAGTCTACAAAGACTATCATTTGGCTCATTTTGGAGAAACCATTATTACATTGATATGCATATACTCATTCCACCAATGCAGATTGCAACTTCTCTCTGCCTTAGCAGACTGGCTTCATGACTCATGGCCAAGTTGTGTGTACAATTTTTTTATTTTAATTTTTCACCTGGAGGTCATTCTTCTACTGATGAACCTCCCCATACCAAGAGAGGGCAATATTTAGAAAATAGGAATATAGTTCATTTTGGAGGCATACTTGAAGATTTTACCTCTTTGTAAGATCTGTTAATGCATGCATTCTGCTATTGTGGCTCTTTAGAACCTGAATGACATCTTCTTTCCATGATGAGAAATCAGAGTGTCTTTAGTTGACGATGCATACTATTAAATGTATATAATTTCATGAAAAAGTGCCTGTAAGTATCTTGAAGGATATCCTTCAAATAGAAGAGGGATTCATGCCTATTGCAGGCATGAATCTCTAGGTGTTTTCATTTGAGGTCAACATTGTATTCATTCTAATAAGCTCTAGAACACTATAATACTTCTTCATTAAAATCCATTATCACCCAAAAGAGATTGACTTAGCCATTCACACCAGAAAGAAAAAGTAGAAGAAAATATACATTGCCTGGTATTGTGACATGTCACTTCATGGACATATACTTTGCTATCCATCAGGATATATGCATCTTAGAAATTTAGCATAGAAGAATAATGAGTTAGGTTGGTCCAGAATTAAATAAGATCGCACTGGCTCATCTTTGGAAAACTTCAGTTTTGAGGAGCCTGACCTACTTGATTTTATGAAATCTCCTTGTCTTCATATTAATGATTTTATAGTGATGCTATATTTCTATGTCTGTGAATCATGGAAAACTATGATCTTGGAACAATCAAAATTGTCATTTATCTAAAAGGGAAAGAGAAGATAGATGGATAGTGTAAGTTATCTGCAGTATATTAGTAATGATGAATTTTGTGTGGGCCATTTAATAAGAGCAAAAGATGACTGATGGACAAACCTGAATTCTGCTCTAGTAGGCAATTAAATATCTTAGAGAAAGGTCTCTGGCATATGTGATGGATCAGTTGTGGGAAATTTATGAAAGGATATAACTAGGAGTCACCTAAGATGAGGTGGTTTCAATTAATGGCATCCTGTACCATGGAGAGAGTGCCCCTGCAGGTAAGAGCCCATAACTGATAAAAGTGAGTTAGATATGAGAAGTGGCATAAAAGACATTATTAAGAATATAGATAAGCAGAAAAATAAGTAAATCAGCCATGTGACAAGAATGAAAGGTATGAGATGAACAGCCCAAGAGATGAACCAGTATTGGTCTATCAGTCACTGAACAAGCATTTATTAGGCTCCTGGATGTGCCAGGCACTCTGCTATAGCTTTTGTATAATGAGGAAGGTCTATTTTGGATTGATAGAATGAAGGGACTTACTGAATTTCAAATTTCAAATGTTAAACTTGAAAGATATATCCAGAGATCTCTTAATTTACTTTTTTTTTCTCTAGAAAAAAAATAATTTTTCATTGAGGACATTTGGGGTAAAATAGAGATAGAAGCTGTATTAGACAAGTCACTTAATGTCTCTGATCTCAGTGAGCTGAAAAGTGAGGATTTCAAGGCTTGATGATCTCTGAAATTCTTTCCAACTCATGGCCTTTGAATATAGTATTTATTAAAGGAAAAGTTTAATATAAAAGATCAGAGTAAAATCCTATTTTTAAGAAATGTACTTCTGGGAGCAGCTATGTGGCGCAGTGAATAGAGCACTGACCCTGGAGTCAGGAGGACCTGAGTTCAAATGCATTTTCAATTACTTGACACATTATACTAGTTGTGTGACCTTGGGCAAGTCACTTAACTCCAATTGCCTTGCCTTCCCCCTCCAAAAAAAAAAAAGGAAAAAGAAAAAAGAAAAGAGAAAAAAGAAAGAAATGTACTTCTGTTACTTGCACATACTGATATGATAAACTACTGATTAAATGTTCCCAAGTCAAAATCTTGATTTAGTTCAGAGACTCAAATGTAGACTAAATTGAATTTCATTTCTAAACAATTTCAGTCAGCCTAAGATGACTAGACATTTTAAGCTTCATTATCACCTGAAGCTACATTACTTCCAAAGATTTGAATTTTAAAATTTCACTCCAGACTGGCAATCTGCTGTCCTTCTCCTTCTTCTGCTCCCTGAATCCCAGGAAGCTTGTTTGTATTATTTGTTTTTATGACCTCTGGTTCTCAGTTACTCTGTGTTCTCCCAATCTGCCTTCCTTTCTAACTTCATTTACTGCCATACCTGGACTGAACATCACTGAGATTAATAATCATCCTCCTATTGTCCCTTGACTTTACCATTCCTATACTTCTAAACTTATCCTGGGTTAGATATAGTATCTTTATTTTGGTTTTAAAAACTAAACAAAAACCTTTTCATGTATTTGAAGACCTTAATCAAAACTTACATCAATGTTCTCTTGTCCAAACTAAACAACACCAAGTTCCAATATTTTTCCTTTGATATTTCCCTCTGAAATATCTTTGTAAACTCTTCCTTGAACTGTTCTTTCCATGACCTTTTATAGCTAAAGTTGGTCATGATTCACTAATGAGAAAATGACTAAAGCAGACTATAATGGAAAGAATATTCTCAGGCCCTGGTAGGTCATAATATTTTTCAGGACATCTCTAAAGCCACTGTTTTGTTTCACAATGGCAATGTATTATTGATTCATATTCTGCTCACAATTACAAATAATTGACCTACAAGAATCTTTTAGGTTAACTGTGTCCCCTTCAAACTTCAAATTTAATTTGCATCATTCATTAATAGTGAGAAGGTAAAGATTTGCCCAGCCCAAGCTGAATTTTTTTCATCTAAAAGATGTGTGTCAGAGTGCTTATTACTTATACCCCCATGTGCATCAATCACTATCATTTTTATTTATTTCTTTAAAATTCATTGTTTAATTAGTCATTCAAAATTTGACTTCAGCCCTTAGGTTTTTACCTCAGTCCAAGTCTGAGAAGTTACAGTGTTTCTCACCTTTAGGATGAACAAGTTAAACAGAAATAAGATAAGCCAGAAATAATTTTTAAATAAAACTCCTATTATTTGTTAACCAGTACCACTAATTGAGGACAGTTAGGTTGTGCAGTGGTTAGAGTGCTGGGCTTGGACACAGGAAGACTCATCTTCCCAAGTTAAAATCAGGTCTCAGATATTTACTAGCTGTGTGACCTTGGGCAAGTCACTTCACCCTATTTGTTTCAGTTTCCTCCATGATCTGGAGAAAGAATGGTGAACCAATCCAGTATCCTTGCCAAAAAAAAGCAAAAGCAAAAACAAAAAACTCCAAAAGAGGTCATAAAGAGTCAAATGCTACTGAAATAAATGAATAACAAATAACACTAATTAATACCATTTAATGAATGTGAATGTGAAATACTGTTCACAAAGTGACATAAAAATTCTCTGACAGTAGTCATCTACTATCAAAGATAGTAGTCACTTTTGGAAGCTACAAACTGACAGCTGATGTTCAGCCCCAGACTCTGCCACTCTTCTTTTAAATGCCATCTGGCAGGTTGAAGATTCTCCACTTATATTCTTCCTTCAGCTTAGATCTCAGTGCATTGACCTACTAGGACTAAGAGATTACTTTCACCTAAGGGAGTCCATAGTCCAGAATTGCCTACATACTTGAAATTGTTGAACTTTTCACCACAGAGTCCTTCCAAAATACCATCTCCTTCTAGTCATTCCTGAGTTGAAATGCCCTATCTTGGATATAGAATGGTGTTAAATCAATTAAAAAGCATTTCTTAAACACCTCGTCTGAGCAAAGCAATATGCTAAATGCTAGAGATACAAAGCTTCAATGCATGAATCACTGCCCTCAAAGAGTTTAGGTTCTGTAGAGGCAAACACACACACACACACATTCACATGTCTATATGTATATGTATATACATGTATATATGTACATCTATACAAAATATATAAAAAATAAGCACAAAGTAATGTAGGCCAGAAGCTAAAAAGGATTGAGTCACTAGCAGCCGGAAAGATTATGAAAAGTGGTAATTGGACTGAGTTTTGAAAGATCTAGGAATTCTAAGAGACAGAAGAGAGGAGGGAACACAGTCCTAGCATGAGTGGCATTCCAAATTGTTCTAATTATTAAGAAGCTCTGTGATAATTACACTCTGTCACCTAAATTATATAATCTCATGTAAAATTCACCAAAAAATTAGAATGTCTTTAAATTGGTGAAGTTTTGCTACAGACAATTTCCACATTATTTCTTTGTTTCCTTTTCATTGAAAACCATTTAATCAGTGAACCAATTAACTTATATTTATTATTAAATATTATCAATATTATTTTTGTTATGCTTATTTTTAACTTATCTCATAGGGTTGTTGTAAGGATCAACTAAGTGATATATACACAAAGCACTATGTAAACCTTAAAATGCTATATAAATGCAAGCTGTCATGATTCAATAGCAGCTTTTCTGTATGTAGAATTTAGTAGTATCTGACTGTTCTATCTCAGACCTCAACTCTAGATTTGGATCTACTGAAACATCAAAAGGTGACATTTATAAGGGGGCTATGCAACAATTCCATTTACCACAACAACAGTAATGAATAGCTAAGATTTATATAGCACTTATTTTATGCCAGGCACCATGCTAAGAACTTTATAATTATTTCATGTGAGATCCTTACAACACATATGTACCTGCCTAACTGACATTGTTTATGGGATATGTATGTGCATGTGTGCTGTTTGTGTATTTATGTAAGTATGTTACATATCTATATTTCATACTGAAATATAAGCATAGCTATGTTTCTAACTATGAACAATGTAGTCTCTGCCCTAAAGAGTTTCCAATCCAATAGGGAAGGTGCTATATATATATAAAGAAACCTAATACAAACTAGAATGTAATAAGCGTAAAAGAGAGATCCATGGATTTTGATTTGTCAAAAAGTCTGGAGTACACTTTTTTTCAGTACATTCAACATTCCCTTCTTTAGCTATTATTTATTTAAATAGACACGGTTATATTTAAATATCTATATGCCCATTTCCCAAAGCACATGCATTCGCACACATATTTGGTTTATTGTCTTTTTTTTTTTTTTTTTGCCTTTTGGAGGTCAGTTGGGGTTAAGTGACTTGCCCAAGGTCACACGGCTAGTTTTGTGCTAAGTGTCTGAGGTTGGATTTGAACTCACGTCTTCCTGACTCCAGGGTCAGTGCTCTACTCACTGCATCACCTACCTGCCTCTTTTGGTTTATTTTCTATCATTTCATTCACCAACTATAAAATATCCTCTCAGTAGAATAAATAACACTTATATAAATAGTGTAAATGCTATAGTGTTTTTCATTATACCCTTAATTCTTTTCTTTGAATCTTTTTTATCTGCAGTCAGGGAGTAATCAAATATTAGCTTTTTTATCACTGTGCAGTCACCAGTCAGGATCATTTTTATGTTGTCTTGCCTTCCTGGAATGTCCTAAGTGTTTATTATTTGTAATCTTGAAAGCAGAAAGGCCGATCTTACCTTGCAGAGTTAGTGTTCCTGGCTTCAGAGTTTTGTTTTCTAAATTAATGTTTTACCTTTAATAATTTTTTCATGTTTCTGTCCATGGTCCCTTGGTTTTGTCACCCCTTACTTTCCCTAATTTTCACACTTCAAGGTGTAGGTAGACACTGTGTCCTCCAGAAGGGAAAATCATCTGCATGTATGCTTTCATCTTTTATTTTGAGTCCTCAGGATTATGTTTTGGGACTCCTCTAATTTAGTTAGCTAAAATGTATTTGTGGAGCCCTTTGAGCTGGAGAATATTCTATTCTACCTCCTATCCTGCACCAACTATTTAGAACCTTACTGGAATCTGGGCTAATTTTAACATATTTATCAAAAAACCTCTATAGAAATAGAATTTGCTTAATATGTGACACACATATACTTTATCTTGGTTGTCTTAAAATGAGAGTTAGGATTCTTTTAGATGCTAAAATGAATTCATTGTAATACTATATTGGTCAAATTATCTTAATGAGGCCGATCAGATGTGGGTAAGGCTTAGGAAGGGTAGATATGGAAATCATAGAAGTTGAGTGTTTTATGACCTGAAAGTTGCCATTGGAAAGGAAGATTTTGAGTCAAAGACTGAATTTATTAAGTCCAAAAGGGGAGTGGACTGGAGGTTAGCAACAAAAATCTGGATGGGATGATATAATTAAATGATATAATTATATGAACTTCAAAGTGGTAGAGGTGACAGAGATAGAATTTTAAAATATTGGTAGTTAATGAAGTATGCTGATTCTTCCTCCTGATCCTATGTGTTGGGAGCTGTGGGGAAAAGGAGCAGCCAGTACTGGAGTGCAACAAGGATATGTTGCTTCTTTATTTGCTTAGTTACCTAGAAGCAATTAGGGGACAAGGTGGATAGAATGTTGGTCCATGAGTCAGAAAAACCTGAATCCAAATCCCACCACAGACACTTATTAGAATAGTGATCTTGGATAAGTCACTTAACCTCTTTTTGTCTCAGTTTCCTCACTGGTAAAATGGAAATAATACCATCTACTTTTCATGATTGCTGTGGATGTAGAATAAGAGAGTTGTAGGGGTACTTTGCTCAGTGCTGACACATAAGAGGTACTATATATTCTCTTTCCAACTTCAGCCAAGGCTTAAATCTATTTAAAATATTTTTATTGCTGTTCTGGAAGTTTTATTGAAAGAAGAGAGGGTATACAGAAAGCTATTTCAAATCATGATAAGTGGAATAGGATCCAATACAACTTTTTTTTTAAACTAGTCTTTTTAGAGGGAGGAATGTTAATTAACCTACACAGCATTTAAAACAATTATTTGTAAGATGAATTGCACTCCATCCCAACATTCATCAGCATCCATCACAGTCAAATCCTTGTATTATGACACTATAGTACATACTACTCACTTAAATCTAAATATATGGTTGTACAGTCTCTATGATATATGTGAATACACTACTGTATCCTTTTCTTGCTGTTCTGAGATGTCCTAGTTTAGCTAAAACCAAAATGTTATTGCAGTATTCATTTTTAGTACATACAAAGCTATTAAATTCTATGGAAGAATAACTATAGATTAAAGATTCATGCTAATCAACGTGGCAACATTCCATGGGTATTTACATGTAAATATTTCAGAAGCTCCTGTTGATGTAATTTTTAAATTAACTGTCAGAAATCAGTTCTCTTATTTTGGATAGGGTGTATTTTCCAAATCGATGATTTCCCCTATGACTTTAAGAAATCTGTCTTGGGCAATTTAGAGTATACAGTGTGACAGAAAATATTAAAATGTGTGATTCAATCTTCATATGGGAAAAATGAAGTAGGAATGGTAGAAATTTGGGAACTATCACATGATACTGGCTCAGAGGGCATTAAATACTCACAATATCTGTTGCGTAGTGTTACTTATTTTAAGCAAATCATCATCATCATCATCCATTTTATTCTTAAATGAAAACTTCCTGGTCATTGGACTGGTCAAAGGGAATGAGATAGGATTAATGAACTTTGGTAGTTATATTGCAGGTGTTATAAAAATACTATTTGATAGGAAGTGCTTAGAATGCAACATTTTGACTGCCTAGAGGAAAGGATAACTAGCTAAGCAACAGAGTTTATCTCATGAAACTGTCATGGCCCTCTTTTATGTTCCGTTGTGCTGTACATCGATATAATGTCCAATCCATTCTCCCTGTATAACTTTATACAGAAACAATAGGACTTCAAAAGGTAATGAAGAATGATGGATGTCACTTGCTATCTTTTTTTGATGCTCTCATTTTCTTGGGAAAAATATTCAACCACATAGGCAGTTATTTGATATGCTTTATCCTTTATTCGGAATGTTTATCTTAATCTTTCTTTTTGCTTTCAGTGTAAAACTCTTTCTGGAGTCTGTGACCACATTATCTCCCTTTCGTCTGATCCCCTGGTTTCACAGTCTGCTCACCTGGAAGTGATCCAGCTAGCAAACATCAAGCCAAGTGAAGGGCTGGTAAGAAGTACGCAGTTTATTAAAACCATCCTCCACAAGCAGTTAGTTAATACTTTTGGCAAAAAGCCTAAAGTATGGACTTCTGTCAGTTATAAAAAGTGGAACAAGAATAGTGGAGCTAAGATATTAGGAGTTTGAGGTGACACTCTCTATAGAGGGAAGAGAGAGAGAATGACAGCGATATTTTTTTATTTCCCCAGTCTGCCAATCAGGCCAGGCATTGTGCTAAGTGCTGGTGAAATGTTTTGGGGGGAAAGAGCTTGGAAAAATACTTTTTTCACATTGTTCTAACACCAAAAGGACCCCTGCATTAGGTCAAATGGAAGTTTATAAATAAGTACAATAATAGTATTAATCCATATGAGTGTGATTTTGTTTTATTTTTAACCAGTTCATTCTACTCTATGAAGGTAAACTAAATTAAACCAAGTATTCTTTAATATTCAAATCACTTGATGCTTTTTCTGGGCAGGTAGTCAAGTGGTGATTTCCAAGGTAACTAACACTCAGCCAGCAACTTCAACAATTATCTGAAATAGAACATCTAGTATAGATAACAAGATAACAACAAAAGGATAGCCAGTCTCTGCCTGAAGACTTTCAATCTTTCAGTGAGAGAGAAAACCACTACCTCCCAAGGCAGCCTATTCTACTTTTAAATAGCTCTCCTTACATCAGGCTGAAATTTACTTCTTTACAACCTTCATCTATTGCTCCTGGTTCTTCTTTCTAATACCAAAAAGACCAAATTAATCAGTTTTTCATCACATATTGAATACATCTATCAATGTTCCTCCTAAGTCTTCTCTTCTCCAAACTAAACATCTCCAGTTCCTTAACATGGATTGAAGATTCCTATTCATCCCAGATGCTCCCCTCCAAACATTCTCCAGTTTACTGATTTTTTTCCAAAATATACTTTAAGTTCCTTCATCCTTAGTATCAATGCTAGAAAATTAGAGGTAATGGTCAGAAGAGTATTTGTGGGTGTTGTTAAGACTACCTTTGTAGGGGATTTTAAGATCTGTAAGATGACATAGGTGGCACTGAGATTTCATTATGTCTAGGTAAGTCACAGGTTCTTATCCTAGGCAACAAGACCTATTTAAAAAATATGTATTTAAATAACACAGTTGGCTTCCTTTGTAATTCTGTGTATTTTATTTTATGCATTTAAACACATTATTTTAGAAGGAGTGCATAGGTTTCAGCAGACTGCCAAAGGGGTCCATGACACATAAAAGGTTAAGATCCTGGGATTAGGGGCAGCTAGGTGGTGCAGTTAATAGAGCACTGGCCCGGGAGTCATGAGGACCTGATTTCAAATCTGACCTCAGACACTTGACACACTTACTATCTCTGTGACCTTGGATAAGTCATTTAACCTCAACTGGCCTGCCTTCACCCCTTCAAAAAAAAAAGATTCTTGGAATAGGTTAGCAGTATGACTTAATCATTTGATTGACATGTATTTGCTTTGACTATTTCTGAATTCCTGAAATTTTTATAAAGAAGTAACAGAAACAGAAATTAAGTTCAGCATGCTGGGCAGGAAGGACAAAGTAAATTTTTAAGATATAAAAAGAAGAGAAATGAGAGTCTTGGTCTCCAGTGCAAGGATAAGAAGAGTGATCAGATTCATATCAGTCCTAGAAACAAAGCCATTTAAGGGAATTTCCTGATGCAGCAAGCAATGCTATTAGCCTCCTTCTCTAAAGGGGGTGAGCAAGTCTCCAGATATGTTGTGGTGGACTCTCCACTCCTGACTGATTTTCATGCTTGAAAGTCACAATAGTAACATATACTATACTAGAAAAGGGAGAACAAGGCAGGGAGAAAAGGAAAGGAAGAAAGAAAGAAAGAAAGAAAGAAAGAAAGAAAGAAAGAAAGAAAGAAAGAAAGAAAGAAAGAAAGAAAGAAAGAAAGAAAGAAAGGAAGGAAGGAAGGAAGGAAGGAAGGAAGGAAGGAAGGAAGGAAGGAAGGAAGGAAGGAAGGAAGGAAGAGGAAGAAACAAGGAAAGGAAAGGAAAGGAGAGGGGAGGAAAGAAAAGGAAAGGAGAGGAGAGGAGAGGAGAGGAGAGGAGAGGAGAGGAGAGGAGAGGAGAGGGAGAGGGAGGGAGGGGAGGGGAGAGGAGGGAGGGGAGGAGGAGGGGAGGGGAGGGAGGGGAGGAGGGGAGGGGAGGGGAGGGGAGGGGAGGAGAAGGAGAGGAGGAGGAGAGGAGAGGAGGGGAGGGAGAGAGGAGAGGAAGGGAGAGGAGAGGAGAGGAGGAGAGGGAGAGGAAAGGAGAGGAAAGGAGAGGAAAGGAAAGGAAAGGAGAGGAAAGGAAAGGAAAGGAAAGGAAAGGAAAGGAAAGGAAAGGAAAGGAAAGGAAAGGAAAGGAAAGGAAAGGAAAGGAAAGGAAAGGAAGGACAGAAGTAAGGAGAAAAGAAAGAGATAGAGGAGGGAAAGAAGGAAGAAATTCAGATGTCAGTTTTGTTAGCAAATTGAATAGGTAGTTTGATAAGGAGGAGTGAAATTGGAGTATCCAAATAAAACAAGGTATTTTGATTCTCTGGGTATGAATTGATTTGTACTATTCCTGACTCCCATTGTACTAGAAGTCTGGCTGGTATCAAACTCTTTATTTAGCTTGAGTTTTGAATACATTTATTTAGCTCATGAAATATGATATTCAACTTCAAGGTCAGTTTAATACATCATTATTAAAAAGCATCCTCTGGCAACAAACAATTTCTAGCTTTCTAATATGATCAGAATGTTCTTTTTTCATTACAGCTATTGAATTTGAAAGTCTGGAATCATCAAATAATTATGTTTAAAGTAAAAATGATGGTTGACTGATCCACCTAGCCCTGATGTCTTTGTCAGGTGAAGCCATATCTTGACAGGATCTCAAGCATATGTAAACTAGATTTGAACAAGTCCTGGAAACATCCCTATTTCCAATAGAAAGGCTGTTGAGATTGGTTGAGGGACTTGTTCGTGCCCTGATGAGCTTATATGAAAGCAGCAAGTTAATTTGGAATCAGAACCTAGCCGGGAAATGGAAGGCCTGGAGAATATAAAAGCAAGAACTGAGCTGGAAAAAATCAGCAACATGGTGGCTACAGGCAATGAGAGAAAGAAAAAGCAGGATTAAATGTGACAAAGAATGGAGGGATTAAGGAGAGTCCTCCATCCTCCAGGCACTTGCAGCAGAAGACTCAGGCTGAAGCCACCAGTTATACTTATTTCTTTGAGGACTGAAAAGAGTTTTTAAAAAAAAGCATCTTCTCTATTCTCAACCTCCCCTCTTGGTGTCTATTCATTAGTAGACACTGTAACATATTCTGCTAACTTCTTTACCTAAATGTTTCCAGTAACCTGGATTTTTCCTCAACTAAAATATGTGACAAGTTAACTAGGGATAAATAAGAAATTAAATTAAGGCAGAGAACTGAACTTCGGCCTAAATGTGGGAAATTTTCCCCAACTGGGGCCTCTGAAAAATTGTACTTCTAACTTTTCAGTTCTTTTCAATTAATGTAAACTCCCTAGAATAGCAGAGCAGGGAACTATGTGGACCTTAGAAGCCATTATATTATCCCATAGTTTAAAATAACATAGGGTAACATGGGGTAAAAGTAACATTGTGTATGGCTGATTATATCTCCAGAGAGAAATGTAGGAGGAAGAAAAAGACGGGCTACTTTCCCTGGTACAGCCTCACTGTCTTACTCTGGTTGGGAAAGAGGAGAGGGAAGAAATAAGCATTTATATAGCACTCATGATGCTCCAGATATATTGAACCCTTTTTATAAATATTGTCTCATTTGGTCCTCACAACAATCCTGTGAGGTAGGTGCTATTTTTATCCCCATTTAACAGTTAAAGAAACTGGGGCAAACAAAAAAATGTGTCTTGCCCAGGGTCACTCAGCCTGTAAGTGTCTGGGGTCAGATCTGAACTCAGGATTTCCTGATTCCAAACCCTGAATTCTATTTATTGCAGAGCTAGATTCCTATAAACAGACTATAATATTCCTCTATTTTCAAGTATCAATTTGAGGCAAATAGATGGTACTAGACTTGGAGTCAGGAAGACCTCAGGGCTCAAATTCCATCATAAAGAGTGACTTAGTTGTGTGACCCCATGGGCAGGTCACTGTCAACCTCACCTCCCTTACCTATAAAGGGGAAATAATAGCAGCTCCTACCACACAGGGTTTTTGAGAGGATCAAATGAAATAACATATGTAAAGTGCTTTGCAAACCTTAAAGTATCATATAAATGCTAGTTATTACTAATCTCTCATTGGTATGAATGCTTCCTTCATCAACACAGATCACAATCCTTCTATAGCTTAATAACTGATCTTCTAAGATTTGCTGTCATTGAAAATTTCATCCCCCTGTAGCCAACCTCGTATTTAGTCCTCTATGCTCTCCAGGTTGATTTTCAAACAGACCTAAAATCTACGTAGAAAGTCATTCCCTGGTAAGACTTCTTAGAGTATTCACTCTGCCTTTGAGAACCCAAGCTTGTCTCCAGGCCCAGATAAAACTAATTGCACAGTCTTAATCTGCAGCATATTAGACATTTCAGCACAAAGGACGGAGCTGACCTCCAAGTCAGGAGGACATAGGTTCACATCCCTCTTCTGCACTTGTGTCTGTGATCTTGGTCTAGTCACTTAATCTCTCATTGCTTCAGATGGCTCTGAGTTGGTAGAGGTGATAACCTTATCTCTATGCTGAAAGAGCTAAGTTCTCACCTGGAACTCCTGATGAAATCACAGGTTCAAGGAGGGGGGAAGCTATCTATAGCTATAGAGGTTAGGAAATATGCCTTTGTTTTTATTTGCTTTTCAGAATACCTGAATGCATAGCTTTTCTGAAAAATTGTCCCCAGACCATTCCCTTTATGCCCGTTTTTTTTTTTTTAAAGCAATTGGGGTTAAGTAACTTGCTCAAGGTTACAAGGCTAGTCATTATTTATGCGTGGGTGCTCATTTTCTGAGGTCGGATCTGATCTCAGGTCATCCCAACTCCGAGGCCGGCACTCTTACTCACTGTGCCACCTAGCCACCCCTTTAGGGCAATTGGGGTTAAGTAACTTGCCCAAGGTTACACGGCTAGGTTTTTGTTTGTGTGGATTAAGTGTCGGAGGCCGGCTCTGAACTCAGGTCCTTCTGATTCCAGGGCCCGCGCTCTATTCACTGAGCCACCTAGCCGCCCCCTATGCCCGTTTTTAAGTGTTCTTGAAGATTCTTTATCATTTCTAAGTGATTGAAAGTATAATCAGTTTATTCAGGTAGAAATCTTAAGACATATTCAAGAAGTTAATTTTAAGTAATGGGATCTTCAGTGAAAAGAAAAAAACTATTCTTTCTTTTTCTAACAAACCTTTAATAACCCTGATAATTAAAATAATTTAAAATGATAATACTTAATTAAAATGTGAAAAGAAGCAAATCATGGGTTCCTTCTTTCCACATTTTAAATGTTAATAACTTCAATACATCTTTAAAAGATTCATTATCAGCTATAATTTTTTTAATTTTATCTTTTCCTAACAAGTTCCTCACAAATTTAATTTTCTGTAAAATCCTTTGGACTCTTGTTTCCAATGTTGCTTTTGCTATGCATTGTAGTTTCATTTCAAACTGAATTTTATTCAAATGTCTTCATTCATCTTATTTGAGTAGAATTTTACCTTCTGTCTTATCCTAAAGTTATACATTAATACTTATTGGTCTGTATAGTCCCTTCTTTTTTGTTTGTTCAGTGATTTTTTGGTTGTGTCTGACTCTTCATGACCCTGTTTGGGATTTCTTGGCAAAGATGCTGGAGTGGTTTGCCATTTCCTTTTCCAGTTCATTTTACAGGTGAGGAAACTGAGGCAAACAGGTAAAAGTGACTTGTCCAGGGTCACACAGCTAGTAAGTGTTTGAAAAGAGATGTAAACTCAAGAAAATTAGTCTTCCTGACTCCAGACCTGGGCACTGCACTCTGCATTTAGCTGCCTCTTCTCTGTGACTAGATGTATTCTATGACTGACAAAAACCACCATCTTCTAGATAATCACTAAGGACTCACTCTACCTAATGGCCCTCAAATAACAGATCTAAATTCCTTTTAGAAGTCAGTACACAGAGGCTGCACTTGAAATTGTGAGATCTTTTCCAGAGCTTCATGAGCCTGCATTCTGTTGGCAATAGTCTTTGAGAACCTAGGGTCCCCTCAATGCTATGATCATGCACTGTAATAGGACTTTTGGGGAAGTTTATCAGAAATTCATGAATGAAATTTGTTGCATGAAGTACAAAAAATAAAAAAGATACGAATGGTGTCAAGGTGTCCCCAAAGTATTCATTTGCCTCTTACCAGCTACTATTCAGGTGTTATCAGGAAGCAGCTACTGTATTCCTATAAGACTTGATACTTGGCTTCCAAGTACAATGAGCTGATAAGGGACTAGATTTTAGAATCTACATTTGTCATGTTTATTTTTCCAAAGAATGTAAGTAGCTTTGTACATAAGACAGACATGTATCTCCTCTTATGAGGTATTTAGCTTTCTTTCTGCAGAAATATAATTATCCTGCTAGTTTAAAAAAAAACATACAGGAAACCCATGTGGTGATAATCTTTCAATTCTACCATGAAAAAGAGCCATTTATAACAAATGAAATTCAAGTCAAGCAGTTACATCTTCTAGCTGGAGTCTTCTCTTATTCTAGTGAACTCTAGAAACCCACATATTCAGATATGGGGTTCCCTCATCCTTTAAATGATAGCAGTATGGACTCAAGAAGGCATGTGACAAGTTTTATTCCATTGTTGATTTTTTTTATATGTGAAATTGTTTTGCATTGAAATTTTCCAAATACTTCAAAATGGTTTCTGGTGGTATCTTTTTCTTAGGGCATGTACATTAAATCAACATATGATGGCCTCCATGTAATTACTGGAACAACTGAAAATGTAAGTATTGCAGAATTTGTCCAAGCCCAGAAGAATTTTTTTTCCTCTTCTAGTCTTAAATAAATTACTGTGAATTGGAGTTGGTTTTTAAATAATAGGATAGATTGAGGCCCCGAAATGGTTTACTAAATTGGTATTGATCTCAAGTGCTTTTCAGCTATTTTTCCTTCTAGTTTAAACCTGTTATTTACTTAAATTAAAGCAAACACTTTTCTTCCATGGTGTGACTTTTCTTCAATGTGTATTATAGATTAGTGTGACTTAGAAAATAGCAATAATGGTATCTTATTTTAATTCTAGAAAATATTAATATTGTGATAAGACAAATGTATGCAGGAGAGAATATCAGGTAACTAAGACATCAAAATATAAACTCAAGAAAATATTGTACAATACATGGTGGAAGTGAATCCCATTAACTAGAAGACAAATAGAAATCTCAAAGGGTAGATAGACCTAATTGAAAATCTTCATCTCTTGTCTTCTGTATCACTTGAAGTAATACAATATTGATGGGGTGGTGTGACCACTGTAGCATATATTTATTTTTCCTCTTTCCACTTTACTCCCTTTTTTTTTAAAGCAATTGGGGTTAAGTAACTTGCTCAAGGTTACATGGCTAGTTATTTATGTGTGGGTGCTAAGTACAGAGGCCAAAACTATCCTGGTCATCTGGACTCCAGGGTGGTGCTCTTACTCATTGTGCCACCTAGCCACCCCACACTTTACTCCCTTTTTTAAGGAAGAACTGTCTTTCAAAGTTTTTATTTTTCTATTAAGACTTAGCTAAATCACTATAAATGTCTATGTAAGCAGCTTGAGACATGCATAATAAAATCTCTAGTTAGTACCTTTCCTCAACATTTTCCCTGAATTTGTTTTCTTGAGTTTATAGTCTTATTAAAATTCTAATCATTATATTTTTCACGTTTCTATATTTTTCATATAATTTTTCAAATATTTCAATTTCTTATTATTCATACGGCGTGTAATATGGATTTATAGTAATTCAGTTAATGTCCTCAATGTTTTAAGTTTGTGTTACTGATTGATAGGTCTCAGGAGAGGAAAGCTAAATATTTTTATTTTTTTAAGCAAATTGTACAATTATACTACCTTTCTAGTTAAACATAAGCACTCTTCAAATTCAGGAAGATATTTTGGTTTCTACTCCTTTCTATACTGGCTCTACCATGTCTCTTCTGTTATTTTTTGTGATGTTACACAGAAATGAATTGTACCTTAATAATGATGCACCACCACCACCTAATCTCTGGGGCCAGAGTTGACTTTTGATTTTATATCTAAGGCCTTTACTTTAAACAGTTGAGATCATCTTCTAGGTGAAACTGCTTTATAATAAGTAATATGAGTATTTCAGTATCTAAATCCTTTCGATAAAGTCTTATAACCAAGGTAAATAGCTTGTGTGGAATTTCATGATATTTATTCCTAATATTTGATGAATTAAAATTGTTTTCTTTGGAGATTCTTGCCACACTATTGAAACAATAGATAACTATAGATTTCTAGGAGCTATCTCACACTAAAATGTCTTTTAATATGTATTAACTTTTAAAATTATAGTGCTCACCCACTTTGACTACTAATGCTACTTTTTTTTACTTTTTACTTCATAAAGGCTTATTAATTCTATTATTTTTAACCATTTTGTGTCATTTTGTCCCCTTTGGCAAGTTGGTGAAGCCTATAGATTTCTTCTCAGAATGAAGTTTTAAAATAATTGAAGGAAATGAAAATTTTCAATTAGAGATTAATGAAAATTAAAATGTAATTTTTTCCCATCTAGTTTCATGGATTGCTCTCCACTGAAATCTCTCCATGAGCAAAAGGGCTATGCATTCCAGGTTAAGAATCCTTGTTCTAAAACCTCATTGGTCTAAAGCCAGGGGTTCTTAACCTTTTTGTGTGTCATGGAGGCTTTTGACAGTCTGATGAAGCCTATGAACCTCTTATCAGAGTAACGTTTCAAAAGAATAAAATAAAATACACAGAATTAAAAAGGGAGCAATTATTTTGAGTTATTAAAACATTTTAGTGACCCCAGGTTAAGAACTACTGAGCTTATCTGAAGAAAGAAAAAAAGTCTTGGAGCGGCCAGGTGGCACAGTGAGTAAGAGCGCTGGCCCCAGAGTCAGGAGGACCTGGGATCGGTTCCAGCCTCAGAAAATTAGCACCCATACATAAATATATAACCATCCTTGTTACCTTGAGCAAGTTACTTAACCCCAATTGCTTAAAAAAAGAAAAGGAAAAAAGTCTCAGTACTGCACCTTGAAGGGCCATAATTTAATCTCATTCCACAAAACCTACAAGATTATGAAGTTCATGTGCTAAATTCTGTATATTTTTTCTAGAGCAGGATTCCATGAAACATGATGGCAAAAATTATATTTTTTCTAGTAATCTCTAACTAGATTTTAACATTTCCTTCCATTGTGAATGAAGACAACAAACATTATTCTGAGAAAAAGTTCCCAAATTTCACCAGACTAACAAAGGGATCCATGACAGGAAACAGGATAAGAACCCTTGCGGTGAAGAATTGTGGGTGCTATTAGTCTTCTTTTACTTACTCCATCTAAGAATAGAGAGAAAAGGAAGAGATTGCTGATTCCAGTGGAAATGTTATTTTAATTCATTTGTTTTGGTTTTGTTTGCTAATATATTAAAAACATTAAAAGGGTAAGGAATAATATGACTTTAATTAGACATTTAGAGAGAAAATGTTATATACTACAAAATACAGCTTTAAGCTCATCTTAAAGGTAGGGACCTGGACCTGCCTCTTCATGTTTTAATTTATTTCCTCTAGGTTTTTCAGTCCTGGTATTATTAATGATGCAAGAAGTTAGCAACTTAATTATCCAATCTCCAAAGCCTGGGTACTGCTCATGCATGTATGCACTTTGGAAAATATTGATATACTGAAGTTCACTTGAATCACTTATGCTAAATAACAAGGATCAAAGCATATATAACACAATATTTGAAATATATTTATGTTTCAGTGGAGACTTGGAAGGTTGAATATGTAAGATTTGTAAACATTAATATCAATTACCATTTTGCCACTAGAAAAGAATACTGAGAAACTTGGTTATCTTTGATAACAAATACTTGAGCATTTTTGCTTCCTGTCAGTAATATAAAGTGAATGTTTTGCTTAGACAAAGTAGAAAGGGTCAATAAAATCATTTTTTAAAGATTGGGATACATAGATATAGATATAGATATATACATATATATAGTCTAATGAAAAGGAGTTATATTTTATTATTTTAGCAAGAAAGAAAGGATGGTTTAGTAAAGAAGTCTGACTGTGGGGTTAAGAAGTCTTGGTTTCAAGTTTAGTTTTTAATGCATACTATGTGGCCCTAGGCAAATCACTTGACAACCCATTACCCCAGGTAACTTTCTCAGGTTGTATGTTGCAGAAGAGTTAATCATCCAGGGTGATAGAAAGAGATCCTTCAGGGAAATCACAAATGTTCTCCAGCTTTCTCAAAATAAACCCTTTTTAAAAAAATAAATTTGGAGAGAAAGGTAACAATGAATAACAATTGTTATCATTTCTTTTATTTTTAATTTAGTCACCTGCAGATAGATGCAAGAAAATCCATGCTGGCGATGAAGTGATTCAAGTCAATCACCAAACTGTGGTATGTATAATTACATTAAGTGTCAATGGGGGAAAAATCATTGTAATATTTGCTAAAGCATGAAAATAATAAGAGTATGATGGGCTATGCTGATAGCATAGCCATCATAGGAAAAATATCAAGTAACCTCTATCAACGGTGGATAGCTATTTTATTCTTCAAAATTGTTTGATGATGTGCCAACCATGGATCATAAAACATAAAAAATCTAGTGTTTGTAGTCAGACTTGTCAATTCTCTGGAAAGACCTGGGACATACAGTTTTTAACTACAGTGAAATGGGAGGATAGCAATTGCAAAAGAAATTTTAAAGAGTACATTGTTTGTATGCTATGGCTTTTTATCCTAACCTTTTAGAAATTAAATGATTTCATAGAAAATGTAGGTATGGTTCATAATAGCATTAATCCTATGAATGCCTGCTTCAGCATTAACTCATTAATTGTAGTTTTTAATGGGCTTCCAAATGTTATTTGTATTTGGCATACTAGTGCTATTCAAAAAAGATTCTTTCTTCAGGGAGTTTAAAACTTAATATTTTTCATTTTTGGAAAATAAAAGTGTGATCTGATCATGATAGATCTTTTCCATTTGAAATATTCACAGTCAGTTCACTTTTAAAAAAATTAAATGCATCTTAAAATTAATAACAGCAAGAAGTCAATAATAAGAAGCAAAAATTAAAATAAAATATGAGTATCAGTTCAGTAATCATCACTTGTAAAAGTATATTTCTTAATTTCTTGCAAGGATTCCACTTATCAAACCAATCAGCTTTCTAGAGATTATCATAATATTTTGTCACATCTTTTGATATTGAGTATACTATTGGTATCAGAAATTTACTAGAAGAAAAACTCATTTGGAGGACTAGGAAACTTTTAATCACCACATTATAAGAAGGGCTGAGGCATAGTTAATATTTCTCAGTGGTTCATATCTCCTGGGTGAACCAACCCATTTAGCTTTCACTTGAGAAACTGAGAGTCTATGTGATGTTGCAAAGGCACCTAGACACTAATAATTAAAGTCGTGGTATTTTCTTTGATGTGCTCATTATCCAAGTACAGTAAAAGTTAATAAAAGCTTAAAAAGTGAAGTCTGTGGGTGTGAGGAGGGGACTGAATAGCACAGAAGATTGCTGACAGACAAAGCCTTTCACATGGAAATTGCAAATCTTTCAGTGGCTGGAAAACTGTCTCACTTGCTAATATAGAAAGTGCCTACACAGAGTGGAGCTTCATCTGCACTTTGGATGTGAATGCAAGGAGCAGTGACATAGAAAACAGCTCCCAATAGAGTGTCAAGAGCTAGTCCTCAGGGAGACAGCCAAGTATTTCGAGAATTCCTCCGCAATCAAGTCAGGTAGCAGCTTTTGGGATCTTCTTCAGAATGTGGTCAGGATGGGAAAAAGAAGTATCATCATGAGTGATTTTCTGCCTTGGTCATTAACTTCAGTTCCTTGCCCATGCTCTCTCCTTTTTTGGACTTATTTTTTAGCAAGTATAAACTTTGAGTGTAAGTCTAGTGAATGGAATCCAGGAGGACTGAAATTAATAAGGAACAATGCTTGCATTGACTTTGTAATTGTTATTGTATTTAATAGTCAGTAAAATTAGAAGTGCATCATCTTTACCAATACACAAGTGTCTCGGGAACAGCTTGAGTGAATTAGGAAAATCAATGTAGATTGGCCATTTGGAAATAATTCAGTGAAGATTAGATTTTTGATGTACCCGAATTTTTTTTACAATGTGTTTGTGAATGTTTGTATATCACAAGAAGCAGACAGAAAAATCAAGAAGATATTTTCTGTAAGTCAGGAGACTTGGGTTCCAATCCTAGTTCTATTGGTTTGATAACAACTAAGTAATTAAATAAGTGATTAAACCTCTCTGGGCATCAGTTTGTTCATTTGATACCCTACCTCTGCTTGGGGGAGTAAGGTCAGGAAAGAGAAATTTGGGAAGGCAGGCAAAAACAAAGAGTCCTTAAAAAAAAACAAGGAGAGGAGAAAAAAATTAAATGGAATGTGGGAATGCACTTAATTGGGGAAACTATTCATCACAGACTATTCATAATAGCTTTGAAGCCAGGAGGAACATTAGATATCATTTGGTTCAACCTCTAATCATTTAGTAGATGAAGAAACTGAGACCCAGAAAAATTAGGCATCTTGCTCCAGGTTACACAGGTAATAATAAGGAGACCTTGGATATGAACTCAGGTCCTATGACTCAAACTCTAGTTTTCTTCCATTACACCACCTAGTAGCTGAACCTGGAAATGTCTTTGATACATGACTGATGAATGATGTTCCCACTTGATTCTTGATTTTAGCAACAACACCCCCTAATCTTACCCCCCAGTGGGACAGAGCCAGATATGATCTATTGTGCTTAGGAAATTGCTTGGGAAATCCAAAACTTGGCTCTGTATCACAGAGGAAAAATACATTATTTTGAAAATATATGATATTTTTCAGATATAGACATGCTAACTAAAACAATACATTCCTTAATGTTAATTATTGTGACTAATCCAAGTTGAAGCAGAAAGTTGATAATGTTTATGTTGCAGTTTATATATAGCCAACTCTCATATTCAAAGCTTGTGTTCAAATTCCAATTATCACTTTGTTATCTTACTTCTAGACTGTAAGCTCCATGAGAGCAGGGGCTATGTCTTCTTTTTATTTTCTATCTCTTCCTATATTTGTTATCTCAGTATGTGCTTAATAATATAAGGAATTGGATTATTGAATGACTATCTTTTGGTTTTTATAAAGTTTTTAGATGCCTCCTACATTGTGCAAGAACAAAAAGAAAGTGAAACTTTTTAATCTGATTTCAATCCTGTGTCATGGCTCTGATGAAAGAGATGATTGAGACTCTTAGTTAAAATGAAGTTGTTAAACTATGTTTTGCTATTACCCCTTCTATTCCTTTGTCCCTTTCTAATGGATAATACAGTTGACTATGTTTGGATAAGATACTTAAATTACAATCTATTAAAATTAAAATGCACATTTAATCCTAGTTCTTTATAGCTATTAATACAATGAGCATAATATTGAAATCTTGTCATTGTTATTATGTCCTAACTTTAAAGGAACAATGTTAATCTCTCAGTAAAACAAGCCTCTATAGATGCTAAATCACTGTGTAAAATGTGGGTTTTTAATTCTTTTAAGACATACTATGAAGGAATATGACATAATGTTTTAACCCAAAGTCTGAGAAAGTTGTTTGAACCAGAGAATGATTTAAAGTCAGGTTTTGGAGTTGCTAGAAGAGTGACTTTAAGTTGTCCAGCAGAATTATTTGCTTCTAGTTTTGGTTTCTTTTTCACACTTGAAATGAAGCCATAAAAATTAAATCATTTTATGTGTCTTTTTAAAATTAAATTTGATTTTCGAGTTTCCAAAGCAGCAGTTTCGCACACATAGAAAGCTGTTACTGCCCCAGGTAAGAGGAAGAAAAGAAAAGGTTGTGTAAAACAGCCAGTCCAAGGAGACCAGAACCACACTTAACATCTCTGGCAAGAAGAAAGTTCCTCATGTACTATTGGCATTCCTAAAACTCTGCCCACTCAGTCTTGTACTGTAGGAAGCTATCACTACACCATAGTTTGGATCAACTGGCCTAAGTGCATTTGCAGACATTATTTAGTTGATAATAATACTTATAGATAATAAAATTCTTTGGGGGAATACTCTAAAAGCAAAAATTCATAAAGTTCCAAGTTATTAATGCCATTCATATTCTCTTTGTTTTTTAACCAGGAATTCTGTCCATATACTTTCTTAACTAAATCAAATGTTCTGAAAATTTTCTTTTTGCATTATTGAGTAGTAATAGCACTCTTATAAACACACATATGCATGTGTATATGTGTATATACATATGTGTATATATAAATATATATGTTTGTATGCCTGCATATAGAGAGAAAGATATACATCTAAATACACACAGGGAACCATCTAATATCCATCTAGTATCCAGGTGACTACTTTACTGGAAGGACCAATGCTTTCATCTAAGAATTAACAATCCTTGGTTCCCAGTGAATTGAGAGTAGATAGTCAAAGACTTTCAAGAAGATGCCAAGAGCATTTGGACTATATAGTATGTCATTTGTTAAGTGAGGAGAAATTTCAGTTTCTTCTTTTTGATTCCCCTTTGCCCAGCTCCTTTAAAGATTATTACCAGGAACTGATGAGGAGAAAGATGAGAACAACAGGGGACTGAGCAGAGATTGTTGTTGGGAAGTAGGGTGTGGAGCAGTTTCTTCTTGGCAAGTTTCTACTTCAGTAACTGAAAATTGCTTTCAGATATTTTTAGGTTATTAATATCTGCCTGAAAGTGTTTTTAATCATAGATATTCTTCTTTCACTAATGGTTTACATTTAACATAATATCTTTAAATGTATTATGTGTAAAGGGGTAGTTTTTTGGGCCCAGAAGCTGGTATATGTTTTAACACAACCACACTTGCTCAGAGATCTTTTTTATCTCATTTATTTTTTTTATCTCATCTTCCATGGTACTGTTATGATTCAATTGCTATGAGATTGCTAAATAAAATCCTTCTGATGAGCCTCCTTAGAAGCAGAGAAACTCATAGCAAATAGAGACCATGAATTTCTGAAGGCCTAATATTAATCTCTTATTAACTGTTTAGACTGTATGCAAATCCCTGACTTTAATTTGCTTTAACTTAGTCATAAAATTTTAATACGACTTACTAGTAGTATCTCAATTCCTTATATTAGAATCACCAAAGTATACTGCATATTACTTTTTAAAACAGTTCTTGTAATTTTATAGTTTATTAACTATATGACATGCTAAATTATATAGTCTACTGATTATCTAATGATTAACTAAATTAGAACTGTTTTAAAAGATGCCCACTCATTGTGGTCCTAATCGATGATCTAATATTATAAAACAGTTTGTATAGAAAATGTTATGGTATATATTCTAATACTTAAAATATGTTTCATAGTCTATCATAATGATTTTATTAGAAAGGTTTCCAGATGAGTGATTATTTCTTTTAAGTATTTCCCATGATATAAAGGACTACATTCATGCTAATTCATTGAAATATACATACATATATCTGTGTGTGTGTGTGTGTGTGTGTGTGTGTGTGTGTGTGTGTGTGTGTACAGTATTACCCTTCTCCAAGCAAAAAGAGAGAGGGATAAACATAGATCACAAAGGAAGTAACAGAGTAGGACAGAAGATAGGAATGGGCAATTCATAGATAGCATTGACTGTCTGGAATAAAAAATGAAAAATTATTGAATTAAAAGTAAACTTATTTAAAGCATTATAAAAGAGAAATAAATTTAGTAAACAATGACAGCTACTGTCAGTTCTTTCTAGTTGCCCATGAGTCAAATATTAGACCCTATCTTTCAACATGATCACTGCAATTAGTAGGGTAAGGGGAATTTTTACATATGGTAGTCAGTCACACATTCCCCCTGATATTTTATCTCCCTTTCTCCCTGAGTTCCCTCTTATGAATAAGGCTGTGGTTTTCTTTTAATTTTTTTTTATTTAAGCATATGGTAAATTGGTCGGGACAATGTATCTTCATCTCCAGGCTGACTGAAGATGTGAGGAAATAACGATTTCCAAGATAAACTTCATTTTAATCTGCAAAATTATTTGAAGTTCTGCAGCAATCCATTGAATGTTACTGTTTCTTTAAGAAATATTCTGTGAATCTGGCAAAATGCATTTTTGTTTTATCTTTTTGTTAGTGAAGTACTTATTGCTTCATAACTTATATTTTTACATACTTGCACCTTTGCTCATTGCCTGACTGTTTACTCTAACAATAACTTGCCTTTTATTTATTTTAGCAAAATTACAAAATATTAACTACGACAATTCTTGAATATGAGTTTTGATTTTGACAAATATTTAAATTTTCTTGGCTTCTAGATTATGTTAAAGTATAATTCTCCTATAGAAGTATATGTATGTATGTCTGTATATTCTGCTCTTTCTCAGAACTGCTAAGTGGAAGGTCTTATTACATGAATTTATTTTGTTTCTGTCATTGGGGTCAGGGCTAAGGGGTATTAGAAAATGCATGAGCAAATATACATGTACTTCTTCCAGGTACAAAATGAATAATGAAATTTTAAAAGAAATTTTATATTAGAAATTCCACACTACAATAGTAATGTTAAAATTTTTATACCAAGGAAATTTAATTAATAGACGTTTTAGTTATCAACCTGATTTATTTTCATTCTTGGGGGAAAACATTACTGGGGAAATATCTTTTAATATAGATTAGTTGCAACTTTGTGAAAAGGACAGCTATTGTTTTCCATAGTGTTATGAAAGTTAAGCCCAGAGAACTCTTTGAATCAGTCAAGTTTTGAACACCTTCCCCTTTCACCATGGTCCTGTTACACTCCTTAAAAGAACCTCCCACCCTCCAATTTAGGGTGGCGGTGCCTTTGAGGAATCAGTGCACATTATAAAAGCCCAGATAATGAAGGCAAAATAGGTTTTAAGCTTTCAGGGTATATTACTAATGTATATCATGAAGCCGAGAGGGGGAAAGAGAAAGAGAGAGGAGAAAGAGAGAGAGAGAGAGAGAGAGAGAGAGAGAGAGAGAGAGAGAGAGAGAGATGATACACACAAATACATGCATATGTATATATGTGTGTGCTTACATAAAATACATATATATGTATTATAAAGATCTATATATGTATGTGCATATGTCATGAATTACATGCACACACAGAAACACACACACCCATACTACCATATTTAAAAGAGCAGTAGAAAGGGATACCCCCATACTGACCTTACTGATTCTATATATTAACTTATTGAGAGAGGCAGACATGTTAACAAGACAAAGAAATCTATTAAGAGCATAACACATACTTATTGGAGATGAATTTTAGGCTATTGAAGGTCTATTACTGTTTGCTATGAGCTGGATGATTTAAGGAAGTATGGGGAAAACAATAATTATTAGCAGTTCACCTTTCATTCAGTCCCTGCTTAGGAAATCCATCAAACAGTGCCAATTCAGATATTGGGACATTTGATAGCATGGGAAGAATTCTACAGAAGGTTTACAATAAGTGAAAAAAAGCAGTGGCTTTCCACAGTGATCATTCTGCATAAAACTGGGACAATACTCTTCTCTCTTGTGTATGTATATATGTATGTATATTCACCCATTATCAGTAGGAGATTGTCTTACATTAAAAGTAGCTTAACTCTTTTTTCACCTATTCCTTTGTCTCTCAGGATATAAAAGACTGAAACAAATTTGTATAAATTTAGAATATAAGTATGACTTAAAGTTAACTGTAAACTTGGGCCAAATAAAATAACAGTTGCTGGCAAGGGCCCAAACTGACTTCCCTCAATCAGTGTTCTCTTAAGTTGGAGCACATGTATTAGAGTAGCTAGTTGACTTTTGGTTTGAGGCCTTTTTTCTACTACAAAGGAAATTAAATAATTAGTTCTTATTTTTATTACTTTTACATAAATGATTTTATAATCTTTTCTCAGGGAAATCTTTTTTTAGTCTTTTATTTTGTTGAAATATCAATACTAAAATTTTGCTTAGTGTAAGTGAACCATGGATGATTTCTGGCTAATCTTAATTACATAGTTTCATGTTATGGTAGAAATTAAAATTTTAGCTCTTTAGTAGAATGAGTATTCTTCAAAGGGTATTCTTTGATACATTTGACATATGCATAATTCATGACTTACCTCTTTCATTGCAATGAATGAATGATTGTGGAAGGGACTGGATGAGGAGTCTTCCAAATGTACTGTAGTTTAATATTGTGAACTTTGTTCATTAATATTGTACAAAAAGGAAAAAATTAGGCAAATTTCTTAGACTGGTGATGCTGATTAAAGTCTTAAATATATAAATCATTAAGCATTGCAAGGTCTTTCATATTAATAACTTCTTTAGAAGACACAATTGTATTATAATTTGTTAGTTTTAAGTTAAAATTTGCATGAAATTTTCCACATATCAGTTTGTATCAACCAGTTAAAATGTGATGAGGGGAGTATGCATTAGTGGGGAAATGTTGTTTCTATCACACTTTAAAATTGTCTTTGTAATCATGCAAAGAAACAGAACTCTGCAGAGAATATGTCTTCACTTGGAACATCTGCTACAAGCACCATTTACTAGTTTTAGTGGAAGGGTTTTATGTTAAATTGAGTTTTATCATGGTTTTCAAAAGGATCAAGAGGATATTCTTCCAGGGATGAATAATACCAACACAGATGGCAAGATACAGCCCTTGAAAAAGTCTATCTTTCTAAAATTTCATTTCCCAGGATATTTTAACTTCATGTTGACTTTACTTTCTATTGTATGTGTATTGTGTATAATTATCTAACTACTTTGATGGCAAATCTTACTCTCTACCTTGTTGGCCAGAGGAGGATCTCTAATTTTCCACATGTGGACAGAGAATGTTATGCTGCCCTATGATAATTCTCTCACCTATGTCATAGCCCTACAAAGGAGTACGTGAGGGGAGCCTCCCAGAGTGAGGCAGACAGAGGTTAATTTCTTTCATCCATGACCCCACAGAGGATATTATGGTACTTTCTACACTCAGAGGGGGTATGTTGAGCCATATATAGATAAATAATTAGGGAGTTAAATATGGGCATCATATTCACCAGCTCCTTCTGGGAGCCTTCATTCCTAAGCATATACTTTTTTAAAAAAAGTAAACTCAGAGAAGAATTGAAGTAATGTACCTTCCTCCCTTCTTTGCAGAGGCCAGGAGCTGTGGATATAAAATATTTAATAAACTGTAGTATATAGTTGATGTATTGGTTGGTTTTGCAGAATTCCTTCCTTTAACCCTTTGTTACAAGGGATGGCTCAGAGGAAGTTCGGATAGGCACATATTTATAAATGAAAGTGATGTCAGAACAAAAGCCATACATTGAAAAATGGTATTTTTAAATGAAGTTGGGAAAAGGCTGGGCATGAACTCTAGATATGATGATAAACTATATAGTCTGTCATTCAAAGAACAGTATAGCTCATTGTGGTGAGTTTCATCACCAGAATGGCCACAGGGTGATTAATTTTTTACAAAAACATTTAAAGACCATCTACTAAGTCACAGGGGTGATGTCATCTTTAGTAGTAGAGGGAGTACCCACAGCAAAGAAATTATAGGTATGTTTCCAGTATTTAATCACTTTTTAGGTCAAAGAGTTCTTTATGCTCATTCAAAAATTTCTATTCCGTCAATCTGTCTGTTTTGTGTCATTTAATCCTCTGTAAAGAACAAAGCATGGTTAATTCCCATTTCATAATAATTTCATTCATTTGAAGAAATTATTAGTTAACTTCCTCTTTTCTAGTATGAGTCTTCTTATTTCCTTTTGCCAGGCCACAACATGTTCAAAGACCATTGAACTTAGAGTCAAAAGTCTAGCTTTGAGTCTTGGCTGTTTACATGCCTCCTTCTTAATCTTGGGCAAATCATTGGGCTTCAGTCTCCTCATCTCTAAAAAAGGAATTTCTCAGTCCTCCTCTACCTCTAAATTCAATGACCTGTTCAATATCCCCTTAATTAGTGTCTTCATTCTACTCTAGAATGGCTGTAGATTTTCCTCATCCCTCTTAATGGTGACCTCAATTGCACAACATGCTTTTAAGAACACAGTTAATGCTGTGTGAAAAGAGAAAGGATTACTTTCTCTGCCCTGAATGGACAGTTTACATTGAGCTCTCTGTTTTTTATTTCTTTAGCTTTTGTCTGGTATTGCATCAAGATAATATTAAGTCATTTTCAACTTGTGATCTGCTCTGACACCCCACAGACCTTTTCTACCATATTTTTGCCTAGCTGTTCTTTTTTCTTCTTGTGTATGTGTGGGACCTGTCCAAAGCAAAATTTTGCTCCTCATCTTGCAATATGATACTCCATTATCCTTTAGCAATTTCATTTCCCCTGAATATTAACAGCAGCTGATAGGGAAGAAGAGCATTAGGCCAAATATTGTGGAACTTTTTCTGGGGGAGTTCATATGAGAATCCTGACTTTTGCATAATTAGAGATATTAAAATTCAAGAAAGGTAATAGTAACTCAAAGAAGTACCCTGCATACATTTTTTTCTATAAGAGTCCAAGCATAACCTTGTGTAAATTAAATGCAGGCTGTTCTTCTGGGAGAGGAATAGGTGAAAGAGTTTAAAGGAAATCTCTGTACTAAGGCTTATGACAAAGAATGAAGATTTCCTGAACAAAATATTTTAAAAATTAATCCATGAAGGAAGTCAGGAAACATAAAATATGGGAAGTGTAGGAAAATACATATTTTAATCACTGTAACTCTATTACATATATTTTACTTTTCCTCTATAAAATAGATCTAGGTTTTCTGAGAAGGAATCAGAATTCCATGCTTCATGGAAACATAAGGTGAACCCATAGGAAATGAAAGGTTCAGGGAAACCTATTAGTGGCCTAAATAAAAAGACACTTAATGGTCCTCAGTAACTCCTGCTGGGCAGTATGACCATGTACATAGTACACACATATAATCAGTGTGTGCTCTGTCTTCCTGGTGATTATATTTAAAACATGACAAAGAACCCCCCAAAACTTAACGAATCTATTTACCTCTACCTGCTTTTAGTGATTGATTAATCTGCCAAACTTCTTAAGATGGTACAAAGGGACTCTCAAGTCCTAGGAAGGAAAATTAAAGTCTTGAGATCACACATGGTGCTAATTGCTACATTTTTTAATTGAAAACTGGCATTTTGGAAAAGAAAGGATTACATACCAATAGATAATCTTATTTGACAATCTTCTAATTATTAAGTGAAGTTGGGGCGACTAGGTGGCACAGTGAATGGAGCACTGGCCCTGGAGTCAGGAGGACCTGAGTTCAAATTTGATCTCAGACACTTGACACACTTAATAGCCTTGTGACCTTAGGCAAGTCACTTAACCCCAATTGCCCTCCAAAAAGCAAAAAAAAAAATAATAATAATATTAAGTGAAGTAGGAAATAAGGACACAGGTATTTGCTCCAGTCTTGTCTAATAAAGTCCAAATTGAAAAGAAAGTCCCTAGAGACTTTGAGGTCCGTTAGTACCCATTTGCACGTGACTAGATATGGATGACCACCAATCCTTCCTGAAATATGACAGAGACTCCTTAAGGAGATGCTCTAAAAGCCAAGTAACTTCTATAATGGAGATTTCAGCTCAATAGCATAAAAGACTTCATAACAATTAAAGCTATCTGAAAATAGAATCATTTTCTTCATTAGGTAGCAATTTTATAAGCTTTTTTGTAAGGAGCAGAGTTAATTGAAGTGTTTGGAAGAACCCAGATCATTCATGTGTAGAGGTGACTGCTGTGTTCAGTAGAAATTTTGCCAGATTTCCAGAGTCCCTTTCAATTCTGAGATACTGTTATTTGACTCTATAAGTGATATGAAATGTGATTGATAGGGGACAGTGATTTTGACATTCCTAAATGCATAGCTTAGATCATGGCCTATGTAAATAGTGTTATACTTTCCTAAATTGCTAAGAGGGCAACATATTTTCTATGAGTTAGCATATTCAGGTAGTTTTGGGCGGACCAGTTGACCCATAACTCAATTTAAATAAGTAGATGAAATCTGGAACTGCTCAAACAAATTTGTTTCAAATAGCCTCCAAAAGAAAAGTCCTTGTGATTGTGATAAAATAACTACCTCTCCATTTGCTAAACTTGCTTCGTTCTAGGAACACATATTCTTTGAATCCATCCAGTGTCTATTCACCTCTCATAATCACATTACTAGGCCTTCTTGTTGGGGGCCACCAAGGGAAAAATCATTTTGATGAAGCTATACTGATACTTAGCAATTACCAATTCTGCAAACCTTCATAAAACATCCCTTATAGCATGTTCTAGAATTTTGTCAGGAAAAGAAACCAACCTCACTTAGTTCCTTTCTATAGTCTCTCCAAGATTTCATAGTGACTCAGTAATCCTACCTCTCAGTTCTGAGCCTGAGGACTTGAAATCAAGTTGGGCAGTCAAGTACCTTCTTATTCTCTCCTTACTTGTCTTGGATTTCAGTTCTCAAGTAACCATTTCTGTTTTGATCCTCCCTGTCTAGTGTATATACTAATGACTGGCTTACCCAATAGTTCTCAAGATGTCAGGCTTTCCATGGATTCTACCTCACTTTGATTGTCACAAATTCTCCTTGAAACCTGCCTCCTTTTTCCATCTTTTAAAAAGATACTAAGGGAGAAAGAGCCCTTTATCTGGAGTCAGGTCCTGAGTTCAACCTCTAGCTCTGCTACTTAATAGGATATTGCACAAGTAATTTAACTTTATAGACCTCAGTTTCCACATTGGTAAAATCAAAGGATTGAACTAAAAAATCTCTAAGGTCTCTTCCAGCCATTATGACTCTCATTCATAGTCTCCCTGCTTTTCATCACATAACATTTTAAAAACTTGCTTCTTTCATATATTAATTCCCTTTGGGTGCATATAAAATAAGTTATTAAACATTCATTAACTATCTACCAAGTGACTGTCTTCTGTTTCTTTCTTTTTTTCATTCTCAGCACTTAGAAGAGTGCTGGATACATTAGTACTTCAAGACTTCTCAGATAGTAGGTAATTAATAAATACTCATTGACTGGCTGCTTAATTGACTGGTTATATCCATAATTGTCAATTACTACAAATGCCTGTTAGTTAAATTCATTTTGTCAATATTAGACATTCCCTTTCTTTGTGGTTTCTGTGGAGAAGAGTACATCAAATTTCCTGACCTACAAGAGCATTTTTAGAACTGGAAAGGATCTTTCATAACATTGGTTTTTATCCTTTAGTCTAGTTCCCTCCCCAAAAAGATCATGTATAGATTTCAAGAGGTCTCTGAATCTGGATGGGAAAAAAATACATCTTTATTTTCACTAGGCTCTAATTGAAAATCATCATTCTATTCCCTTGACAATGTAGGCAACAAATATTAATCTGATAAGGGTCCATAGATTTTTTCATACTGACATAGGGGTCTGTGACACATAGATTGAGAAGTTCAGTTATAAAATATCTAATTTAGGGAGTGATTAGGTGGAACATTGAATAGAGCACCAGCCCTGGAGTCAAGAAGACCTGAGTTCAAATCTGGCCTCAGACACTTAACACTTACTAGCTGTGTGACCTTGGGTAAGTCATTTAATCCCAAATGCCCTGCCTTCACCCTTCCAAAAAAAAATCTGTGTAATTTAACTTCTAGAATTTTTATAAATGATGAAACTGAGAGCTTAAAAGTCTCCCTCTCTTTTGGGATTCAAAACTTTGGACCTAAATTTACATGTGTTTATTTTCTGACAACTTTCCTCTATTATCATCAAAGAAAATATGGAGTAAGTTCTTTTTGTTTGTATTTTCCCACAGTAAACTTGTTACTTAATGTCATGCTACTCCATGTTCCAAAAATAGCCTCCCACATCCCAAATATTAAATCACCTTCATCCTCTCACCAAGTCTCTCCTCATAATCCACTTCATGTCCTTTTTAGACAAATATAATGAGAATTTTGTTATTTCCAATGGAGCCCAAGAGAGATAGAAATTTTCCTTCCCAATGGGCTCCACTCTAGCTCTCTCTAAAAGGAATAAAAAATTCAGCATGGGACTAGGGGATAAAAAAATTAATGGTGAATTATACTGCTTATCATTTTTGTTGTGCAAATGAGGTCATTAAATGCTTTTGCCAACCATAAAGTACTATGTCATTCTTTCATTAGCTAGCAAGGTATTAGAGGAGGGATGACCGCTCTTAAAAGTTGTAATAGCCAATTTTCTGATTTTACAATACTATATATGCACAATTAAATTAACGTGGCCTAATACCAATCTTAAAAATATATCACACCTCTAGAGATCACCAGAGATATGTGGGGATTTTGCAAGAACAAGCCAGTCATAATGGGCAAGACTGTGGTGAATGTTGTCCACCTTTACTTTCTGGCTCATAAAGAGAAGCTATGATTTTTGTGAGTTTAAAGTTATTTAAATTTTGACGGTCTTCCACATGAGCTGTGAGGAAGAGAAGCAGATGATTATATTGAAATAGAATACAGATGAAAAGAAAGAAGCACTATTGGAGTTATCCAAAAGAAAATAAGGGTCCAACATCTATGGAATTGGACATCATGTGATATGGCAGAAAAAAAAATGTTAGTAGATTAAAATTTCAATAACATAGGCTTACTAACCATATTCTTCCCTCTTAAGGAATTTCTAAGAATATTTAGAAATGTTTCCCCCTTGGCTCCTATGTGAAACATTTAATGGAACTATTATGTTCCTATTTTTTTTAACTCTAAAAACCTTTGAAGTTCTATTTAGTTCCATATGCCCAAGAGAGCTCATGGTGGCCATCAAAAGTTAGAGATGAAATTTTTTCTCAGATCATTAAAAATGTATCTTAGTACCTTCCTGATATATCTGACAATTTTAATTCATGGATTTCAGGCCTGATTAGTACATTAATTTTCAAAATTTATATCCAAACAGAGAATTTGTGATCCTTTATGTTAGAATCTTAACAGATATAATTATACTGTCTCACAGATTTCCCCTCCTTTAATAATAGTAATAATAATGATAAATAGCTAAAATTTATGTAATGCCTATGTGTCAGGAACTGTGCTAAGTACTTTACAATTACTATTTCATTTTATCCTCACATCAAATCCTATGAGATAGGTACTATTGTTATCCCCATTTTAAAGAGGAGAAAACTGAGGCAAAAGGGATGTTACTTGCTCAGGGTCACACAGTTAATATTGAAACTCTGACTTGAACTCAGGTTTTCCTAACTATAGTTCTTCCTGACTACGATACTGTATCTACTATGCCACCCGGTTGCTTCAGAGTATTTGGTTTTCTGTTTCTTCACTTTTTAATTAAACATTTTCATCACTTAAAAAACTATGCTAATTAGTTACTTCTTAACATTGATTAATTCCTAGCTAATGTATTTCCATTCTTGGGATAGGTCCTTGTTCTTGTTTCTGCTTTTTTTTTAAATGTTGTTTAGCTATTGGTAATAGTTCAAGGAAGGTTGTAGAGATTTACTCAACCTAATTACGATTTAATATTTGGAGATCTTCCAATTCACTTATTTCCTTAGAATTAAATAACCATTCTCAATGTTAATCTAGCTCAATGCTAATCTTCCTTACATCAGAATGTAGCACTGTGTTGTCAGAACCAGTAACTGAGAGCATAACATTAGCCCATTTGGAAGTAGAGACAAAAGAATGCTAGGTGGAAAGATTTAGATCTAGATCAAATTTCGTATGGAATAACATGTCAGATTTTTAATCTCTATCTGCATAAATTGTTCCCTTAAATGAGCTGAGAAAAGAAGGTTAAAGAATGTTGTATTTCCTATATCTCTAGTGCCTTTTTCTTAGGACTCTACTACCAGAAGTGATGATGCTTGCCTTAACCAAACCAGTGGCATGGGTGACTAAAGAAGTTAAGGAAAGAAGCTGATGACATTCTTGTCTTTCAAATCTGATATTCCTCCTCCACTTTATTTTTACACATGTACTCATGTTAAACATTTCCATAGTATTCATTTTGTACAAGAAGACTTGAATCAAAAAAGAATAAAAGAAAGTAAGTAAAAAATAGCATGCTTCAGTCTGTATTCAGACAGTATCAGTTCTTTCACTGGAGGTGGATGGAATACTTCATCATGAGCCCCTTGGAATTGTCTTGCATCATTGTATTGCTGAGAATAGCTAAGTCATACACAATTTATCGTCGTACAATATTGAGGTTACTGTGTATAATGTTCTCCTGATTCTGCTCACTTCATTTTGCATCAGTTCATGTAAGTCTTTCCAGGTTTTTTCTGAAATCATCCTGCTTATCATTTCTTATAGCACAATAATATTCCATCACCCTCACATACCACAGCTTGTTTAGGGCTATTTCCCAATTGACAGGCATCCTTTCAGTTCCCACCACAAAAAGAGCAGCTATAACTATTTCTGTACGTGGGAGTCCTTTCCCCCTTTTTTAATGTGTTGGGCATATAGATCTAGCAGAAGTATTGCTGTGTACAGTTTTATAGCCATTTGGGTATAGTTCCAATGATTTAGAGCATTTTTCATATTACTAGAAAGAGCTTTAATTTCTTTGTCTGAAAATTACCTGTTCATATCTTTTGATCATTTATCAACTGGGGAATGACTTGTATTTTTATAAATTTAACTCAGTTCTCTATACATTTGAGAAATTAGGCCTTTATCAGAGATACCTGTTGCAAAAACATTTTCCCCAGTTTTCTGCTTTCCTTTTAACTTGGGTTGCCTTGGTTTTGTTTATGCAAAAACTCCAATTTCATATAATCAGAATTTTGTTTTGCATTTTGTAATTCTTTCTATATTTTCTTTAGCCCTGAATTCTTCCCTTATCAATAGATCTGACAAAATAATCTATTCCGTGCTCTCCTAATTTGAAGCTGGTGACTTCTAAAACATCAATGTGTCATTAGCTGTTGAAAAGGGACATATTGAAAGAATACGTGGACGTCTAGTATTGCCCATATCATAGTGACTGCATTTTATGCTTAAATAACTCTTTGGACAAAATAGTAACTTACTGAAATCATGACCATGGTTTTTCTTTTAGAGGCAATTCTTGCCTAGGGATATTTTCTATTTCTCCAAGTTGGAGCTCAATAGTCCACCTGCTTCATCATCTGTGCTGGCTAAGTAGCCTTCCTTTGTAGGAAGGACAGGCTTTGACGTGTAAATTTATGTTGTGTTTTCTTCTTCCAATGCAGAAATGTTTCTATGACATCCTAGTTATCAAATGCATCAGTGTACACATGCCTTTGCAGAGAATTCCTTCTTAAAGTATTGTAAGGCCTTTTTCCTGGCTCCATCACTGTAGTTGATCCTTGTTAATTGAATTATCAAATGAGCTCACATATTTGAAAATACTTTGGGGAAAATGAAGAACTAAATGCAAATATTTAGTGAAATCATCATCACCATAGAGCCTTGAATTGCCCAGTTCTTCCTGTTGTTGTCATTGTTGTTGTCTTGTCAGTCATGTCTGACTCTTCATGGCCCCATTTGACTCTTCATGGTTCCATTTGGGGTTCTCTTGGCAATGATACTGGAGTAATTTGCCACTTCCTTCTCCAGCTCATTTACAGATAAGAAAACTGAGGCAAATAAGATTATGTGACTTGCCCAGGGTCACACAGCCAGTAAGTGTCTGAGGCCAGATTTTAACTCAGAGAGAGGAATCTTCCTGACTTCAAGTCTGGAACTTTACACACTCCACCTCCTACCTATTCCCATTTAGGATTTCAATTTAGACCTTGAAGAAACCTAATCCAATCTATTCACTTTTTAATTCAGAAAACTGAGATCCGAAGACATAATAGCACCTATACATGGTCACACCACTAATAAGTGACACAGGTGGGAATTAAACCCAGATATTCTGACTCTAAATCCAAAACTCTCCTTTGACCATCCCTTTTTGGAATCCAAATTCCTTACCTTCATCCTCTTCTCTCTCTTCCCAATTCAAATGTAATTGGGATTTATAACTTCATAAGAACATTCTTATATTTACATTTAATTCAAATATGAAATGTGGTTCCACTTTGTCCTTTATCCCTTTATCAATCATCCATATTTTATATTTCTGTCTTTTAATTAGAATTCTAAACTGAAATCAAGTTACATCAAACAATAAATATTTATTAAGCACCATTTACATAAGAAGGAACTACTGAAAACCCACCATACTGTCCTGCATCATCCTAAACTAACTCCTTCCTAAGCTACTTTCTCATCACAACTTCTGAGTGTTCTATGTTGCTTTTGTTCTATGTTGCTTTTGTTGGAAGAAACCAATCAACCTAAGAAGGGGCAAGCAGTCCCTCCTTATATGCAGTTAACTAAAGGAAAAACTTGCTTTCATTTTCCTGAGGATTAAGAAGAAATTAGACAGACTGCTAAATGTAGGTTTTTAAGTTCTCCTCTCAATTCAGACTGACTTGAGACCTAAGGTACTTTTCGGAAGAAATTCTGACCTATGGTTATATTTGTGGGCGAGGAAATTGTTTTTTTTTTTTTTTCTTAATCTCTTTGCTAAGTGTAATGTTTTCAACAAACTCCAAAGTAATGAGAAAAAAATTGGCATATGTTCCAGCTCTTCCTATAAAGCTGGGCTCCAGGATTTCAACTATTTGAGACTCCATCCTAAGTCGATGCATAAAACAAATTAGTGAAAATAATGCTGCCTTTTTTTTAGAAAAGAAAAATGGACAACAAGTAAAGCAATTTAGAAGGGCTAATAGTTCAGCCAGATTTTGGAGGACTTTTCAAGTACTTCATTGTAATTAGATAATATGTTTGGGGATGGCATTCAAATAGGATAGTTTCATTAAATCCCACATATTGCATCTGAAGTTTATGGGCTTATTTGGCATATCATTTCAGTAACTGTTGCATGCAAGTAGCATTATCTTGTCATTTTTTATTCTAGTTTTATAGCCCAGTAAAGATTACTTTTACTGAATCTTTCTTCTATACATCAGAATGTAGCTTTGTTGTTGTCAGTACCAGTTACTGAGGTCATAATATTAGCCTCATTTGAAAGTAGAGATAAAAGAACCACACAAACTTTAAAAAGGATGAGGGAGAGTGGCAACCATAACCCAGTATTTAAATTCAGGATGTTGTTTAGGCTTGTTCAATATTTTTTTCTGTCAAATGAGTGCTTAGAGAGAGTGCCTAGCATAGTGGATAAAAGGCTAGCCTTAGAATCAGGGAGACATGGGTTCACATCCTGGCTCTGGCACATCCTGGCTGTGTGACTCTGGACAAGTTATTTAACCTCTCCATGCCCCTATGTAACTCTGTGACTGCAAATTGGAGAGCATTTGGGACCTGCATTGAGAGATGGATTTTTCTTATAGGGAACTGCCTACATGAATGAGTAACAAATCTGTGCTTCCACCTTCCCTCCCCCCAAAGAAAAATGAGTACTTAACTTTACAATGAAACTCATGGTTTGGATGAGAGAGAAGAGCAATCTCAATTGTGGCATTGCTTTCCATTGTAACTTACTGTTTTCCATATAGAATGTCTGTTGTAGCCTTTGGTCTTCTGTGGTAAATGTCTTTTGTATTGCCTGATTACAGACCCTATTGGGATAACTTGATTAATCAATTCAAAGATTCATTGTTGTTGTTGTTTCCTTGAGTTTAAATCCTAAAAATGTTTATGGTGATACACCTATGATGTCATTTTTACTAATCTTATTAAAGGGGGAAAACATGGAATCTTGAATGCTGTACCTCAATTTTATTGTGATGATTTTGCTGGTTACCAGGTGGGGTGGCAGTTGAAAAATTTGGTGAATGCTCTACGAGAGGACCCGAGTGGTGTTATCTTAACTTTGAAAAAGCGACCTCAGAGCATGCTTACCTCAGCACCAGCTTTACTGAAAAATATGAGATGGAAGCCCCTTGCTCTGCAGGTAATAAAGCTTAATCATAAGTCATACACCATCATTGTAGCCATAGATTACCGCAGTGATGCTTCTTTTTTATTGTGCCTCATCTCAGCAGCACATGGATTAACTTTGTATGCTTTGGAAAATTTGTTTGTGAAATGATCGCTTCACAGCTTGCCCTGCTAGGCTTAATCATGGTCGAATTTGATAGGGTTAGTATAATTAACTTCCAGCCTATAAATGGCCTTTCCCCTCTCCCCTTCCACCTCTTCATCAATTGATTTATATACATTTGAAGCATTATCCATAGAACCACAGGATATCTCCTGTGGAAAGATGGATAAAACATGAAAATGTATGGTTTCCTTTTGTGCAATGACACTTATTTCTAAAGGTTTAATTTTTACATGCCACACACACATACACACACACACACATGCATGCACACACATACAGAGTTTAGACACAGCTAAATTATAACTTATAGAATAATTTTTGAATGTCACAACAGAATAATTTATAGTATCATGAAGAAAATGAGTTGTACTTTAGTTCTGAAAATATACCCAATTAAACAGTTTGAATTAACTCTTTCATCATCTGCTTTACATTATAACAATAATTAATAATAATAATAATATAAATAGGTAGATAAAATGTGTGCCAAAAATTTTGAAATCATTGCATTGGAATTTCAGTGTTTTATTTCAGCAGGAACTATCATCATGATATATTACTCTGGACATTGTTAAAATTATAGTCATTAAGAAACATATCCACAGGGTGATGAAAGTATGCCATTGATCGATGAAAGATGAAAAAATCCCCCAATTATTATTAAGACATCATCTTTAATCACATTACAGGAGGACTTCTTTTTTTCTTTAATGAATCTCCATTTTAAAGCTATTATGGTCCTGTCTGAAAAAAGAGTAGATTTTAAAAAAATGAAGTGCCCCATAGAAGAATGTATATTGTCCAGCTTAAGAAAAGAAAAAGAAAAGTAAGATACGAAAATAGCATTGTTGTCACCGCTGCTTAAAATATTAACAAGTTCTATAATTTTCAATAATACCTTTCATAAATTACTTTTCTAATAGCTAAACTTTCCACCATCTTTCAATATGAACAGCATTATACATTTTATGATGTTGTGCTGTTCATTGGGACAAAATTTAGCATTGTAGTTGAACCAAATGAATGTCATTCAATTGTTTCTACAATAAGGTCTTAGAATTTCTAAATCTCTTTTTTCCTTGAAAGAAAACATGTAGACTATCTGTTAATCAAGTATAACTAATGTATACATTCTTTTTAGTGTTTAATTAAGGATATCAGCTAAACTACAATATCAAACATTTGAATGATTCACTGAACCAAATTTCAGCATGTTAGAACTGGGCACTAGATGCTCTCCCATCATTTCATGGCATTCTATTTACTCACTGCATCATAAGTTGCTTTGTTCTTCCACCCTATTGTTTCCCATTGACATAGCTTACACAGATCCTTCATCAGGGTCTAATGGGTGGGGGTCATAATTGAGATGAAAATGAAGGCCATTTTTTCAGAGATTGCCTTCATTTTCCATGAATTTGCAATGATATCGAATAATTCTTTCTAGCCCCTCATCTCTCATTTCAAACACCAAACAATCAGTTCCATGTTCTGTGCACATTATTCCGAAAGAATATCTTGACTAAAGATATTAATGATTTTTCCCCCTACTTTTAGAATGTGGCTACAAACACAAAATGAAGTGGAGAATTAAGGTAACTACAGTATCCAAATAAGAATCACATTTGATTGAACCGAAATAATTAAGGGAAGAGTATTTTCTTTAATTGAATAATTGCTCTAATTACCTCACTTTCTCAAGTACATTTTGTAGGTAGGTTGAGAAAGAAGGAGAAGGAGAACATTGATAGAGAACTGCTTCAACCTATTCTTCATGCCAGAATTATCATAGAATAAGCCTAAAAACACTTTAGACCTCTTCCCTAGACACCAAGGAATCTATACCATTAGTTTACTGAGTTTATTCCTCAGTGTCCTCTTATTGTAGCTAAGTGTTAATCTCAGGGTCATATTTTTCAGATGGTTCTACTAGACCAAAATGAAACTGAAATTCTAGGACCTACGTCCACATGTTGTGTATAGATATTTTTGTAAGTAATTTGTTTCTGTCAGGAAAAGTAAGATATAGAGAAGTCACTGTTTGATCCTTTCTGTAATGAGTGAATCTTTACAAGTAAGGGAAGATCAGTTTTTGACTGAAGACTTCTTAGTGGCCAAGGATGGCCTTATGAAGAGACTGTGTGCTATAGGATTTAAGGGATAAGGAAAACTCTGTTCTACCAGGAATATTTTCCCAGTCTCTACTGCAGTTATAAGATTCATCTATGAAGTCAGCTTTTGATTGGTACGATAAAAGAGAAGTAACTCTGGAGGTAGATGATATAAGGGCAAATCTAGGCACTGACTCTACTTGTGTGATCTTGGGCAGGATACAAAGTTATTGGGTCTCAGTTTCCTCTAGCAAAATGAAAGTATTGGACTAGATGGTCTCTAAGGTTTCTTCTAAGTCTCAATCAATCAATAAATATTTATTAAGTGTCTATAGTGTGCTAAGGGCTGAAAATACAAAAAAAAAAAATGTAAAAAACAAAACAAAACCCAGTCCATGCCCTCAAGGAGCTTAAAATCTAACCAAAGAGACAACATGAAAACAAATATGTAAAAAGCAAGCTATATACAATATGAATAGTAAATAATCAATGGGGGAAGACACTAAAATTAAGAGGGGGTAAGGGAAGGTTTTCTTTTTTTTTTTTCTTTTTGGAGGACAATTGGGGTTAAGTAACTTCCCCAAGGTCACATGGCTAGGTTTTTGTTTGTGTGTGCGTTAAGTGTCTGAGGCCGGATCTGAACTCAGGTCCTTCTGACTCCAGGGCCGACACTCTACTCACTGCGCCACCTACCCACCCCATGGGAGGGTTTTCTATAGGAAGGTGTGGTTTTAGTTGGGACTTCAAGGAAGCCAAGGAAGTCAATATTTAAGGCAGAGGAGGGAGCATCCCAGGCAAGGAGGGAAAATACCCACAGTTGAGAGGTGCGGTGAGTGTCTTCTGTGAGCCTAGGCTAGGAGAAAGGAAAGGTTCATAAAATCGTAGGTGATAAGGGAAACTGTACTTACCTACTCCCCAGCTAAGCCTGTGAATGTCTCTGCACATTAGTAGCAAAATGGTTCTGTTGTCATTCTCATCCAAGGAATAAATACTAAAATTAAGAACACTGAAGATCTGCAAAATAGGAATAAACACTAATATCATCTTCAAGATATCTGCTTATGATGCTAATACATACAAGTACATAGACATCCAGGGTTCTCATTTAATCATTTAGATTTGTGATAGTCCAGAGTCTAGAACAGAGAAATTATCTTTGTTCTCTTTTTGTTTCATTGTTATTGTATCATTATTGATTAACTCACTACCACTAAACCCTCATAACTATGAAAAAATGGGGGAGAGTACAAAATTCTCAACATCATTTCTTTGGGTGTATTTCATTTCAATTATACTAGATGCCAACTTATTAGCCAGTTAGTTGTCAAATTTGGGAATTCCAGATGTAGTAAATCCAAAAAGACTTTAGCATGTTTACAGCCTAATGGAGGAACAAATGTACAAATACATATAAAGCAAACTATATAAAAGATAAATATTAAATAATAGGGAAAAGGTCCTAAAATTAAGAGGAGTGAGGGAAGGCTTCCTGTTTCTATTTTTCAATAGTTACCAAAAAACGGTGATTGTCTAGATGTAAAACTATGGATAATCAATGGGTAGATGCTAATATATGTGTTCAAATGATTCTTTTAAATACATTTTATGCTTAAGAAACAATTAACTAAATTTTATGCGGAAATTGTACTGCAAATTCAAATAGTTAAACCATAAATGAAGATTATCCCCTTTATTTTAAACTAAAAACATAAAATCTAATTGTGTTAAGCAAGATTAAAGCTTCAACTAAAGTTTTGGATTTTTTTAGTTTTGTAAATATTAAAAATAGTAGTGATTTCCAGTAGAAATAAACCAATGATGACTTTTGATTTGGGTTCCCTTTGACTCTCCAGGCACGAAGTGGGATGAACTAACAAAAGTAAACTATCCAACCCCCTTAGCACCTCTCACTGAGAGCAAGTTCTTATTTGTGCATTTCTTGAAACTTGGAAGGCCTGACATATATGTAGTTGTTTTCTCAAAGGATACATTTTAAGAAGTGAAAGCTCCAGGACTTCAAACAGTTCCTGTTACCAAGTTCAATACTACTAACAATCTTCTAATGATGTATTAAACAGGCAAAAGTTCTTTGTTATGAGTTAGCAGTGCTGATAGACATCTATGGATAACCAGATTGTCATCTCAGAGACCAGAAGTAACACCTTTTTCCTTTTAAAGTGAAAATCAGGGATAGATTGCATCTTCCATGCTGTGTTGGCAAAAGCATCCCATTTGGCTGCTTTACTTGGTAAATTGCACGTAATACTTAGAAGGAGAGTGAAAAGAAGAGGAGAACAGTATGACTTCTTAGTGAAACTCCTTGGAATCAGGGAGAAATCATAATTCAATTGTGGGTTAAGCACGGGAATATATTTTAGATACAGATATAAAATGATTATCCAAATATCACTTAAATTGGTTCTGCTTGTGACAAAAGTTATTCAGGGATTGTGTGGGTGAATTAAATGGACACAGAATGATTTTGTGCAAAGGCAGAATGTTCTCTGAAGACATTATTGGAATTTTGGAGGTTTTTTTCATAATGCACAGGGTCAAAAAATTCTCCTTAGAAAAAATATCCTTAAATGACAATTGAAATTGGTAGAGATATACATTCAGTGTGCAGATAGCTCTTTGATCCACAACTGTGCATAATGCAAGGTTGAGCTATGTATTCTTAAACTTATATTCATAATCCATTTTTTCAATTATAATAATTAGACTGTGTTACTAATCCATGATGTCTACATTGAACTTACTTGTGTGGATTTGTTTTTTTCATTGTGACTTTTGCCATAGATATCTATATATCTAAGTGCCAATTTTGCATGATAATTAAATACCTTGGATAAACAGGAGAAAGTTTTTGTTAAGTATGGGGGAGGCAGGGGAACCCTTTTTAAGTAAGGAAAAGGGAACAGATTTACTGTCCTTATGTCCATCAAATGGCATTGTTTTCCCAGAATAACTGGTAATGTTAATTATGTAAACATCATATGTGTTAAAATGGACACATTGAAAATATATATAATAATAAAATTATTTTAATATATAACAGCACAAAATGCTGGCTTAAATATATTAGTAGTGATCTATTTTAATCTATGTGTTTTTGCAGGTAAAATAATTTGATTTATTATTTTGAGTAGAAAAAAACTAATGGCAGAGAGGAAGCCAGCATTATTGATAGAAAGGAGGTGGGAGCATCAATGTTTAACCAAAAAATGTAATTCTGCTTGACAGCAAGGCTCAAATGATTCCATTTTGCACATATCCAGATTAGTAAATAGCTTCAGGCAGCTGTCACATCACATTGCATTAGCCCATTGTTTCAGTAAATCAAATAAAAAGACTCAGACACATCTGTATGTTTTAACTGAAATTAACAAAAGAATTGTATTTTATGATTTAGAAAGCTGCCCTATGTCTCCCTTCCTTGGTAGCATAAGCATGATACAGAAATTCAAAAGATTTTGCAGAACAACATTGAGTATATCCCTAAGAATAAAAGGTGGTAGGAAAAGCAAATTCATATACATTCAGAGTAATACAGTACATTCAGTGAGATGATTCAGTGGGATAAATTAATCATTTATGAACTGAGACTTGACCAAGGATTTAACAAGAACTTATGACTTAAGATTGTTATGGTGATACATTAGGTATATTTTTATTTTGTGAAAGCCACAGTATACATATATACTTCTATGCATATATATATATTTGTTAAATTATAGATTTATGTGTAACTATAATAATTTGTTTCTAGATGTATATAAGCATAATCTCTTGGTCAAACTCATAAACTCATGGGCCAAAAAAATCTATATTACATAAATTATTTTGTAGCAAAGAAAAAATTTCTCATGTTCACACAAGAACATAAAATAATTCTGTTGTGCAATATTTAGACACCAGAGAAGGTATCAGATATCTGAAGGGGAGGATCATTAATTTAGGTTTTCCAGCATCTAGACATTTTCAGAATGTCTAACCAAGCTATAACTAAGGGGGAGGAGGGGTATCTCCGATTTTCCAAATTAAAAGGAATAGAAGATACAAAGATTGGGCATGAAAAAAATTTAAGTTGTTTCTAATGACCAAAGCCACTGAATTCTTTTGACCTTTAGAAAAATTCTCAAGGATGAGCCTTCATTCACAGCTCAGTATTCAGAATGATTTAACATCTCTGGATCATTTCTTTGGCTCATCTATCATAAGATGCCACATTTATATACACTTATAAATCTATATGTATATAGACATATACATATATGTGTTGATATGTAGATACATTTTGTGGAACTGGGGAATATAAAAAATATATGTTATCAATAATAAAAAGATCTATATTCCATGCTGGAAAAAATGAAAGATTCCAATTTATAGGAACCTACAGTGGCCCCAGAGTAATGGCCTGGTTTCCAAATCGGTCTGATCAAATTTCTTTGTCATTTTTCTGGAATGGAAAGTAAACTATTGATTGTCATTGCATTAGTTGGTTCAAGTGTAAATGGAGTCTATTTTATTTACTTCAAGATGTTCTTTGAATTGGAAGTTTCATTTACAGTATTCTTTAGCTATATAAGGGTACATCCAAAATCAGTAGCTTGATATACACAAAGACAAAATAGTCTGATCAAGATGGCAAGCTAAACTGATTTAGGTAAAAAGTATGATCTAAAATTTGTACAGGGTACATAAGATGCAGAGCTGGAAGGGGCCTCATAGCCAAAATCAGGATATTTTTTTGAGGTAAAGATGAAGGGCGCTGACCAACTCTTTCATTTTGGGGATGAGAGCATTGTAAGAAGTGAAGCAATTTACTTAATGTCACACATGTAGCAAATAAAAGAACTAGAATTGTAACCCAAATTCTTACTTGACCTCATAAGGACTAATTTTCTTGGCATCTGAGGCTGTGTGTGTTTCAGAGAGTTCTCTCAAATTTGGCATCTTCCAAGAGTTCTTGACAAAGCAATAAAACAGGTAGTTCCAATAAGAAAGTTTCAAATAGAATACAACAATCTGTTGCAACATTAAAAAGTGTATGGCAAAAGAGTCAGAGTCTTCAAATAATGTTGAACATTGATGAAAGGGATAGTAAAAATTGTATAATACTACATTTTCTAGTATAGTAAATGGTTCCCAAAATGGCATCTCTAAACTGACTTGACAAAGCAGAATATGAATTAGGTCTGTTAGGACAACAAAATTCCCTGGACTTTGTGTTGCCACTTTGACATAGCAATATAATATTCTGAGAGCTGGATTACATTGACATGGTATTGAATTTGAATTAACAAGGAAATGAATGACACTGCCTCCCAGAAGATCATCATGGGCCTTTTGGTTAGAAGTTTTTAAGGAAAATAACATACTAATATATGTTCTATTTTCAAGATTCTTCTGATCTATAACACAGGTCTTTTGATAAAGTGAGAGAGCACCATGCTATAATGAATTCCTTCCAGTATGCAACAGGTCCTTCCATAGGCTTTCTGGTACTCTATAAGGCCCCACCCAGTCTGTTTGATTGGGATCAAAATGGAGTCATGGAATACCAAACTATGCACTATACAGGGGATTTTTGAAGCCAAATTTTGGGGCAATTATAGTAGAACAGTGTTTTCTAATAATAAGGATACATATTAGAAATACCCTCTAATCACTGGCAACATGGCTATTGCACATACATATGTATGCCAACCTGAAATTGTAAGTAAAGTAGGGTGAAACAAGGATTGAAGAAGAGAATACAAAAATACCCTGCCTGACATAAAGATTCAAAATTATAAAATGGAAGAAGGGAAGTTAAGTGGTCTTTGTTTCAGCCATCTTCTGTTAGCTCTGACATCTCATTAGCCATTATTGAAAGCAGTAGCACTTCTATTTCATTATTATTGATAATATGTCATAAAGGGTGGTGACTTTCATGGGGGGAAAAGAAACAAATACTAGCATGAGCTTTATCCTGTCTTGTATTTCATTTTCTCTGTTCTTTCACATTTAGTAAAAAAAAAAATAGCATTAATTTTATGCCATTGCATTTCACCAAATCTCAGAATGCACTCTTTAGAAAGAAATACTGTCTCATTTTCAGGTGGCATATCCCACCTCCATAGAGGACCCCTAAGGAATCTGTCATTTTGCATTCCATAGTCCTATTTTTCATTCTTTCTTTCTACTATGACAAGTTTGACTTCAGCTAAATGTGCAGGGCAGGACCTGAGGAGTAAGGATGACTGAGACCTAGCCTCAGATGAACTCAGGGAAGAAGTTGAAACATCTTTTATCTGGACTTAAGGTTTTCTCTCCCAACAAATAAATTTATCAGGTGACTGTTCTCAGGTGGTACAAAAGAGATCAGACCATGACACAAATAGAATCTGCATGATTTTGAAGGAAGCAAGAGTGACTGGTGTTTGTAGAGAAGAAACTTATAATAGAGCTTCCCATATCCCACCAAGTTTCTCTGTTGCATTATGTAAGGAGAAAACAAGAAAGTAAAATCTGGAATGATTCCAAAAACTGAACCAGGTGAACAGAGAAAACTTACTACAGAACCAAATGAAAGCCGGCAGAGGCAACATAAGATTGTAGAAGAGCCCTGGATTTTGGTTCAGAGGCCTTAAGGTAAAATCCCAGATCTGCAACTTACTGCTGTGTCCTTGTGGGCAAATGATTTAACTTCTGAAGACTCGGTCTCCTCATATGTAAAATGAGTGTTGAACTAGGTGACCTCTAAGGTCCTATCCAGCTCAAAATCTACGATCCTAACTGATATCAAACAAAATAAAAAGAAAAAAAGAAATTGAGTCAAATGCTGAAAAGACCAGTTAGCTCTGTTGAGAACATTTGAACAGGAGATGTTATATTATTATTTCGATTTCTACAAAATAAAAAGAGGCGCTGTGTTTAAGTAATATTATGCCATTTATTTCAGCTAGAAAATTTTTACATGTAATTATTTTGGTTAAGATTGCACCATTCACAATTTGCTCAGTTTTTTGTTTACTTGCTTTGTTTTCAACTTACTTGTTTCAAGATTTTGAATAATCGATATTTATGCCATCTGGCTATGCTGTTTGAAACATGTTGCCTTTTGCATGCTTTTAGTGACTTCACTTCCCTCTCCTTCATTAATTGTGTGGTTTTAAAAGTACTAGAGAGATATTTGTATTTTCAAAATGGCTTTTAATTTTCCAACCATAACTCTTTTCTATTGCTATATAAGTAACTATTTTTTTCTTTCCCACCAATCTGACCATACTTAATACTACTTACTTCATATTTCATACTTCACTGACCAACTAAAACTAATCTCAAAGGATTTTGATTCTTAAAAATAATATTTGGTTTGGTATTATGTTGAAGTTTGCTTAACAATTATTAATACTTTTCAATTTGTAAAATATGACTTATTTCTGATAAAGCCACTATCTCTTAAGTATTTATTTACATAACTTCACAATGATGAGGGATTTAAGTATTGTCATAAATAATCACCAACTTTGGGGAATAATATTAAAATATTCTTTTTGCATATGATCAGTTTGCTAATCATGTGTATACAAAGATTGAAGTACCTCATTGTGTTAAAGCCCTAGTGATTTTCCTCATCCATTTTGTTTGCTCCAATGGTACAAGTATATATTTAGATAGATACAGATATATACAAACACTCATATTATTGTATACAATGGTGCAAATATGTAATTTAAATCCCAGATGATTGTATATACTTGTTTTAAATAAAAGCATTTAGATCTTGCACCTATTGCCATAAAAATCTGTATCAAACTATAATTATATGGTAAGAAATGTAGCCTATAAGATGAGAATTATTCTTTGTAATTTCCTATCAATTGTTCTTTTCTATATATATAATATAAAGAAAAATTATGTATGTCTACATGGAAAACTAGTTCAATTTATTTGAGCAAATTAGTCAATTCAGTGAAATAATTGGTCAGTTTAGTAAAGCAACTGAATTGATTCACTTTTTCCCGTTGTTTTAATGAATTAATTCAGCAAATTGAACCAAGTAGTCAACTCAGCCAGAATAGTCAAATTAATGGTCCATATAGGAATTACTGGAATTCCTAATTTATAAAAATTCACAGATGACATTGAATGATAGGACTAGCAAGTAGTAGATACAGCAACACGACAAAGCACACATTAAAATAACAATTTAGATAAACTAGAGTTTTTCACATATTGGCAAAAATAGTGCTTTGGTATCTTGGAATGACCACACTATGTTCGTACTTGGAAAGAGGTTTTGGTAGTAATCTAAAGAGAATCATCATTTCTCTGGTGTTCTTTCTTACACCTAATCTCATGAGGTGTTTTAGAATCTTTCACATATGTAAATGACTAAACCTCTTAAGCTTATAGATTACCATCTATAAATGATAAAAAGTTACAGTAAGCAAGCCAGAAAGGGTCCCCTTGCCTTAAAGGGGAATGGAGGGGGGAGATGAGGTCATAGAAAGCTAAAACTCTTTATTTTAGAATTAAGTATTCCCAATATCCTGCATATCTTATTTTTCAGTTATCAAGTATTTCTTTTCTTGCTCCCACCTTCTCCCACCCCCTGAAAAGAAAGAAAGAAAGGTAAGGAGAGAGGGAGAAGGAAGGAAGGAAGGAAGATTTTGTGACAACTAAGCACAGTATGCAAAACAAATTCCCACATTGGTCACATACAAAAAAGAATATTTTTCCTATATACTATTTTCTCAATCAGATTCCATTTTAATTTTGTTTTTCAGGGTCTCTATGATATATAATGAGGGTAACACCTGACGCATTCCATCCTAAACATTTCAAATAAGAGTATTAGAAGGAACTTAGAGAACTTAGGTCTCATTTTGGACACCTTGTGGAAGTATTATCTCATAGCATCCTATTCTATAATGTGGGAAGTACTACCCCATATCCACTAACGTACTAGAAACAGATTGTTTCTTCTACTTACTAAATTACCAGTACATGCTGTTTTGGTTTGAATGTGAATATCGACTTGGAATATTAAAAGTTATCAGTTATTGTGTTTTTCTTGATTCAACTTCTCTTGGTAAATGTGAAAGCAGATATGAAACCACAGTCACTTTAGTGTGAGCTGTTCTTCAAAATATTTAGCATGAACTGCATGCCCATTTTTGAGATTCCTGAAGTTAGAATGCCCCAGGTCTATACTACAATGGCATGACTTGGCACTTTCAGTTAGAATGTAGCATCTTCTATCAGATAGACTTGGATATTTAGATAACCTTTATAACTGCACATTCCATCTTATCCATTTCACATGATCTCATTTCTAGAAGTTGTGGAAATATTAGAATTTCTTTCACTCAAGATTTTTTTTCATCAATTCTGCCTGTTTCACTTATTCTTCCTGATTATTCAATAGATAAAAACTGCCTTTGCTGCACACTTGGATGTACCATAATTTCTATCACTCCCTGTTTGATGAATGTTGCTCTGCATTTTATCTACAGGTATACTGTACAGGCAAAAGGAGAGAGAGAGAGAAAGAGAGAGACAGAGAGACAGAGAGACAGAGAGAAGGAGGAGGAGGAGGAAGAGGGAGACAGACAGAGACAGAGACACAGAGAGAGAAGAATGGGAATTATCTATGCTTTTATCTTTTGTGGGGTTTTTTTTCTTATAACCATTCCACATAGATGGAAACTTCATCTCCTATTCATCAGGGTTTGTCATTTCAGACTCCTCTTCAGACAAGCAGTGTAATGGAAATGGATAGAACCATAAACCAAATCATGAAATAGGGAGACTGCCCAGTGAATGAATGAATATCTTATTTTACTTTCGAGTTGTGCCTAATTATTTAAATGTCTCTATGTTCAAGAAACATATTAAAGAAAGAGAAGTAAAAATCTCTACAGTAATTGTGCGAAATATTTTTTTCATCTAGACTGAAGTAAGAATGAAGAGGCAGTTTGCTTTGTAGTCATAAGTTTTGTGGTTTTGTTGCACTATTATTTTACAAATACTTATTTTTAAAATAAGGGAGCCAGGGAAGTAAATACCAGATAGTGTATGTGCAACTACTTTTGTTTAAAAAAAATTTTACAGGTGTGTGGGGTAATGGTAAATTTATTAACCATTGCTACAAACTCAAAAATGACTAGTGTCTTAATAATAGTGTCTCTACAGATTGCTTTCTTGAATCACAGATTCATGTTTTCACATACTTAATAGTCCTTCTGAGAAGTCAGGAATCATGAGCACCATTAACTTACTTAACAATATCTTGATGAATTACTCCTTAAGGTCACACAAACCTTCCCTTTCCTTTATATAACAGACTGGCTGTTTTAATGCTGTGATGCAGAGAAAGACTCTTGGAAATGCAGTTAATTCTATCTAGAATATGTGAAGTGATGATAAACATACTTGCTCTGGGAAATGAGTGATATACGTCACATTGATGCCATAACTTCAAAGCCAGAACATAAATTGACCTTGAAGTGGGTGATAGTTGATGATAACAACAAAGGAATAGAGACAGATTTTACCAGCCTCACTAACAATAATCTTTGTAGTGTTTTTCAAGGATTTATTTGATCTAACTACAGGCTGTAGAGGTTTGTCTCTTTTAAAAACACAAAAAATGCAACAATTTTTATAATCCATTAATCTTCATATGAGTGAGTTTAGAATAATTTTTTTTTATTTTTTTATTTCTTCTCTTCTCAAAGGGTGGAAGGGACTATAAGAGATCCGATTAATTACCGCTTGCTGTAGATATATGAAATGAAATATTGTATGTGTTGCTACTTTCTAAATATTCAGTCCCATTCTGATACCAGAGGAAGAATAAAAGAAGGAAACTCCATTCCTGAATGTTAAGAGGTCCAAGAAATTTGTGTAACCCAAGTAACATGAATCTTTTTTCAGCCAATTCAGAAGCATAAAAGTAACTATTTCTCTTTTCTCTTTGTGAATGCCAAACTAATTTTCTGTTTAAAAGTGAATACAATAGATGATATTTAAATTATAACCATGTTATTGTTGTTGTTGTGTGTTGTTGTTGTGTGTGTATGTATTTTCTTTTTCATTTTAACCAGCCTCTTATACCTAGAAGTCCCACAAGCAGTGTTGCCACGCCTTCCAGCACCATCAGCACACCCACAAAAAGGGACAGCTCCGCTCTTCAGGACCTCTACATACCCCCTCCTCCAGCAGAACCTTACATCCCCAGGTATAGCACTGAGATATTGTGCTTTGGTATGCAGCTTCTTATTCACATCAACCACTTGGGAACAAGCATGAGTCTTTGCTAGGATTCTTTCCCTTGAATAATTTCCTCCTATCAGTGCAATATAAAAAGATTCTAGAACACCTCCACATCCCACTCATGATATTGACATGTATCTGTGACAAATAATAATAATCCAAGCTCCATGACCAGAATGCTCCAGATTCCCAAATTATTTTAAAGGCTTTTTTAAAAGAATGTAATAGAGAACATTTATAACCTCATGTATATTTGTAGAAGAGAGGAAGTAGGACATTTGAATTTTTCTAACCTTTGCACATCTAAAATTTCTATTTCTATTGCCTTTTGATAGGGAGAAAGACATAACCAAAGTGAATTTAGAGGACAGTAGCATTGATTTTTAAATGTATTTTCTAAACTGACAAGTCTTTCCTCCATTTCGATTCCAGACTCCTGCTTGAAATTCCTGACATGTCTGAAAGAGTGTAGCTTTTTTGCTGTGATTCATTCTGTCCTGAAGCATTCTTATATTCAACCCAGTGGGATGCTGCAGTGCAGAAAACACAGGGAGGACTTAACACCAAATGGGAATAATTGACAGCAGTTGCAAGAATTTGCTTCCATTTTTAAAATTAGCTCATAGCATCCCAAAAACTCAGATTAGAAATCTTTTTTTTCAGATGGCAAATCTAATACTTAATGCATATAGGAGTTGACATGTCATCCAATAGATTAATTCTTCACATTCTTTGGCTTGTTATACCTGGATACATCAGAGATTTTTGATGTGTGTATGTGTTAATAACACATTCTATAAGTGACTATATTTAATATTTTCATATTACATTGCTATTTTCAATTGACATTTATTATTATTATTCCCTTTGAATTCACCTAATTTTGAGATTCCATTACATCTGGAACACATTTTAATTCTTTATTTGTAAGATTAAACATGGACATCAGTGACTTGGGAATTTGACTTTATTAACTAGACTCAAAATTTTTCTTTACAAAACCACTGGATCTCAGAATGGGAAGAGACCTTAGTGGCTATTTCTTTAAACCACACATATTCAGTTCTCACCTATATATCCTCCCCAAATGGTCATCTAAATTTCCCTTGAAAACTTCCATTAAGATAGAAGCCATTACCTCTGAGTAAGCCTATTCCACTTTTGGATAGCTCTGATTGTTAGAAAGTTTTTCCTTATATCTAGCCCAAATTTACCTCTCAGGACTTTCTAACCATTGATCCTAATGTTGCCCTGTGTGGTCAATCAAAAATAGGAAAATACAAATTACAAATATTGTAAGACAGCTATCAGTTCCCTCCCGCCCCTTTGTGTTTTCTCTTCTACTAACAAAATATTCCTAAGTCCCATTACCCAACTTTCATATATCATGGTCTGTAGTCCCCTAACTATGCTGGTTACTACTGCTTGTCAATCCCTCTCTTTAAATGTGTCATCCAAAACTGAACATTCCAGTGGTGATCTGACTTGGGACTATGCTTTCCTATATTCTGGATACTAATTTTCTTAAAGCAACCTTAAATTACTTTAGCACTGTTGCCATTATGTCTCATTGTTAACTCAAATTGAGTTAGGAGAACAGTTATAGGATCTTTTTTGTATGAACCACAATCATATGAACCACAATCTTTACCTAAATGCAGAACTGAACATTTACCTATGCTGAATTTTATCTTATTATATTTGGTCCATTCTCTCTTGTCAAAGGCTCTTTTTATCCTAGCTGTCATAGAGTCAGCTTTACTCTACCAGCTTCCTATCATCTATGTATTAATTAAGCATAACTTCATCCATGTCAATGACAAAAAATGTTAAATAATACAAGAGCAAGGACAAATTCTTGGGAAACTTTACCATGTCATTCCTTCAAAGTTGACAATGAACCATTAATAGTTATTCTTTGGGTTCAGTCATTCAGCCATTTCTGAATCTTCACAATTGTGCCATTGTCTGTTCCATATCTCTCTATCCTATCCAAAAGGATAACATGAAACATTTTGTTGGGTACTTTGCTGAAATCGAGGTGATCTTTGTACAACATTTCTCTGATTTATAGTCAAGTAACCTGTCCACAAAGAAGTTGTCTGGCATGACCTTTTCTAATAAAAAACTATACTCACTCTTAGTGATTATCATTTCCCTTTATTAATAGTTATAGGTCATCAATTTATGTTTGTAGTTCAAGTAATCAAAGCCAAGTTCATTATATGTAGTCTGAAGAATATGGTTCTTTCCCTTTTTTCTCTTCAAAATCAAGAATTTATCTTTCTTAGGTGCCATAGTACTTCTTCCATTCTCTAGGATCTTTCAGAAATCACCGACAGTAATCCAGCAATGATTCTCCTAGTTCTTTTGGTATCCCATGATGTAGTTTTTATGGAACAGAGTAAAACTCATCACTAACAACTGAGTTTCTTCATCTTCCTACTAATACCATTTTTGTTCTGTTCTTTCTAATCCAAATGAAAGCAGAATTATTGTGACTTTTCTTTGTCCATTATCATCCACCCACTAATCAGCAGCTCTATTCCTTCTTCAATTTCCCTTTTTTTATAACTAACTTAACAGATTAATAAAAATAATCCTTTCATATAAGTTAATAAAGCCTCCCTTTTTGGCCAAAGCACTTTTCATCAGACTCAGCTCATGCTAAACATTAGCACTTTTTATTCTTATAGGTCAATGGCACACTTTTTTTAATCCATCCGTTTTTATATTGGTCAATGAATTTGTCTGTTTTCACAATGGTCTTTTTCAACTGCTCTCCCTTTTTTTCTAATTGGAATTGCTTTTATTTTAATTTTTAACTTTCTTGAGCATCATACTCTTCTGAAGAAGACTTCCTCTATAGAATTTTAGTCTGTAGGATACCAAGTATCCTTTCTCAGAACCTTTTTAAATCTGGTATGCAAAAATCAAAAGTACATGTTAGACTCTTCTTAGTTTTACTCTTCTCTCTCCTGAATTCTAAATTGGAGAGATCATATTCTCCTAAAGTTTTTATCCTTTCTGCCTCAGCAATCAGTTTCCTCTTGGTAGTGAGTTCAAGTTTGGAATAAAATTCCCCCTTGTTCTTTTGTCCACCTTTGAAAGCATAAAATATCATTGAGGCAGGCTAAGAATGTATTCATTATTCTGTTTTTGGTGGAGAAGAGCTCCAGATGTACAGATCATCAGTTTCCCTCATCATTACTATATGATGTCTCCATCTAGACTTGTATTGTTTCCTGAAGTGTGTGTGTGTGGGTGTGTGGGTGTGTGTGGGTGTGGGTGTGTGTTTTATTCAGGCCAAGAAAACTGTAAGAGGTTATAACGACAATATTATTTTTTTTCTTCCACTGATTGTTACCCTTTCTGCCATATTTCCTCTGTTAGATTTATGCACATGAGTATAAGCTTCCTAAGGTACAATGCTACTCTGCAAGTACCACCTCTTTATTTATTCTGTTCTGGAAGAAAATATAGTCTTCCACTGTCACATTCTAAGGATGATTTCTATCTCACTATGTCTTAGTGATAACTATGAGGTCAGATTTACTTCCTTGAATTTGGATCTTTGAGTTTACATCATTTGTTATCCATATTTTGGGAAATTTCATATAAACATCCAAAATCATGGGTACTTTTCTGGCTCATTTTTTGAATTTCTTTCTTCTTTCAATTTGTGACAATCTCTATTGTTATTCTTCCAAATATTATAGTGAGTTCTCCCTAGAGTATCCAATACTTTGGCAGCTATACATGCTCAGTTTTTTCAGTTTTTTCTGTTTTCTTCCTCTAGTTAAGATTTGCAAGTTTCCATACAAATATATGTGTGTACAGACATATAAGTGTATACTATAAATAAATATGTGTATATTATATATACATTGTATGTATATATGTGTGTATATAGATACAGACATATTGCCAGCCTAAGCTAAGTAGATTCCATTCCAAGTTAAAAGCCTATAATTTCTATATTTTGAGCGTTTGGTACTTACATATATAATTTCATTTTGAAGTTAAGTGCATATGAACATGTGTACCCATTTGAAACATTAATTTCATTTTTGTTTCATGAAAAGCAATAGATGTTATAGAATATTGTACAATAAGGAATAATGGAAGTGTGATTCAAATAAGAAGCAGATAACTTTTTCTTCTTTGTTTTCCTTAGTTTTAACTGAAACCAGGAATAACAATTTACAGAGCCCTATGTTCCAGGTGAATAATTCTAATGGATTAAGTTATCAGGACTAACTAAAATAAATCTGTGTAAAACAAATTCCTTTCTAAAGTGACAGATTTTTTCCTATTTTGGCCTGTCTTCCCAGGAAAAAAAAATGAGCTTTCTGTAAAAACAGTGTAGTCCTAAATAGAAGATATTTCTAACCCATGAACACATGAATTGACACCTCTAGGTTGTATAGATGTGGTGAAGTTTATGAATGAGAATGAGATAGCATTCATAAAGAGAGTACAATGAGAGGTAGTACTCATGAAAAATATCAAGAACTGGCCAGGGTGATCATATTGATCATATGAATCCATTCATTAGTGCAATTCATTCAAAGTGATACACTTTTCTCCAAAATGTAGATTCACTACCTTTGATAAGATATAAAGTTTTTTAGTTCAAATTTAAATGAAATGAAGACTATCATAGACGCAGGGTAAAAAAGAATTGTAAGAATGCATTTCTAATCCACATTAGGTAGAATCATTTTGGTGTAACTGCTGTGCTAACATATTTATCCCAAGAAAAGATAATAAGTACACATGTGTGATTCTGGCTTCTCTTAAATGGTAAACATTTGACTTATTCATGATGAACTGGATTATAAAGCATATTTCTAGAATCATAAAGTGCAATTTTCCCATTCTAGTTCTAGTGTATGTCTACATGCAAATTCATGTAAGCACAATAATATAATGCATGATTTCAGACACTGACAAATTCCTCATCTACGATACAACAAAATATGCACAATTCATATTTGGACAACTGTGAATTTAATTGCTGTTGTCTTATTCCTCCTGTTTCTACTGTCAAATGATGATGAAGTAGAGCTAGAATACCATTGTCATTAATTCATTAAAAGAGTGAAGATCAAGAGAGAGAGAGAGAGAAACTGAAGTGATATTGTCATCATGGTTTGCTCTAAACCAACTAGAAGAAGAAAAACAGGAGGCATTCAGAAAACAGATAATGAGCCTGCAATTTAATTGACAGTTAAGGTTCCTTGACAATCTGAGCATCTTCCTCTTTTACTTTTTTTGTAGTTTTTCCACTCTCCTTGAATCAGTTTATGATGAACCATCTCAAGATGGAAACAACCATGGTTCATGGTCTTCCTTCTTATTAGACAGGTAGTAGATCATAATTATTTGATTTCTTCCACATAATGTGGCTATAGAATTAATATGTTTGTGAGTTAGCCATAACATACCTTTCAGTTCCATTTGATTCAGCTGTGTTCATAGGGATTTTAAAGTCTAATTCATAGACTTTAAGAGTGAGAAGGGACCTAAAAGGTCATCTAATCCTGCCTGAACCTGAATTGTAGGGGAATAATTCTACCCTCCCTTTATAGTACCTTCCCCCCCAAAAAATTTGTCATATAGTCAATCTCTTCTCGAAGATATCCAATGATGAGACCTCATCATAGACCATTCCATGGACTTCTCAGATTGTGAAGAAGTTCTTCCCTATACTGAACTGAAATCTTCCCTGAATCCTCCACTGATTGGTCTCAGTTATGTCCCTTGGAGTCCAGAAGAACAATTCTAACCATTTTTTACATGAAAATCTTTCAAATTATGAAATAGCATGCCTTCCCTAGGTCTATTTTCTGTTAAGCTAGTAATACCATTTCCTTCAACTGACCTTTGCATTTCATGATTTCAAATTCCCTCTTTATCACAGTCACCCTTCTCTGAATCAATCCCACCTTTTAAAAATAATTCATATAAAAGTGATCATCATAATTGAATGTGATCTTTGAGATGTGGTGTGACCAGGGAAAAGTACAGTTGGACCATCACTTCTCTTGCTACTGATATTAGACTTTTATTATTATCATAAACTGCAATCACATTAGCTTTCATGGCTGCTACACAGATAACTCTTATAAGACTTGCAAACCATTATGATCTCCATGTCAGTTTCACTTGAACTCTTACCTAGGTGCATCAACCCCAAACTTGTACTAGTACAATTGAGTTCGTAAGCCACACAGTGGAATTTATATGCTCGTCTATAGATAAGCAAATACTTTAAAGTGGAGAATCTTTACGAGCATTTAAAGTCAGGTGAGATATCAGTACTCTCTGAATGAGAATTACATGGGAGATCTGTCAATTTATCCAAGATTCATGGCAAGGGAAATAGGTAAAACAATTATCTGTACTTTGTGACACTTTTATGATTAAGGAACTTTTCTTGATTATTCTGAAAGACCTAAGAAGACAGAACAAATTCCCACTTATTAAAAAATATTGGTACACAGTTCTAGTGGACCTTGATGGTACCAAGAAGTTTGCTTCTGTTTCTCAAATCTGGGAAGTATTGATATGTGCTGGGCCAGTAGACCTCCCTAACTACGTATCTGAAGATTTCTGTAATTTTGATGTAGTCTCAGGTTTGAACATTGGAGCAAACTTTGTATCTCCATAGCATAATAAGAATTAAATAATTTTTTGGAGGGCAATTGGGGTTAAGTAACTTGCCCAAGATCACATGACTAGGTTTTTTTATTTGTGTGTGTTAAGTGTCTGAGGTCAGATCTGAACTCAGGACCTTCTGACTCCAGGGCCGGCGCTCTACTCACTACGCCACCTAGCCGCCCCATAAGAATTAATTTAAACAGTCAATTTCAATAACCTCTTTTTACCATTCAAAACATATTTAGACTTGTGTTTTTATATCCCAAACTTTATAATACAAAATATCACCATTTCATTCTTATGTCATTCACTCATGTCAGTGTTTTGGATTCATTATATAAAGAATCACAAAGAAGAAATAACTGATGTTGGACAAGGAAAAAATGTATTTTCACCTATAATACATATGTTCCTAAAATTACACCTTTCTGTTATTTTCATCTATTGTCTCTTGTTCTAACCCCTGGAACAAAGTAGCACAAATATTTTCTGTCTTCTAAGTAATATCCCCTCAAATATTAAAAGACAACCATCATGTTACCTTCCTACCACTATCCAAAACCCCTGCCAATCTTCTCTCCTCCTCACTAAATACTCCTAGTTCATTTAGCTAGTGCATAGTTTCAAATCCCCTCACCATCTTTCCCACCCTTTTCTGTATTTATTTTGCCAATATCGTCCCTAGAATGTGGCATCCAAAACTGACTACAATGATGTAAATGTAAATGTAGTCTGACCAAGGCCCAGCAGATTAAAATAGTCATGACAATATGGACTCTATGGACTTTTTTTTAACGTATCCTAGAACAGTATCAAATTTTTAGCTGCCACATTACATTATTGGCTTCTATTGATTTTATAATCCACTAAAGCCCCAAAGTCTTTATGTTAATCAGCATCCCATCTATAGGTCCCCTATGCTGTACTCATGAAGTTGATTTTTTCTTTTTTTTTTTTTTTTGGTCATTTTGGAAGGGGGAAGACAGGGCAATTGGGGTTAAGTGACTTGCCCAAGGTCACACAGTTAGTAAGTGTTAAGTGTCCGAGGTCGGATTTGAACTCAGGTCCTCCTAACTCTAGGACCAGTGCTCTACTCACTGCACCACCTAGCTGCCCCCGCACTGGGTTATTATGTTTTATGTGACAACTGGGGTTAAGTAACTTCCCCAGGGCCACACAGTTAGTAAGTGTCAAGTGTCTAACAGCTGGGGCTTTTTTCAAATCCATCAGGATTTTATATTTACCACTATTAAATTTCTTATTTAATCTTATTATCTTCCACTCATCTATTGAGATCTTTGAGCATTCTGATTTTGTCATTCACCACATTAGTTATCCTTCCCAGTTTCATGTCATCTACTAATTTGATAAGCATGTTACTTCTGCCTCCACCTAAGACAATGATAAAAGCATAGAACAGAACAGGGCTAATAATAGAACTCTATACTGCTCCTCTATATTCTTTCCTCTAAGCTGACATCAAAACAATCTTTTGCATTCAATTAGTTTCAAATGAAAACTACCTAACAGTATTATCACCCAGTCCCTATCTCTCTATCTTGTCCACAAGGAAACATGAGATTCTTGGTCAAAGGGCTTCCTGAAATCTATGGATGTGTCATTTCTCTAATATGCTTTTTAATAACCCTGTTGGAAAAAATATAATGAGGTTATTTGACTCAATGTGATGAACATTTCCCTTTCAAAATGCTTCACAAATCATCACTTTGATCACATATTCTAGAATTCTACCAGAAATCAAACCTTCCTAAATCAATCAACTGAAACTTGGAATAATACACCTTCTTCCTCTTTCAAGAACTGGAACCTTTTCCCATTTCCAGTTCTCTGGCCCTTCTCTCACTTTCTACTGTTTTTCAAGGGGCAGGGGCAGGGGGTTAGATGGTGCGTTATTTAATAATTCTCAAAAACAACATTACCCATCAATATGGTTTTTAATATGCTCCTAGAAATCTCCTTTAAATAAAATAATAGGAATACAAGTGGGAATGAATCTGGGTCAGAACTGTCAGATCTATAGAGTTATAGCTAAAGATTCTGAATGGTGTAACACTGGTTTTAAAGTTCTTTTTGTTTTCTTGATCATAATACTGTATTCTTATGTCCTAAAAATGTCACTTGCTATGTATAGAGGAAATAAAGGAGTATAGAAGCAGGCATGATAAAACCTGAGTTCTAATTCCAGTTCTATTGCCTCAACAGAAATTGGAGCAAATTATTTTACCTCTTTAAGCTTCAGGTTCCTCCACTATAAAAAAAACTGTAATGCTTGCCCTACCTATGTCATGGGGTTGCTTTGAGTATTAGAGAAGGTCTATGAAAGGATTCTGAAAATTGTGAAGCACTATATAAATGAAACTATTTTTATTGTTATTTCTCTTTCTTTCTACTCTTTTCTACTTCTTTCTGCTCTTTTCCAAATCTCTTTTTCATTCTCCCTCATTCCCACTCCAGGGATGAAAAAGGAAATCTTCCTTGTGATGATCTCAGTAGGCACCTAGTGGGCAAGCCAGTGCATAAGGGATCCGAATCTCCAAATTCATTTCTTGACCAGGAATATCGGAAGAGATTTAATGTGGTTGAAGAAGATGCTGTTTTATATTGCTATGAATATGATAAAGGAAGATCAAGCAGTCAGGGAAGAAGAGAAAGCACTCCAACTTATGGTAAATTTTTTTATTCTCTCTAAAATTTTGGAAGGCATGTTCTAGCTGGTATTCAAATCAGACTCAATGAAAACATTGACTTTGGGTTTTTGGACAACTTTGGATGAGGTAGATAGCTTGTCTGTACACATTTAATTGATCTGTTGCTGATTTTATTTTCTTTGGTCAGACATCATTTATACCATCAAGAAAGAAACATGAGTTATAATTGAAATGATGAGTTCCATTAATAGTTTCCAAAAGCACCCATTTTCCATTAGTAGACATATGTGTAGTTAGAAGTATGTTGTTGAACCTAGGATTTTCTCAACATCTTACTGCATTTGACTTATGTCAATTTAAGATTTCATCTGTTCTAAAGTCTTTTTTTAAGGAATCCATTAAATGTGCAAAGGATAATGTAATTGTTCACGCTTTTTGCTTTGTTTTGGAGAAATGTTATCAAAGAGAGCTCAAAATTTTTCTTTTATTCATTCATACAAGTATTGAGGGCCTACTATTTGCCTGATCTTACACTAAATCCTAGACACATACCAACTCTTTCATAAGTGTTCCAAGATTTGCCAAAAGTTATTGAAATTTAGGTGAGTGTTTAGAGAAAATGTGTAATCATTAAGATAAGAAATGAGTTGTCCAGTACTTAGCAGAATTCTCACTTCCTTGAGCATTCCTCTTCTATGTCTCAAGGATGTTATGGTCCTTTCTTGAGATCATTGAGAAAGATCTAAAACCAGCATCACCCAAATAACACATAACATGTATGATTTTTTTCTTAAAACAGAATGATGTGTCACAAAAGATGCTTAGAACTGCAAAAGGAAATAGAAGCATCTATTAAAGATATAGTGCATTTTTTTTACTTTATACCCTTTTTGGGGGCTGCACAGTGAGTAAAAAACTAAGGAATCTGTGCAAAGCTGGGCCTAAAGGATGGAAATGAGCAATACTAATATTTTTTTAACTTCTGAAGCCAATACAATAGGAAACAGATTGAAGTTTGTGTGGGATTTGCTAGAGTATAGCTTTGTTTTAGTATTCCAAGTTTCAAAATTATTTACTCAAAAAAGAGCTCAGCAGAAATGTTTGTGGGATCAAAACGTAGTTTTGAGCCTGGGATTTTCTTGAAATCTTAGAGCAATGATAACATAATTCATAATTTACTTTAAATGTGCTAGTACAGAATTCTATCTATATGTCAGGGATATGTCTTTTAGATCATTTTTCTCCCCCCAATAATTGTACAGTGTTTTGTTGTACTATACTATGTCACTCTCTTAGGAAGAATCAAGATTGACCTGTACTCTTTAAAAAAAAAACTCACTCCCCTTGTACTGTTTTAGCAAAGTTTATAAACTATCCCATATTAGTAATAAATTAAAAATATACAGTTTCCAAATGTGCATTTTAGGCTACTAAAGTTTATGGCTGCACTAAGACTTTTGGGACACCTCATATGATTTTTTTTTTCTGACTACCCACAGATCCCAAAGTGAGCAATAGTTATATCCCTCCTCCAGCTCTGAGGAATTCCACCCTTGTTAATCCCTATCTATTTCTCCTCCCACCCACCCTCCCACATACATCTTGCCCCATCCAGTAAGATAAACTTCAGTTTCATGTTGGTAGGGGAAGGACCATAAGGTTCAGTCCTGTAGTGAGTCTCCATACTGGGAACAATAGTTATTGATCCTGTCTAAGGTTTCCATAAGTCCATATCCTGACAAGTATAAAATTCCTTCCAGATCGATATTTGCAACCTGACTATTCACATTAATTCTCTTTTCTCTTTGTTCCCCTAAAGGTCTCCCCAGACTAGGGCTCTAGCCACACCAGAGTACGCCTAGACCTTCCATAAGAGCTACAGACCTAGTTGCAATGGACACTAACTTCTCAGCTCTGGCTGATAGAAATCTTGGTTTCACTTCTGCTGCTTTTTGTTCTTTGTATTCAGTGTAGACAAAGTCGGACACCAAGGTCCACACCTGCCCCTAAGTTTTCTCAACTGTCCTAATCACAGTAACATTCTATACAGGGTACCCCAAAGCTGTTAAAGCTTAATAATGCACTAAGATTTTGGGGACACCCTGTATCATGATTAGCTATAAACATCTAGTCATGCAATAATTCTTTATCTTCAATTTCCTATATATTCCTAATTCACTTTGATTATACAACTATTGATTAAGTGAACACTAAAATAGTACTGTTGTCTGGGGAATCAAAATTCAAAAAAGGTAGACTTTATCCTCAAGGAGCTTGCATTCTAATGGGAGAGTGAGGAGGGAAGACATATACACAAATGACTGATAAAAGGAATTAATGAAATAAATAGAAAAGAGAGGCCTAAAGTCCAAAGGTACAGGGGCAAACATCAGGAAGAAGAGATAACTATTTAGAACAGATGTTCAGGCCAATATAATATTATAATTCTGCTGATTGTAATTATTTGGTCAGAAACATAAAAATCTTTTTGCTTTTCCCCTTTGCTCATTTGACCAGATTGAAGATTCCTGTATTTTCTCTGTATTTCCCTTTCTTTCTCCATTGTTGATCTTGAAGCTCACCTGGAATCAATCATTTATTCCTTCTTTGCAATTTGCTAAGTTAAGCTCATCCTCTCTCTTCCATACTAATCATTCTCAAAGCTACCCATACTTGCCAGAGCTACTCTCTTGGCTAACAGATTAATTTAGGCCAACCCAGTGGAAAGCAGCTGTGCTTACCACCCTCTGTCCAAACATAGGTGGGGAACTTTCGGCCTTGAGGCCACATGTGGTCTTCAAGATCCTTAAGTGTGGCCTTTTGATTGGATACATTTCAGAATCTCAGCATATCTCAGAATCAAATGTACAACAAACAGCTGCATGTCTAAATAAATCAATCAGTAGATATTCTCTCTAATAATATCAATATTTTCCTATCAGTTCTTTCTTGTGCTAATTTTGATTCATATTATTGTTCACTGGGCACCTAGGTGGCACAGCAGATAGAGTCTGGGACAGCCTGGGATCAGGAAGACTCATTTTCCTAAGTTAAAATCTAGCCTTAGACAGTTTCTAGTTGTGTGACCCTGGGAAAGTCACTTAACCTTGTTTGCCTCAGTTTCCTCATCTAAAATGAGCTTGAGAAGGAAATGGAAAATCACTCCAGTATCTTTGCCAAGAAAACCCCAAAAGGGGTCATGAAGGGTAGGACAAAACTGAAAAACAACTGAATAACAAATCTTTGTTTATTATGTTAAATTTTGACATTTTTCCTATGTATTTCTATTTCTGAAAGGAAAAATGGGGAAAGAGCTAGAGTCAGCTTCCCAAAGCAAGAAGACCTCGGTTCAAGTCTTATTTCTAACATATATTGGTCATTTATTTGATGATGGGCAACTCCTTATAGAGCCCTGGTCAACTCTAATAATACTATACATTGTAGAGTAATGCCAGTCTCCTTTGGTAGAAAGTTTCCTTTACCACTGAAATCATAGGCCCAATTCAAAGAGTCCTTCTCTTTATATTCTCATCAAATATAAATAATATATTGTTAAGGTTGTTAGACTGCTGCAGCATTATGCCCAGTAACTGTAATGGTGGTTAGGTGGCACAGACAATAGAGCCCTAGGCCAGGAGCCAAGGGGCTCTAGTCTAGCCTCAGATACTTATTAGCTATATGACCCTAGTCAAGTCATTTAATCTCTTAAATTTCCTCACCTGTAAAGTTCGAGTGATTAGTCTACTCTACTATATATATATATCTAACTATATATTACTCTGCTATATATATCTAACACTCTAAATATATCCAATCAATAAAACATCTACATCTCAGGGTTCTTGTGAGGATCAAATGAGATAATATATGTAAATCATTTAGCATAGTGCCCAAAGCATAATAATTAATTAATTAATTAATGCTTATATTTGCAAGGGGGAAACCCAGTTGTACCTGAGAGCAACAGAATATGAGGAATGAGGTGAAGCTCCGAAGGGATCTTGAAACGTTAGTTAATGATTTAACTAGAAATAGTATTAAGTGATAGCTAAAATGTCACACCTTCCTGTTAGAGTACTTAAAACATCAGGTGGGCCCCATCAAGTAGGTGCCAATGACAGCAAAATTCTGGCGTATGTATAAGTAATGATAAGAAAAGTGCTAAAGAGTACTGCCAAAACCTAATTGTCAGAAAGGCTCCAAAGTGAGTCTTAAAATAATTGTTAACTGTTTTACCCCCTTGATTCAGCCAGTGATTGAAAATGAAGCCTATCCCTGCTTCCCCTTTACTCTGGCTATTCACAACCCATCTTTCATGTGATGTGATAAATTGAGGAGGCAGTATAATACAGTGATTTGAAATCAGAAAATTTTATTTCAAATCTTACTTGAACTCAGTATGTTTCACTTACTACCCATGAGACCTTTGGCAAGTTAACTTCTCAGAGTCTCAGTTTCCTCCTTTATAAAAATATTGGACTTCTATCCATCAAGCATTGGACTTGATGGCTTCTAAGGTCCCTTCCAGGTCTCAATCCATGATCCTATGAATATTCTCTGAGCTAATCATGCCATTTTTTTTATCCTTTTCCTGCAGCTTATTCTACACCAGCTCTATTTTAGGAAGAACCCCCAGGCTAAAGTCAGATAAATCTAAAGCTTTGTAAGGGAAAGAGGGAATATGACAGATTCTCTAATATTCGAGCTCCTTTTCATACCTACGTCATATATCTTAGATGCCAGCAGAAGCCATCCAAATTCCCAGTGGAAAGTATGAGATCTATTTAAGGACCCTTTCCTGTTAGGTTTCCTATAAGCAGGGACCCCAAGAAATGGACCAGCAGCAAATAATTTTTTTGGAGGGCAGTTGGGGCTAAGTGACTTGCCCAAAGTCACATGGCTAGTAAGTGTGTCAATTATCTGAGGCCAGATTTTGTCCTCCTGACTCCAGGGCCACTGCTCTATTCACTGTGCCACCTAGCTGCCCCAGCAAATAATTTTTTGGTGATAGAAATACATTTTGGTGCTTATGTTAACAAAGGTCTTCATCTGCATTCTTAAGTTACCAAAGACTGAAATTAAAATTACTCTGTGATACTGAACAAACATGAAGGGTCGTCCAAATGACCCTTCCAGCAAGTGTGGAATATATATTCTGACAGTTTATCCCCAAGTGACTGGAACAAACCTAAATTTAAGTGTAGATTATGTTCATTTCCTCTTAAGTTAGGGGAAAAATATTACACAACAATCCTTGGAGTATCACAGACATTTTTAACATGGGTTGGTAAATTTGTTAGAAATTCAAAAAGAAAATAGTGGTTTTACGGTATCTACTTTTCCAATAACAATGGGCTCCATCTTCTCCATTAATTCTTTGGTAGTAAGTTAGGCTCTTAGAAGTACTATCTAGTAGACCCTTTAGCATACTGCAAAGTGTATAGTAATAGATTCAATGTCTCAGGTGTTTGCTTTACTCACAGGGAAACACCGAGGAGAATCTGCTTCAGGGGTCCTGATCCACACTCCTTTTAATAGCTTATACTCAAGTGAGACTTAATTACTCATTCCCCCCTTCTGTGATTTTTTTTTTTTTTTTGCTTTTTGGAAGGCAATTGGGGTTGACTTATCCAAGGTCACATGGCTAGGTTTTGCATTAAGTGTCTGAGGCCGGATTTGAACCCAGGTCCTCCTGACTCTAGGACTGGAGCTCTATTCACTGCACCACCTAGCCGCCCCCCTTCTGTGATTTTGTTTGAGCTGTCCTCCATACCTGAAATGCCTGGGTATTGAAATCCTACTCACCTTTTATGGTCCAATTCAAATGCTTCCTCCTTCATGAAACATTACTCTAATCCTCCCATTTGGCTATATCCTTCTCATGTGCACTTATATTTTGTCTATTCTTAGGCTACCTTTCTAGACTTAAGGCTACCTGAAGAAAAGAGCCTTCTCTTATTCTAAATAAATATTGAATAAATTTTAGTTGAATGAATGAATGATCAGACTAGTGAAAACAGAGTCAATTATGAAAGGACATTTCCTAAATTTATATCACATAACACTAAAGCTATATGCAAAGTTTGACTCTTTAACACAAAATATTTCTTTGACCCTACAAATGATTTTTCTTTAAAACTTTATGATAGAAGTTTAAAAATAGGCAACAAATAGAGGGTTCATGATTCAAGTTCTTATCCTGAGTTTTTCAGCCTGTTTCATCAGTAAAATCCTCTCAACACCTTCCTAATCAATACACTAGAGTGACAGAAAAAATACCTTCACTGTCTTTATTGTAGATTATAGGTAATTAGTCAGTATATGATAAGGTAGAAAATTCCAGAAGGATCAAAACACAGTTTTATAAGGTTTTCTTTTCTTTACCTCTTCCTGAAAAGTAACCAAAATGGAAAATAATCCTAATTGATTCCTTCCTAAAACATTTGCTAACACGTAGGCATAGATGAAAGCCAGAACAAATAGGCATAAAGCTGACACAAAGCAATACCTAAAGTAATTGATAATGACATACTATACTACCAGGAATTTCTTTTCACCTCCATTTTCTCTGTCATCCAATCTCTTTTATGACTTCCTCTTCTTATCTCAAATTATTTTGGGTCTTCTCCCTTTAAGCATTTTTTGTTTTTCTTTCTCCCCTGTCTATACATGAGGCCTTTTAGTAGGACCCAGTAGTGTTAGTGGTCTTTAACACACACCAATGTCAGCACTCCATGGTGAAAAAGTTCATAAGAACATTGATTTTAGAGGTAGAAGTTTTTGGCCCTGGAGCTAAGTTGTAAATTGATTGGCTAAAAGAGTTAAAGTACCTCTCCAAAAACAAGAGAATTTTAATCCTTGCCTGAATCTGTTTAGAACCAGAGCCAATGTCTTTTTTGTTGTTGTTGTTGTTTTTTCTTTTTTTTCTTTTTTTGCTGTTGTACTAGCTGCTGTTTTAAGGGATCTTAGAGGTAATCTTGCCTCACCTCTTCATTCAATAGGAAACTGAGGCCCAAAGTAATTAGATGACTTGTTAAAAGCCATACAGGTAGTAAATAGATAGAGCCTGGTTCAGGTCCTCTAATTTAATATAAACATTTTTTCCATTGTACTACACCAGGCTGTCTACTGTATTGAGCTGAAATTTAAATAGATTTTGATGACTAAGTTAGCAACAATGCAGCATGTGGTACTCAGAATGGGTACTCGGAAAAATATCAAGAGCCCAAAAAACAGTGGTTTGGTTTTCCAAGGTAACATTAGTACATCCATTAAAAAAGTGTTAAGAAAAATGGAAGAGCAAAAGATACTCTTAAAATTAGCAATGCCTTATCTTAGAATATCTGCTATGGCTCCAAAGCTTCTGCTTTCAAAATTGATGAGACCAGTAAACTATCAATGAATTATTTGGCAAGGCAGTGAAACCATTGACTATGCCTTTCCTCTCTCTCCTGTTTGGAGGCACTCACACTGTCTTGGAAATCCACCAAAAGACAGGCACAATTGATCAATTATCCTAGGGAAGGAACTGGACATTGTTTATAGAAAGAAAGTGTATTTTCATTGAAATAATGCATGGAAGTATTGACTGAAAGCTAAGAATCAAAACTCTTCCTTGATTTGTTGAAAAACCCCAGACTTCACAAAGCTCAGAGGAGTAACTGAAAATAAATTCCTTCCTGGTCTTGGTTGTATCAGTATATAGTGAAAGAAAATGCATTTATTTTTAACATTTAACTATAAGCCCATTTTTCATTTGAGTAGTTATGACAACAGAGTAGTATCAAATGCCATTTTCCCTTCACACATATCAATACTGGGTGCTTTAAAAATGTATTTTCGGCACTTGAGTTGGATTACCCTATCAGGGTAATGGAACCTGTGCTAGATGGTTGAGTAAGGTAGCATTACATACTGGGTAGGACTGTACTTAGCATCAGTAAAATCTGGGTTAAAATACTGCTTCAGACACTTAGGAGCTCTGTGACCCTGGGCAAGTCTCTTAGCTTCCCTGTGTTTCAGTTTCCTCATCTCTAAAATGAGAGTTAGAATCAATAGCCATAAAGGTCTCGTCTAACTCCAAAGCTACTACTGTTCTGGGGCGTAGGACACTTGACTGCCAATTCTTAACACTCAGGAACATCTTTCTCACCTCATCTACCACATTACTGTGTCTCTGAGAGCAGTGAAATTACAGTAACCCAGTAACATATTCCGAATTTGTCACTGTGTCAAGTAGACCCAGCCAAGTCCTATTTTATTCCTGATTTCAAAAGCATAGCACATCCTGTTCTCTATGATTTTGAAACTATGTAATCTTCAACTAACAGAAAAGGTGGATAGAGTTGAGAATCAGTGATAAAGCATTCACCACTTTGAGAAAAGAGAAAAGGGGAAGCTGGAGGTCAGATGCAAACCTTGCAAACTGAAGCAGCATGTTCCTGTTAGATGGTGTGGACCTAGAATTGAAATGCACTCACCAAATCCCTTATGAGGAAATGGGAGCCCAGGCAGCTGAGTTTCAGCCTCAGTTCCCTCTGCTGTAAAATTGGCTTCCTGATAGCTTCACTGCCTAGCTCTCAGGGTTTTGACAAGGATCAAATGAGATAATGTATGTAAAGTGCTGCACCGCTGTAAGAGGCTCCATAGATGGAAGGGGCAGTTATTATTCTGCAATCACTGTAATAACTCTGGATTTTTGTACAGTGCCTTCTGTAATCACAGCTATTTGGTCAGCTAAGTAAAGTAGTCCTGGGGCCAGATTTGACAGTAATGCTGGACTCAGACAATGCAGATAGCTGTTAGAAAGGCAATTTCTTGACCCACAGATTGTCAAGCAGGTTATAGATTATGCTGGGGCCATTTCCTAGTGCAGAAAGTAAAAGAATGTGTAAGGGGCAGGTACCTACTAACTTTTGCCAGGAGGAAAGAATTTTCATTTTCTCCTCAAATAATCCTTCATTTTAGAGGAAAGAACATCCAGGCTTTTTCTTCATATTATTTCCATCTTGCAGGATGCTTCCCAGGAAACTAACCTTATATTTTTCTCATATTTCCCTTCAGCGGTGCCATAAAGTCTTAGCAACCAAGCAATTAAGAACTATAGAAAGTAAAAGGAAGATGCCCAAGGAGATGTCGACAATGTTAAATGCTCTGATCAAACTTTCCGAGTCTCCCAAGAGCAAGCTGTCTCTTGACTGCTGGGTCTCTCCCCAATTTTGTCTCAGACACCTGTAAACAATTTGCTACCCTGTCTCCCTTTTTTACAATAAAATAATAGCTAGAAAGAAAGAAGGTAAATGGAATTCCCAGAGGGAAATAACTAAATTCAAGGAATAAAAGATGTCACCAAAATTAAGGAAATTAACCTTTTAAAAAGATGTTTTGCTGGGTATAAGGAACCTTTATGTGGATCTGATGGAAAATAAAAGATTAGGACTGAAAAGTCAATGAACTAGTAAAAGAAATAATACTTACCAAACATTAATTAGCATAAAGGTGAGGATCAGAAATTCTGCTCTCACTACTTGACAGGAAAATTCATCTATTAATACTAACTTTAACCACTCACAAACAGCCTATATAGTTAGTGTTCTAAGCTATCAATGATGTGATGCAGATTCAGAGCCCAGCTCTCATTCCCCACCATAATGGGGTTCAGCTACCTTTTGTTCCCTAAATTAGACTGCCTAGAGAAAAATGATTCCCACACTTCTTGATGATCAAAACTCTTTTACCCATCTCAGTTCCTGACATGCTAGTAGATATAATAGCTACTGATTAAGAAAATATAGGATGACAAGATATTATAAAAAAATCAAGTAAAACTTTTTAAATACATTTGTCTTTTATTCATCACAATTGCATCCACATATACTTGAAAAACAGTAATACATACCTGTGCAAAACATTATTCAATCCTCAGGAGGTATGTTTCCCTATTTATTATACCAAGTCACACTGCATATTTTATTGGCTAAATAAAGATCAAGATGACAGTGCTTAGTGGGTGAAAAAAGTGAATTTTCAAGTGCCTTGCCATAACAATGGCCCCAGGGTGTCCTCAGAACTTCTGAGCTAGAAATGTGCTTTTTAAAACTGTAGCTGCAGGCAGGAGTTCTTAACCTTTTTTGTGCCATGACATAACCCCTTTACAAATTTGGTAAATCTTAAGGACCCCTCCTCAGAATAAGGTATAAATGTTTAAAATAAAATGAGTAGAATTTATAAAGGAAACCAAATATACTAAAATGCAGCTATGATATTTTTTCAAAAACACACACGCACAAGTTCATGGATCCCCACTGCTTTTACAACATCAAGAGAATTGTGTTATGAAGATGCAGAGTTAATGAAAAACCTTTTCCCATTTTGTAATAGACAGCTAATGGTGTGATGAATAGAGCAGTGGGGCTAGAGTCAGGAAGATCTGAGTTTAAATCAGTCTCAGACATGTACTGGCTTTGTGGCCTTCAACACTGTTTGCCTCAGTGTCCTCATCTGTAAATTTTGCATAATAGTAGCACATACATTCCAGGCTTATCATAAGGATCAACTGAAATATTTGTTTTAATGAAGAAAGAAGAAAGGAAGGAAGGAAGGAAAGAAGGAAGGAAGGAAGGAAGGAAAGAAGGAAGGGAGGGAGGGAGGAAGAGAGGAAGGGAGAGAGGGGAAGAGAGAGAAAGAGAGAGAGAGAGAGAGAGAGAGAGAGAGAGAGAGAGAGAGAGAGAGAGAGAGATCCTTAGTAGAGTGCCTTGCACAAAGTAAGCATTATATAAATGCTTGTACCCTCACCCTTTGTCACCTGGCATATCCTCAGAGATTTAGAGCTCAGACACTGTCCACTCCCCTCATTTTACAGATAAGGAGACTGAGGCCCATGAAAAATTAAGTGACTTCCCAAGGTTACACAGGTAGCAAATGATAGTCAGGATTTGAACCAAATCCCAATGTATCATGTTGCCTTCTTCACCTAGAGAAATCTAGTGGGGACAACTTGACTTTATATTTTATAGCATTATAGACGTTCACTAGAAGAAAATAAAATATCATATGTTGCAAATTTGCCTAGTTATAAATTTAATGAATTGTGTTTTTGGATTATTCTGCATCTCTGTAGTAGCTAAATAAATCTTTCAATTATAAATTCTTGTGAAAAAGTTCATAAAGGGAAAATGTCTATCAGAACTTTGCCCAATTAAATATAGCCTAAATAATATAGTCTAAACTAAATATAGTTTACAGTACTCTAAATTAAAAGCTATTTGCACCTCAATTTGATTTATTATTTCAGAAAATTAACCCCAGGGCGGCTAGGTGGCACAGTGAGTAAGTAACCAGCCTCGGAGTCGGGATGACCCGGGATCGGTCACGGCCTCAGAAAATGAGCACCCACACATAAATAATGACTGGCCGTGTAACCTTGAGCAAGTTACTTAACCCCAATTGCTTTACAAAAGAAAGAAAAAAAGAAAGAAAGAAAGAAAGAAAGAAAGAAAGAAAGAAAGAAAGAAAGAAAGAAAGAAAGAAAGTACCCCCTCTTCAAGTCATGGTGTTAACCATGAACAAAAAAGAAAATAACATGATTTCCAGGGGTACATGTATATGGATAGATAGGTAGTAGATAGATATAGAGTTATATACATAGACACATGTATATGTATCTATGCATATATAGTATTAGTTAAATGTTTGTTATATATGTACATATATAATATCTATGTGTATTAGAGAGAACCAGACCAGATATTTGAAATACATGCCTATTTAAGGTTTGCAATATGTTTTCCAGTAAAAGAAACACGATAAATTAGAGTTAGTAGGGTTAAGAATAGTTGAAGGAATACTTTCCTATTACTACTATATTTTAGATACGTTGTAGTTTAAGTAGAATTTTGCGCTCTAATCTAGAAATCTCACCACCATTCATTGCACTTTTCCTATGGAAAAAGAAATGTGTTCTGAGTTCCACATAGCTAGACAACCCATTCAAAAGTGGAGTGTCTCCAGGAAAGATAGCTAATATTTTATTTCTTGACTTAGTCTTTGCTAAATATATAAAAAACTAAAAATTGACTGGAGCAAATTTAAGTAGTGATAAAAGGCCAAAATAAAAAGGGAAAATACTGCCTAGAACAAACTAGATCTCATCAGGTTAGTTGAGCATTACATCATTTCATTCAGAGTTAGCAGAAAGTAACCTTGGAGATCATCTAAACCAGCCCCTTTATATAAAAGGAGAGAAAACAGAAGCTCAGAAACTGGTTAAGTGACTTGTCCAAGGTCATGCAATTGATTAATGACCAAACTGGGATTTGAATGCCAATCTTCTCATTCCCAAATCCAGTGTTTTTTCCACTAACCACCCTGTGCTAAAGACATATTTGAGTAATTAATAGACCTATTCACTGTTCTTTTCAAGAAATGAAAGGGAATCTTAGAAGGCTTGGGAAAGAACAAATACTGTTCCCACCTCTTAAAGTGGAACAAAAAAATAAGTAGAAATTAAAGACTGGTTGGATCAAATTCAATAGGTAGAAAAAAAAACTAGAATTTAGAATAAAAACAATTTTCAGCCATCAAGAAGTATACAAGCTACTGCAGAATAATCAGCGTGTCTTTTTGAAGAGCAAAACATGGCAGACTAATTTAATTTCTTTTTACATTAAAGCTACAGTATATGGAAACAAGGTTACAGAAGCAAATCATTTCCTTACCTCTTTTTTTTTTTTGATCAGCTATAGAAATGTTTTCCAAACAGAGCAACCCAGCTAAACATCTTGTAGGCAGAAAATAGCAATTACATTTATCTTCTAGTTATTTTTTATATGTGTCTGAGCATTTTCTCATTTTTTCCCAATCTAGGGAGATTTTATTCACTATGCAAACCACATGGAATAGAAAAAATAGCTGACCACCTTGCAGATCTTTAGCAAAACATGCTTATCCTTTAAGTGGGATACATTGAGATGAAGCTTTGGGAAACAACTATTTTTTTGTTTTCTTCCTATACTAGGGTTTTCTTGCATATTATAGTACTATGCCATTTAGTCAAGGGAGGGTACCTGTGAGAAAATATAAAATGATTGCTCACCATGAGGACACCTAGGAAATTAGATCCAGTATGCATGTGATAACAGAATCACAAAGAAATACAAAATGTAAAGCATGCTGGAATGAGATTTCTGTGAATTAATTCTTAAAAGTAACATTTTATTCAGTTTTATAGAGGTTTGTTAAAAATAAAATAGTAACATTATGGTTCGAGATAGCCCTAATGCCTAGAATCCTAGGAATAATAGATTATTTCATTTTTCCATGAATTTTAAAAAATTCTATTTGGGGTTCTAATTGCACCTAAAGATAGGTGAACTGGAAAATTGCATCAACATAATCTGCATGTTTCAAGTTGGAAGGACTTTAAACCATTCACTGTATTCCAATCTGCCAAGACTTGGCATTTATACTGGAATTTTTCTTAATACTTCATATGAATGCTTTATTAATCTTGTGTTGCTAACTTTTGACGTAATAAACTATATAGTAAGAAGCTAGCCCTAGAATCATTAGCATCTTTTGTAGTTGCACAAATAATGTGTTTACTTTTGAAAATTACTTCCCAACACTGATGTTTTTGTGGCTTTATTAAAAAAAAAAAGCTCCATATCTCTCAAAAGAAATATTTTAATGACAGTCACCTCTTTTTCTCAATTTCTTGTGCAGTGTTCTACTTTAATATTCAGGTAGCATTACTCTACACTACTTATATTATCTATTTCTCTGCTAAGGTTGAGAATTTAAAATGACCTTCTTTTTCTTACCATGAATGCCGAAAGTGTATGCCTTCCATGAAATAAGAGGCATTGTGGCCATCCTGTGCCTCATGCTACAGTGAAAGTACCAATTGGAGTGTTCCCCCCAGCCAGTTATGGGCATACAAGGGATATAAATTACAATTCATTGCAGAGAGATGACCACTTTCATAACCACTTTAAAAGGTTTTCAGAAGCAATGTGAATCTTAGAAATGGGGCTCCCTCTAACCAAAGAAGTACAATAAAAAGTCAATAGATGATAGATATAAAAGAGGTGACATATCGATATCAATATAATACACATAAATATAATTAATACAGATATAAAATCTGTGTCTATATAAAGATATTAAGAGAAAATATGGAGAGAATAACAAATATCAATATTATGTAAATATAATTGACAGATATATAGATATTAAGAGGACATATGTAGAGATAAAATATAGATAGATATGGAGACATAATAAATTGATACAATTGGCATAGACACAAATATCTATGTATAGAGGTGTAAAGAGAAAAATATATAAGATAAAATAGATTGATACAAGTATTACTATATGACTATAGACATAATTGACATAGATAAAAGTATGTGTAGATATATGTAAGAGATAACTTCTTTTTTTTTAGTCCAAAACTCTGATTTCATTTGTGTTGGGAAGTCTTACTTATGGAAACTCCCACTAGAGCACACCCAGTCTGAGATGGAAGCACTGAAACATTAAGTGACTAGCTAGATCATCACTCAGATACCATGTGTCAGATTTAGAACGTGAACCTACTTTTTTCTCACTCCAGGTCCACTGCATCACATTGCCTCTCATATAATATATTGTTTAAATAAAATACTTCGAAATGAGTGTAGATGCCCATTTTTCTGGGTCCATGGCTCTGAAATTATCAGTCCATTCTGCAAAATGTAATTGAACCTATTCCACATCAAAGTCCCAAATGAAAACCCAATCAAATATGATTTTTGACTGAATAGTCCACTTCCCATTCTCTTGCCGTATTGTAGAGATGGTCATGGATGTAATGCTTTTGGAATATCAGTGTTGTATCGTATTGTGAAATACAGCCTGCACACATCTGCTGGTCAGAATCTGTAAAGCAGAAGTGTGGAAGCGGCTGAAGGTCTTGTTTTTAGGTCGTCATCCAGTCATGCTACCCATGATTTGACTTTAAGTTAGAAGACCAGACTGGCTCTGTGATTTGAGGCAAGTCACTTATCTATGCCTTCTGTGAAATGAGTCACATGGGCCCCATGCCTACTTCACAGAAACATTACTTCTTTGGTTTTTAACTGCAAGGAATCTTAGAGATCATTTTCTCTAAACCCCTTCATTTTACAGATGAGGAGACTGAATCTCTGGGAGATGAAGTGATTTGCCCAATGTCACACAGGTGACAGAACTCCAGTTCCCTGACTACAAATTCATTGTAACCACAAATTAAATCATATGTAAAACTGTTGTTCACACACCTTGAAAGAGGCATGTGGAATAATCGTTTTTTCTTAAATTCATTTGTTTTATATCTAATGCTTTCAAAAGTTAGTTTAGATTAATAAACCATCTCTAATATTTAAATAGAATGTTGCGAAACATATTATATCAACTATAAGCACCTGTATCCTTTCTGTTGCTGTTAAACTAAAATAGAAACCAATTCCTGATAGCCTCGTATTAACTGAGAGGACCACCAATTAACATGAGCTGTGCTGAATTGTAGTTTTATATACTTGGTTAAATATTACCCAATTACGTTTTCATTTTGTTCCAGAAGCCCAGGAGTTTGACAACCTTGCTGCAGTACATTTACTGAAAGCAATTCTAACATTTTATCATGTGGCTCCAAATCCTATTCATTGCTATCATTTACCTACAATCACTAAGATACCTATGGCATAATTTTCTCAAATACGATAGCTGGCAGAAGGTTTTTGCTGCATTTCTCTGATTTGACAAAATTCAGACAACCTTCCTAAAACTCTAGTTTTTACCATAATTTTCTTCCCAATTGTTTTGTCAGGAATATGTGTAAAAATGTGCCAGAGCATCACTCTAATGTCTCTGAGTCCATACTAGATATCTGCCTCCAAAGTGAAATGGCCTTACAGTGAGAACTTTTTAGTGCTTTGCTAATTAAACCGCCTAGGATAGCTAGATGGTACAGTTGATAGAGCACTGTGCTTGGAATCAGGAAGACTCATATTTATAAGTTCAAATATGGCCTCAGTCACTTACTAGCTGGGGGATACTAGGTAAGTCATTTAGACCTATTGGCCTTAGTTTCCTCATCTGTAAAATGATCTGGTGAAGGAAAAGGCAAGCCACTCCAGTATCTTTGCCAAGGAAACACCAAATGGATCAAATGAAGAGCTGGATATGACTGAAATGACCAAACAACAATAGCAATTAAACTGCCTGGAGTCTAATGGAGTCTAATACAGTCTCACCTCATTGAATTCTGCATAATATAGGAGAGACTGCCATACCAAAATGTTACCATGCTTCTATCAGGATGATTATATCATATTGTCTAAAAGAGAAGATTGTGTGGTTGTCATGAGTAGCTATTTGAGGATTTAGCATTTACCTCTATCTATCCATCTATCAACCTCTATTACTGAAAAAGTAGAAATCTAACTAGGAATACAATATACAACTATAGTCTACCCTGATAACTTCGATGTGTATGGATTGCTCAAAATAGCTAGTTCTAGCTAATTTAGATTTTTCCTTTGAAGTTCTGTGCATCTACATCTATCTTCAGGGAAAACTGCTCAGCTTTTCACGATCTTCCTTCTGAAAATCTTTCCATATGCCTAAAGGAAATTAATAACATGCTTCTCTTTTCCAGCTAGAGAAATTTCAAGTGCTAGTATAGCGATTCAGTTTCTTATTAATATAGTCCCATTTGAGAATGGTTATAGCACTACACCTCAAGCCAAGGAGAGCAGGTTAAAATCCCACCATGTACCCTAGCTCTGTGACCCTTGTCAAGTCACTTAACCTCGGTGGGTCTCAGATTCCTCATCTATCAAATGAGGAGGCTGGACCTGATTATCTCTATGCTCCCTTACAGTTCAAACCTATGATCCTATGACTCATCCACAGCCTATGATGATTTTCAAAACCCCAGTGTACCTGAGATAGAAAATCTTAGCTTTCTATGCATCATTATTTAGCTTCTGCTTTCCCTGGCAAAATGCCCCAGAGAGATAAGCAGCGGCCGCCTTTTCTGATTTCACCTTCTGGGTCAAAATGTACCTTTTCTTCATCTACAGCTAATAGCACAAAATGCTGACCATGAGTGTGGCGAGTGCGTGTCTATTAGCTGTGTCTGAGAAACAGGACAAATATAACCAAACAGAGGGGAAAAAAGATGTGATGTGAATTTTGTTCTCTGTGTTTAGGCAAGCTACGGCCTATATCTATGCCAGTGGAATATAATTGGGTGGGGGAGTATGAAGATCCCAATAAAGTGAAGAGAGATAGTAGAAGAGGTAAGTGTCCCAGAATCTCAGGGTAGGCTCTGTATTGTTTAAACTGTAAGTAAATTCAGATGTTCTTTAAAGTAGGCTCTTAACGTTTAAGATCAGTGTTTTTCAAATCATGTTCTTTCTGTGATTAACATAAGAAAGGCCATGTGGTGTCATGGGTAGAGAGCTGGTCTTGAAGTCAGGAAGGCCTGGATTCAAGTCCTGCTTCCTACTGTGTGACCCTGGGCAAGTCACTTCAGTGTTCTAGGCCACTCTTAGACAATAGGTTGCAGAGGTACTAACGTGCATTGGTAGAAAGAATTCCCTCATCCATGAATTCCTTATACCAATGAAATCACAGGTGTAGACCATGTCATCATCCCTGTACTTGACAGAACATTGTGCTTTATTATTTTAACTGAACCATCAATGCAAGTCTTAGACCAGGTGCTCATTTATACTTTTTAAATCTTCACTCCTATAGAATCCTATGTGAGGCATGTGGATTTAGTTAAAAGAGACATAAATATTACGTAAAAATTTAGAATTGATTGTTATTTCAAAGATGAACATTAGGAAAAATGGAAATGTGATGAAACTATCAGAACAAGTACATGCAGTCAGGACATAGTCAATCTACATTGGACACAAAGTCAAGATCTGTCTCAGAGCTCTTACTTCTTCAAGGTGCCATGATTTGACTTGCTGGTGCTCTCCCTTTATCAACAGATCTCAAAATCACTACACACCTTAACAGATGTTTTTCTTTTTTTTTTTGAGATGCAAAGATTGAAAAAGTGAATCACCAATGGCCAACCTTTTGATATTGAACCTCTCTATATGTAGTCAGATTTGTTCTCAAATACTGGACTCACAATCCATAATCCTGTCAATATTCAAAACCTATGTAGATGGATAGGAAGTGCCAAAGTGTTTACACCTTCAAGAATCCAGTCACCTTCAGACCATAATGAGGGTTCTGATGGGGGGTTCTCTGATGTTATGACTGCAAAAGTAAATATTTGCTTATGTGCTCAGAATAAATCAGAGAATGGGCTTCAAGAAAACAAAAAAAATTAATTACACACACAAAGAGTTGTTTAAAATGGTTATTATCATGTATATATGTCATGTCAGACTCAACTGTGATGTTGATGACCTAAAATATCACAATATTTTTCCCCGTCATTCTGTTTGGTGTTAGAAATATATTCCTAAGCAGAGATAGGATGTGGGTAGAACAGGATTCTACTGTGGTATTTGCTATAGGAAATACTTTTGCTGTAAGATAGAGTTCAAAAGACCAATGGATAAAGGTCAATATAATTGATATTGATGGCATTGGTAATGTGAATTTGAGCCACTGGAGATTTGGTGGGCCCAACAGAAGTTGAGGCAGCCTCATAATTTTTAAACCTTGCTACAAAGTTGTGCTACTGCTTTCTAAAAGTCATAAGGCTGTGGATGAGGCATCTTAAAAAATTCATTATACACTAAGGGGAAAAAATGTACCTTACAGAACTTAATTCACTAAGTTATCACATTACTTAATTAACAAGATGATTTTGAGTTTTGATGTTAATACTAACTTCTAAAGTAGTCATTTCATTACTACATATATCACAGACTGATCATAATGGGCATCTTTTTCATTAGCACTTTTGGACATGATTTTATAGAGATTTCCATTTTGATGCTATTAGTACACACAATAAAATCGTATTGAGTTGGTTTATCTATTCAGTTTTCTAAGTTTCAGTTGTTTCCAAACTTTGATGGATACTTCACTGGATCTGTGATCTCATCAATATGGCTACTCCCTCCAGCAATATAGACCACATTCCATACATGCCCTGTCCATCCTGTGTGACTTTTGTCCATGTCTTCCTTTAATTCTCTATGAGGGATCCATTCAATGCACTGGGGACCTTCCTCTAGAGAACTTGTCAGAAATTTGTTACCTACCATTATTATATTCACAATGAGTTTAGGGAAAATGAAAGAGAAAACATGATTATCATATGTCACTTGTAGAGCAGTATTGTTAGGTTTGATTTTCTCACAAGTAGATTCATAAGTCAGTGATATGAATTTTAATCTTTTCAAGGAAGCTAACATGCCACGTACTGCCTGCTTCCTCTTGTTCCATGATCCCAGCTCATTGAGTGTCATGTGAAATTTTATTATCCAGAACATGCTTTTCAAAATTATGAGTTAGGTTAAAGTTCCAAGAGTAAACCCATTAGCATGATTAGCAGAAGAGAATAGTAATTCTGGAAACTAGTTATTGATTTACTTATTCTAAGTGATGTTTTTCTCTCTCTTTGTTTAGAAAATTCCCTACTTCGGTATATGAGCAATGAAAAAATTGCTCAAGAAGAATACATGTACCAGAGAAATAGCAAGAAAGATACAGGGAAAAAGTCAAAAAAGAAGGGAGATAAGAGTAATAGTCCAACTCACTATTCCTTGCTACCTAGTTTACAAATGGAAGCATTAAGACAGGACGTCATGGGCACACCTGTGCCAGAGGCCACCTTATATCACGTGAGTAAAATTCTCAAAGGTTTCCTGTTAACTGCCTTTATTACAAGATTTCTATGTGACTTTTGATGGTGGTAGAGGTGGAGGTGAGTGGTAGAGTGTGAATTATTTTTACTGTAGCTTGTTACCATTTTATGTGATTGAGTCAGCTCAGTGGGTTGTGGACAGAACACAGCCTCTGGAATCCAGAAGACAAATTCAAATCTACCGTCAGAAAAGTACTAGTTCTGTGACCCTGGAAAAATCACTTAACCAGTATTTGACTCAGTTTTTGCATCTTTAAAGTTAGGATAATAACAGCACCTACTCTTGAGGGTCAATGTGAAGATGAAATGAGATAATATCTATAAAGTACTTTGCAACTCTTAAAGGGCTATATGAATGCTAGCTTTTATTTCTATGTCATCAAGATTACATGTCCATTCAGGTTCTGTCTTACTGGAATTGAGATAACTTCATAAGGACAAAAAAGGATAATTATGTTTATTTGTTTTAATATGTCTAACACATATTACATATATATACACGTGTGTATATGTATGTATGTATATATATATAATTGTTTTTATGTGAAGGAATGTGTTGATAGAATAGCAATGATATTTTAAAGGATTATAAAAATTTTAATGTCTATATTTTATTTCATCCTTGCTCGTTCTGACTGTGCATCCTGAAGATACAGAGGGTTTTTTTTTTGCTCTAAAGTAAAACTAAATTAAGCGTATAATTTTGAAAAAAAGAGGAAATCTGTTAAGATAATGGGAGTATTCACACACAAATTAATAATCCTCAGCAATGAAACTGAAGAGAATAAAATGCTAGGGAAATGACAAATATCCTCTCCCCCACTGGGATTTGCTCCAGACAGATAATTTAAAAGTTGAAACTCTTAGACCATCATCAAAGACAAACAGTGAAGTTTTCTATGCTCTGTTGAAGTACAAAAATGTTGGGCTGTAGTTAAACAGACTTAATCATAGGTTAATGAAACTCAGAATTCTTTCATTTTTAAAGCATCTAATTGCTTTCAGCATTCAAAGAGAGACTAGCTATTATACAGAATTTTGCAGTGAACTGTGGTATTTAGAAGAGAGAAATGTACTCAAATTCATTGTTTCATTTATGGGGGAAAAACACACAAAGAAAGCAAAAATATCTAGGAAAAGCTAGAGCAAATCAGCTGATTAGCTAAATAAACTTAGAAAAGTAAATAAGTAGCATGTTGTGGCCCTTGGAACATAATATGTGAGATTTGGTGTGGGAGTACTGTTGCGACCTAATTGTAGTTACTGCTGTAATAAAGTGTGTTTGGAACAGATGGGTTTCTATCGTGCCCTAATGGAGCAAACTATCTATTCATTTGTTGGAACAACATGTTTGTCTGAAGGCTGTCTTAGTAGCTACCCTGTTTGATTCTTCAACATCATTGAGAGGTCCTGTGGAGCTGATAGCATTGTTGATAATGCACTTCAATTAATAAAGTCTAAGAGACTATGAAACACTCATTTCCTTTCCCTGCCACATTCCCAATTGTACATCAACTCATACTCAATAGATCTGTTCAACCAGCAACTTCTGCTCTTGCCAACACTTTCAGCTGGGATACAGCATCTTAATAGCAAAACCTTTGAGCAGTGAGGGAAAATGCATAAGCAGCGTGTGCAGTAATCAGAAAAATTAGAGCAAATGATTCCTGTAGTGGGAGATTTATCCATGTGGAGGTTGATTGGTTTATAATGGGTTTCAATAAGTTTATTAACATAGCAATTTCAGGGCTCTAAATGTGTTTATAAATTACATTCCATTCTGAATATTTTACACTGAAACCAAAAGAATTTATCTAAAAAAAGCTTTAAAGTCAAATGCAGCCCTAAAAAAGAAAACTGCAAATTTATTTCAACATTTGGTCATGTTAGAATGTTTCTGGTTTTCCCTCTAATTATAAACACAATTTTATTTCATTTTTTCACAGCCATCATAAATGTCAGTTTATCTAGAATGACTGGGGAGTGAGTTGTTCTAGTTAATTAAATATTCTAGATAATTGAATTGTTTTCCCATACACCATGCAGGAATTCCATCTCCAACCAATGTGTGAGGAGAGGCTACTTTTCATTTCTCCAGTCTTGTGATCTCATTGCTGGAGGGATAAAAGAGCAGCAGTGACAGTGAAATCCTTCAAGGAGAATAAAAATCAGGAAAGGATTGAGGGTATGGTGGCAGTAGCCATCTTGCATGTTGGCTAGATAAGACTTTGAGCTCTAATGGTGGATTCCAGTCCATTAGTCTAGAATCCCACAATACCTCTGCTATAGTGGTTTCTAAAAAAAAAAAAAAATTCGATAAAATTCACTTAAGAATCAAACTATCAAACAAAATTTAATTAGTGCCATTGTTGTAGGATAGAGCCCTCTAGAAATAGGATTTGGGACTGAATATTCCCTAAGGGCAGTACGCTAAAATTTTCCCAGAAAGTTCCCTTTTGGGCAAATTGTTCATAAAAGCTCATCTATTCTCCATGTCATTCTCATAAAAGAGGACTACACACACACACACACACACACACACACACACACAACCTGTTATTTGAGTTTTCTGGTTAAGATTGTAGGTTAATTTCTCTCTCCTACCTTAATACCTCTCTCTGCCCGCCTAAGAACAACTTAAAGCATTAAGAGTTCCTTCAAGTATCACATTCTATCAGGGAGATCAAAGAATGTCTTAATTTGTGTTTTAATGATAGTTAAAAGTATCACTCAATAGTAGTCTATATAGTGCTTCCCTATTCACTTATAAACTCATAAAATGTCAGAGCTGGAAGAAATCTAGCAAAAACTGTGTAGCCCACCCCCTTATTTTGTAATGAGGCTTGGAGAATTGAAGCATTTTGCTCAAGATTCAAGGTCATGTGGGTAGTCAAAAATCTGATAATTTTTATTTTTCTCCATTAGTAGTTGGTTTTCAGACACAAAGCTGTCCAGAATCACACCTGTGATTAACATCAACTAAAAGATCCACATAGCTCCTACAAACCTTGTAGAATCTAGTGTAATGCAATTCCTAATACAGAAATTGGAAGACCTGAAGAGAATAGATATGTAAAATCATAGCTAGATTACCTACTTTTAGGAGAAAGTTTCAAGGGTAAAATTACAGGCATTAGCCAGAACTTAAGAAAATCTATCTGTGACATTATTTTGATAGCTTTCTACTTCATTTTAGAATGTTTTTCCTTTATGAATCTTAATTGTTTAGAACATTTTGAAAAGTCTATTTTAAGGGAAAAAAATATTCTGCAATAGATCTACCAACTTTATCATTAAAGTACTTAGAGCCAAGATGGGGTGACCAAAATTTGGCTTCCATTGTAACAATGAAAAACCATATACTTTATTTTCCCAATTATTATTTTTGTTGTTGTTGTTTAGTCAATTAGTTGTGTTCAACTCTTTGTGATCCTATTTGGTTTTTTCTTACCAGAATAGTTCATCATTTCCTTCTCTGGACTATGTTACAGGTGAGGAAACAAGCAAACAGGGCTAAGTGACTTGCCCATATTTGAACTCTGATCTTCCTGACTTCAGGGACAGTGTTCTATCCACTGTACCACCTAGCTGCCCATAGAATTTATTTTTATGTAAACTCCTCAACCTGGCATTTTAAGCCCTTCATAATCTAAACCAAATCTGTCTTTCTAGTAGGCTTCCTTTCCTACTTTATTCCTTTTCATATACATAGCCAAACTGATATTATCAGACTGATACACTCCTTATACAGGGCACTCCTCCAGTCTCTCTGCCTTAGTACTGACTATGCTGCAGACCTTCAATGTATTCCCTCCTAGCTCTTAGAAGCCCTCATTTCCTTCAAGGTTCAGCTCAAATACCATCTTCTAGCTTAAGCCTTTCCTAAAGCCCCCTCCCAGATGCTAGCCCCTTCCTTCCATAATTATTTTGTATCCATTTTATATACCTATTTGTTACATCCTTTCTGTCTCAGCAAGCTCCTTGATGGCAGTAGCTTTTTAAAACTTTTGTCTTCATAGCCTCAGTACTTCAGCACCTTAATATCCTCAGTACCACAGTACCTGGCATGTAGAAGGCTTTTATTAAATTCTTGTTGCTTACTTGACTGATTAATTTATTTTAATCCCTTCTCTAAACTGAGTTTTTAAAAATCCAATAAAAATTAAAAAATCCAATAAAGTAACAACTGAATTAGGAAATCCCAAAGCAAAATACCATGTGAAGTCTAGGATGGGGAATATAAGTAAGGGAGAAGGGTCAGAACTTCATGGAGGATGTGAAATTTGAATTTCATTTGAAGAGATAGAGGAATTTAATGAGTGAAAAGGAGTAGGCATAAGGCAAATGTGAGGAATGACATAGTTGAGAAAATCAGGGGTTATTGGTGTTCTTGGGGGAGGTGCATACCATTTCCAAATAAAGTTGAAAAGATTAAGCAATACCAGATGGCCAAAGACTTTGAATGTCAAGAAAAGAGTCATCAGTAGGGAATCATTGAATATTTTAACAGAATATTGAAATTACTATATCTTGACAAAATGAAGACTACTCTGAGAGTTAAGGACAGATTGGAGGGGGAAGAAATTAAACGTGGGAAAATCTGTCAGGAGGCTATTAAAATAATCTAGGAAGATGTATAGCCGAGGCAGCAATAGGAATAGAAGAGGAAAGAGGAATGCAGTAAGATTGTCAGAGTTAACATCTATAGGACTTAGTAATGTAGTATTTGAGAGATAAGAAAGAAATAAGACTCAAGTATGAGAAGACCAAAGGTTCAGATGTGAAGGCTAGATGAATGGGAATGGCAAAGACAGAAAAAAAAACAGATTTTTTTTAAATTTTATGTTTATTTTTAGTTTACATCATTCATTTCCACAAGATTTTGAGTTAAAAATTTTCTCCCCATCTCTCACCCACTCACCACCCCAAAACAGCAATCCCATCGTATATGACCTCCCCCAATCTGCTCTCTCCTATATCCTCCCCCATGCCTCCCGACTTTCCAGTAGGGCAAGATGGATCTCCATACCCCTGTGCCTGTATATCTTATTTCCCAGTTGCATGCTAAAAAAATAATACTAATAATATATTTTTTAAACATTTGATTTTAAAATTTTGAATTCCAGATTCTTTCCCTAACTTCTTCATCACCCACCCTTACTGGGAAGATAAGGGATTCAATATAGGTTGCACATGTGTAGCTATGCAAAACACTTCCATAGTGGATATACTGTGAAAGACTGACTATATTTCCCTCAATCCTATCCCACCCCCACTTATTCCATTCTCTTTGACCCTGTCCCTTTTCAAAAGTGTGTGCTTCTAACTACCCTCCCTCCCAAACTGCCCTCCCTTCCATCATCCCCCCTGTCATCCCCTTCCCCTCTTCTCTCCTGTAGGGCAAGATACTCTATTTAGTGTGTATGCCATTCCCTCCCTAAGCCAAATTCAATGAGAGTAAGGTTGACCCATTCCCTTTTGCCTTCCTGTTCTTCCCTTCTATTATAACATTTTTTCCCTTGCCTCTTCTATATGAGATAATTTACCGCATTCTATCTCTCCCCAACTCCTCTCACTATATTCCTCTTTCACCTCTCAATTTCACCTTTAAAGTATATCATCGCTTCCTTTTCAACTAATCCTCTGCCCTCTGTCTATGTATACCCGTACACATATATACACACACTCACATATTCATACTCACATATACCCTCCTTATATGGACATATACATTTATATTCCCTTCAACCATCCTCCTACTTAGAAAAGTTTCATAAGTTACAATTATTGTTTTTCCATATAGGAATGTAAATAGTTCAACTTTGATAAGTTCCTTATGATTTCTTTTCCCTTTTTACCCTCTCATGCTTCTCTTGCTTCTTGTATCTGAATGTCAAATTTTCTATTCAGCTCTGGTTTTTTCATCAAGAATGCTTGAAAACCCTCTATTTCATTGAATGACCATATTTTCCCCTGAAACGTGATACTCAGTTTGCGGGTAGGTGATTATTGGTTTTAATCCCAATTCCTTTGACCTCCAGAATACCATATTCCAAGCCCTTCAATCCCTCAATGTAGAAGCTGCCAGATCCTGTGTTATCCTGATTGTGTTTCCACAATATTCAAATTGTTTCTTCCTGGCTGCTTGTAATATTTTCTCCTTGATCTGGCAACTCTGGAACTTGGCTATAATATATTCTTAGGAGTTTTCTTTTGTGGATCTTTTTCAAGAGGTCATTGGTGAATTTTTTCAAGCTCTATTTTGCCCTCTGGTTCTAAAACATGAGGGCAATTTTCCTTGAGAATTTCTTGAAGGATGATTTCTAGGTTCTTTCTTTGATCATGGTTTTCAGGTAGTCCAGTAATTTTTAAATTAGCTCTCCTGGATCTATTTTCCAGGTGAGCGGTTTTTCTGATGAGATATTTCACATTGCCTTCTATTTTTTCATTTGTTTGGATCTGTTTAATAGTATCTTGATTTCTCATAAAGTCATTAGCTTCCATTTTCTCCAGTCTAATTCTGAAGGAATGATCTTCTTCAGTGAGCTTTTGAGATTCTTTTTCCATCAGGCAAATTCAGCTTTTTAAGGCATCCTTCTCCTCATTGGCTTTTTGAGCCTCTTTTGCAATTTGAGTTAGTCTATTTTTTAAGGTGTTATTTTCTTTAGTCAGGTTGTTGACTTGTTTTTCATGATTTTCTTCCATTGTTCTCCTTTCTTTTCCCAATTTTTTCTCCACTTCTCTTATTTGTTTTTCAAAATCCTTCTTTAGCCCCTCTATGGCCTGTAACCAATTCATATTTTTCTTGGAAGCTTTTGATGCTGGAATTCTGACTTTGTTGTCTTCCTGCCATTCCATGCTTTGATCCTTTTTGTCCCCAAAAAAGGAATCTAAAGTTGAATTATTGTGCTTACTTTGCTTCCTTTGCTTGCTCATATTACCATTCAATTACTTGACTTTTGAGCTTTTTGCCACAGTAGAACCCTGCTTCCAGAGAAGGGAGCTTTGTCCCAAATTGCTAGGATTTTTGCAGCTGCCAGAACTATTAGTTGGGTGCCCTCTCTGAAGCCTCCACAGGCTCTGGCACCTGGTCACACATCCCAGGACCTCCACCCAAGACAGCAATCCAGATCCAAGCAGGTTAAAGCAAGAGCAATTACCCCTCAGAATGGTCACTTAAACCCCTACAATCTGCAGGCCAGAAGCTCTGAAACAGCCACCTGGTAGAGGCTGCAAGGCCACCGCACCTCAGTGGCTTCTCCCTCCAGGGGGCAGAGGCCAGACCTCACTCTCAGACCCCCTGTTCTCAAAGTCCACACTGACATTTTACTTTGCCTTTGGCATTTATGGGTTGATAATTCTGGAAACCGCCACACCTTCTAGTGATCCACTCTCCCAAAGTCTGCTCCAGTGGCAGCTGGTTTGGGTCACCTAAGGCTAAAACTGCGGGCTCATGTGGGGCTGGGCTTGGCTCCCACTGCAATGGACCCTTCCTGCTGACCTGATGGACTGCCTTCAGTGGGAGATTTGTTTCTCTTTGTCACTTTGTGAGTTTTGTAGCTCTAAAGTTTGTTTAGAGTCATATTTTATAGGTATTTGAGGTGATTATGGGGGGAGCTCATGGAATTCTCCTGCTTTTACTCTGCCATCTTGGCTCTACCCTCAAAAGAACAGATTTAAAGGTGAAATAGAATAAGCTCAGGTTCGAATATGTTTGTTTTGAAGCACTGGGATACTATACCAGTAGAGATATTTTGTAGGCAGTTTGAGGTACAAGACCAAAGTTTACAAGAGAGTAATGGACTATCAGCCTCCATTCTGGACAAATTGGTCTACTTGCAATTCTGTAATTCCATCTCCTACTGCCATACTTTTCATAGACTGGCCTGGAATTCACTCCTTTCTCACCTATAAGAAAGCTCACTTTTTTTAAGTAGCATCTCATGTGTAACCTCTTATGGAAAACCTTTCCTGATCCCACTATTTGTTAGTGTTTTCTCTCTCCTCAAATTAACATGTACATACTTTGCTCACTATATGTAATATTCTTCCAGTACAATATGCACTTCAGTGTGGGAATGTTTAATTTTTGCCTCTTAATCAAGCACAGGTCCATATATTATTTCATTATTGTATTGAAATGGGTTGGAGATGGATATTTGGTTGAAGCCATGATGGTGAATGAAGAGGACAGAGACTAGGACCAGAGACTGAAACTTCGGGGGGGGGGGAGGGGCTCTATTAAGGGATTGGAAAGAAAATAGAAGGCTACCCTATTCATATGCACACAAAGAACTCTCCCTCCCCCAATTTCTTTAAGAATCCCTGTTTAAAATCTTTCGGATCAATTCAGTTAGAACTAGAAGAGAAACTATTAGATATGAGGGGAAAATTTTTGACATAGACATCTCAGCACTTTTGTGGCAGTTTAAAAAAGTGGAAAATAGAATCATGAAGACCTGTATTATGTGAATACAATTAAATAGTGTTTTATTTTAAGAACTGGTGTTTATAAATAATTCAGAGAAACCTAAGAAGATTTGTAAAATCTAATAGAAAAATAAGGAGAGACTGAACAAATACATTTATATGTGTATGTGTGCTTATGTGTGTATCTGAATACATACATGTGCATATACATGTCATAAGAATATCACATGTATGTATATACTTACAAACATATCTACATATGTATACAATGACTGCAAGATAAATGAAAACAGTACTAAAAGGCAACTAAATTTATTCATTTATTTATTTTTGCAAAGTCTGGTTTTTGTCATTGAGAATATTTAATGAAACATAATGCCTTTTTTCAATGGGGTGGAGAGGGAAAGGTACTATTGGTGCAGAACATAATATATGCTATTAGAAATTTTTGTTACATTAGTTAATTTCGCTTTACTTTTCTGTGTTATAAGGAAAGATGCAACATGTATGGTGGTGTATTAAGAAATCACTGAAATATAAAAATGAGTTAACAATAAAACAACCCCCCCAAAAGCTATCATAGACTACCTTACCTTACATTCTTAAATATATCAAGCATATCTTAACAAAAAAAAAAAAAAGAAAACAGAATGCCAGTTAAGGACACAAAAGGAATCACTAAAGATACAAGAGAACCAGGAGATTATATTGTCTCTTAAATAAAGGAAGAAGGAAATATGTGAGAGGATTATCAACCTTGTCAAATACCATCTAGAGTTCAAAGAGTGAGGACAGAGGAAAAAAAGAGATATTTGGATTTGTAAGAAGTCATCGCTGACCTCTGAAAGTATTTTCCAGATAGCCGAAGGAGAAAGGCCACATTTTAGCACAGGGTAATTGGTGAAGACTAGAAGGCATCAGAAGGAGTTAACCCTTTGCAAGAAGTTTGGCAGTGAGAGTAACAGAGACATGGAAGCCAAACTGTATAGAATGGTCAAGGGAAAACTGCTGTAGGATTGCAGACATGTGAATATATATATATGTGTGTGTGTGTGTGTGTGTGTGTGTGTGTGTGTGTATTTTTTTTAATGATAAGTTCAGTCATTTTCAGTCTTGTCCAACACTTTATGACCCCATTTAAGATTTTCTTGGCAAACATATTGGAGTGGTTTGCCATTTTATTCTCCAGCTCATATTACAAATGAGGTAAATGAGGAAAACAAGGTTAAGTGATTTGCCAGGATCATACAGCCAGTATGTCTGAGACCAGATTTGAATTTAGAAAGATGAGTCTTCTTGACTTCAGGCCTGGTACTCTATCCACTGCACCACCTAGCTAAAAGATGAGTCTTATTACTATCCTAAAGTTTCAAAAAGGGGGGAAGGGGGAAAATTTGTTGCTGTTACTGTTATTGCTTCTGTTGCTGCTTCAAATGCTTCAAAGGTAGATTTGTCTTAACTCTTTAAGAAGTATTTGTTCTTAAACTTCCTTTTAATGAGATACCAGACCTGACTTGATTTCTATCCAACTTCCTCCCTTCTTTTACTGGCACAGAGGGAATACCAACAGGCATGTTAATATTTTTATTAAGCTAAGGCAAACACATGGCATCACTATGAAACTAAAGAACGAGCAGGTGTTCCGAAAGATCTATTGGGGGAGGAGGGATATATAAAACAATACAGTTAAATTGTCTTGGACCTTTGAGGCACAAAAATGTGAGCATTAACACATACCCACACTTTGTATAGTTGCTTAAACCTATTAGACTTTGCAGGAATTTGTTTTTCCTCCTTCAATCCATTTTGTCTAAAACTTTTGCTTTCAGCAATTGAATTTCACTGAGAACATGGGATCTTTACATTAAAGACCCTATACTTTGTTCATCTTTCTTGTTCAGATCTTCTGCCCTGACTCCAAGAAACTTTACTATTTACTATTCCTCATTCTTCTCATGTCTTCTTCTACATCCTCACATAAATAACCAAGTTGTGCCTGATGCATACAACTCATTTCTTTTATGGTTCTAGCTAACTAAAATCTTTCCCTTCCAGGCCCAGCCTAGTTGCCACCTGCTCCACAAAGCCTTCCCAGATCCTTTTAGCTAAAAGTGATCTCCTCTCAAAGTGTTCATGTAGAACTTTATGTGAATATTTCCTTTCCTTTTAAAATTTGAATAAACCATCTATTTCAGGGTTTCACTGTTACTTTCCTTTAAATGGTTATTTCTTAATAAAGAGGATTCAGAATGTTATGGAAAGGATTGTAAAGTGAATTGTTTAGAGAAATTGGTGACATTTACGTACTCAATGTGTATATAGCATGGTAAAAATATGTAAAACAAACAGAATTTTTAAGAATTGGGCAGAAAATAAACAAATCACTTAATTTGAAATTTTAGGATTTTTTCTGTATAAGATTCCAACATGAATAACTGTAGTAATATTTAGAAAGCAAGAGTTGGATGTGTTGGCTTATGAATATAAATGAAGCTACAAGGGAAACTGAGGCTGGTGGGTCTCTTGAACTTGGGATTTCTGAGACAAAAATAAGCTCTGATGATCAGGTGTCTATACTAAATTCGTCATCAATATGTAAACCCAGGGGGAAGCAGAGGATGGATGGCACCAGGGTGCAGAGAGAGAGAGAGAGAGACAGGGACAAAAAGAGAGACAGAAGCAGAGAGAGAGAGAGAGAGAGAGAGAGAGAGAGAGAGAGAGAGAGAGAGAGAGAGAGAGAGAGCGCAGAGGCAGAGATAAAGACAGAGATAAAGACAGAGAGATAGAGACAGAAGACTTAGAATAAAGAAATATGAATTCTAGCTGTGGCTTTATTTACTAAGCCAACTAAGTATTAGATACAGCATCAGACATGGAGCCAGAAAGATCTAAGTTTAAAACCTGCCTCAGCCATTTAGAAAATGGGTGACTGTTAAGTAAGTCACTTAATTATTTTACACCTCAGTTTTCTCATCTGTAAGATATGGATAAGAATCATATCTAACTCACAGAATTGTTGTGAGAATCAAATAAAAAGCCATCTTAAAGCACTTTACCAACTTTGTTTTGCTAGATATAAATGACATTATGAGTATTACTGAGTAACCATGGAAAATCATTTAATTGCTTTTAGACTCAGTTTATTAATTAGCCAAGTGGGAATAATAAGGTTAATGTGACCTACCTCTAAGTGCAGTTATGGAGAGAGCACTTTGTAAACACTAAAGCATTACATGAATATGAATTATTATTTTTATGGACCCCCTTTAGGCGAAGAGGAGGTTTTGGAGCTCATCACCCATATTATCCAGGCACTTGGCAGATTTTTGTATGTGGTAATTTGCCCAGATTAAAACCTTTAAAACGAATTCACAAATAAAATAAACATTAATTTTAGACCTTCATGTTAGGAGTCCAGAACAGCTAACATTTAAGTATGATTCTAAAGAAAGCATGTAAGCAATGAATACCCTACTTTTAGAACCTAAAAAGCAGCAACACAGATTTTGAGTAGGTGTCTCAAAACCTGAAATGTTCCTTTTGTACCAATCTGACATATGTTGCTCGGTCCTAATCTTCATTGCTTGGAATCTTCTTGTTGGCATTCATATATGGCAGTTTAATGATGTTTCATTTCTGGTGCATGCAATATAATTTTAGTCTTTCCAATTACTTTGCAAAGGTTTTTTTATGCAGAACTTTTCAAAAATATTTTCAAAATGTATCTGATATAAAAGAGGAAACCTTGCCTAAAAGAAATGTCCTGCTAATGTCAGCATATTTGATACTTATAATGAGTTTCGCCTCTAATTATAATTAGATTTTAATTTTTACTCATGAGTAATATAACTTGCCAGACAAGTACATTGTGTCAGTGTCAAAGTAACTAATAGAAATTTACTATGAAAATAGGAAAAGGAGAATGGAAGACTTCAAGTATTTCTCATTCACGTAACATAGAAAATTTGCTCATTTCTGGACCATGCTGGGAAAATCAGCTATTACTAGAATTGATCTATATAACCTCCTTGAGCAGGGATTGTTTCATTTGTTATAATTGTAACCCCATGTGCCTAAAATAGTGACTGGCATTAATTTACCTGCTTAGTAAATACGTGTTGATCAGTTAATTTGGACTTGATCTCATATAATGCAGCAAGATATTTTCTTACCAGGTCAACACAATTATGTTAGCAACAGTCCCCCCAGTTGTTGGTTTATTATTTCTAGTTTGTACACAATCCTCCATAGAGAAAGAGAATTTACGAGTGGAATAGTTCTGTTTTCTCTTTTCCATTTGTGGTTGTTATTGTCATTTTTCAATCATGTCCTATTCTAACCCCATTTGGGGTTTCTTGGCAGAGATACTGTAGTGACTTGCTATTTTCTTTTCCAGCTCATTTTATAGATAAAGAAACTAAGACAAACAGGGTTTAGTGACTTTCCCAGAGTCACACAGCTAGTAAGTGTCTGAGACCAAATATGAGGTCAGGAGGATGAGTATTCCTAACTCCAGGCCTGGCACCTGATGCCCCCTGACATTTGTTAGTATTATAAAATCAGTCCCAAACACAAGCTCTTTACCTGCTCTTTTTATCCCATTTCTTCTGCTATCAGCCCTTTATCTCTGCATGTAAAGAATTCCATAAGGTATTTGATATAAAATTATATAGAATTATATATGGAATTATATTAGGAATATAGAATTTTCAAGGTCAATCAGTAGCATGCTGAATAGAGACCCACTATATTAGGCTTTATAAATGCAAACTATACTTAAAATTAAACATCTTTTTTAATGAAGAATATACTAAAATGAAAGGCAGATAGGTGGCACAGTGGATGGAGCACTGGTCCTGGAGTCAAGAATTCATCTTCCTGAGTTCAAATCTGGCCTCAAACACTTTCAAGTTGTGTGACCCTGTTTGCCTCCATTTCTTCATCTATAAAATGAGCCGAGAAGGAAATAGCAAACTGCTTCAGTGTCTCTGCCAAGAAAACCCCAAATGGGGTCAGGAAGAGTTGGACATTACTGAAAAAAAAACCTGACCAACAACAGACTTTTTTTCTGAATAAAAAGCTGGCAGTTCTGAAGTCTTTTTTTTTTAATCGGTGACCTTATATAAATTTATTTCTCCTTCTAATCCAATTTTCTCATTTGCAAATTGAGAACAACGTTGCATAGTTCCTTTAAAGATTAGTGAACCTGGGAGAGGGGAGGAATAGAAATACCAAATAAATTCTCAACATTATTATAATATGATTCAGCCCCAACCATAGAATATTTTTTAATTCATCGTGTCTTTAACCTTCCCCACTTTTGTTCTTGTTTTAGCTTAAACTATCATCGATGTATCTCAAAGGGAAGAAATATTAGATGTTAGAAATGTTAGAAATCAATCAACAAGCATTTATTATGCTCCTTACCTCTGTCTAGCACAGGTCATACAAAGGAAAAAAGCAGAGAACTCTCTATGGAGCTTGTATTCTGTCAAGGAACACAAAGTATCAGGTCTAAATGAAAGAGAGGGGGAGGTGAAAAGTATTTTTAAGATAACATTTCTAGTAGATGAATTGTAGCGTGTGTGTGTGTGTGTGTGTGTGTGTGTGTGTGTGTGTGTGCCTCTGTGTGTGCGTGTGTATTTGGGTGTGTTTAGTTTTGTCTCCTTGTAAAGTTTCCCTATTGTAAAGTATTTTCACCTGGTCAAGGACTCTGACTAAGCCCCAAATACAAGAAATTATCACAGAAGTTCCCCTCCCACAGGACGTGATTCCATGGCAAAGGATCACTTTTCAAAGCTCCAGTGGGCATGAATGATCTTTTTGCTCATTAGGGAATTTCAATGAAAGCTCAGATTCCTGGAACTCACTGCCCTGACTCACAGCTGAAGTGTTTCCTTATTACAGGATATGTATTCTTTCCCAGGACAATTTAGAGAAATAAAAGGAGCCCAAAATTAATGGTTATATCAAATTCTTTCAAAAATAAAACTGTTAAAATGATAGGAAGTGAAACTTATCAGTGAATCATACAGTTTAATTACATGACTTATTTCCCTGAGGTGCGTATGTATAGAATGTCCCCAAAGTCTGACTTTGGGGACATGCTGTTAAAAAAAAATAAAGACTCGTTTCTTTAAGTCAAGTTACTGTATGCATCAGCTTCTGTTTTGTCCTACTTGGTAACATTCTAAACAATATGTTGACTCTGCATTCTGTATTAGTGGGTTATTCAGAATATTTCTTTTTTAAATTTATCCTTCACATGTTAACTTATTTCTTCATTTTTCTCTTTTAATCTCCAGCCCCTAGCAAAGTAGAGACAGTATGGTATACTAGAGAGAGTACTGAGCCTGGAATCAGAAAAATCTGGCTTCAAATCCTACCTGTAACATGTAATAGCTTTGTGACAATGGGGTCTTAACCTCTCTGAGTTTCCGTCTCCTCTTCTGTAAAAAGAATTTTTACTAAATGGTCCCTGAGGTCCCCTCTACCTTTCTATCTCTGACACATATATAATAAGGGATTCATATATATGTGATTTGAATTCAATTTATTAACAGGCTCCTACACAGAGGCTTCTAGGTGTGAAATATGGTTTCCAATTCCTTTCCAACCTAGCCCTCTCTAACAGTGAAAAAAGTAAATAAGCCCTACTCTGACTTTTCATGAATTGAAGGCCAAGCATCTGGAATCCCTGAGGATCAGAAGTACCCATTATGAAAAAGGTAGATTTGTAAGATCTGACCATTTTTTGTAAGATCTGACCATTTTAAGTTTGAACACTTATTGGGCATCCGAAAATGACTGTGCCTTTAACATGGAACATGATATGTGACTTTGCATGTTAGTTTCTGGCTGGAAGTTTGAACGTAGTACACTACAGGATGATTTTTCCCCATAGAATTGAAGGTGATAGAATTAAAATACTGAACTTTCCCATTCCAGGAAGGTTTATCCTGATAAAAGGGAGCTAAATGATGACAATCCACAATGAATCCAGTGGAAAAGTGCATCACACTCAACAATGAAGACACAAGAAATTTGAGTGGTGGAGCAATCAGACTGAGGGCTGGAAAAGTTTATGCTTTATAGTTGTTTTTATAAGTTCACATCTAGAAGGGACATTGAGCACTCTTTTATCAGTAATAACTCAGGTTGCCTTTCCTGACAAGCTTCAGGGTTAGCGGGGACTTCTGTGCCTAGATAAGACTGCAGGAGTCATCTACCCCCTCATTTTACAGATAAGGAGACTGAGACCCAGAGAAGCCACAGTCTCACAGATAGTAAGTGGCAAGGCCTGGGATCAGACTCTTTGTTATTGTTATTCAGTTGTTTCAGTCATATCCAATTCTTTGTGACACCATTTGGGGTTTCCTTGGCAAAGATATCATGATGCCATTTCCTTCTCCGGCTTATTTTATGAATGTGGAACTGAGGCAAACAGGGTTAAGTGACTTACCCAGGGTCACACAGCTAGTAAGTGTCTGAGATTGTAAAGTAAGACACCACTAAGTGTCTCACAGTTAGAAAGTGGCAAAGCCTGAGATTAAGACCCAAATCTCCTGAGTTATCTGTCACAAGAATAATCATTAGGGGGCGTCTAGGTAGTGCAGTGAATAGAGCACTGACCCTGGAGTCAGGACAACCTGAATTCAAATCCAGCCTCAGACACTCGACACACTTACTAGCCATGTGACTCTGGGCAAGTCACTTAACCCCAATTGTCCTCCAAAAAGCAAAAAAGTAATAATAATAATAATAATAATCATTACTCTATCTGTGGCTAAACAGGTGCTCATCTTTGGATCACTGATTTCCTCATCAGTATGGACACGGGGCTTTAAAGTTGCACTAAGTTTTAATTGATATTGAAAGAAAATGTGATTACAGTTCTAGCCCTCTACCCTGAGTTTTCCTTATATTTGCAAAACTAAGATGCTATAATGAGATCTCTCTTTCATGAGGTTTTGGTAAATGATTACTAAATGATATTATAAATGCCTTTGAACCAGAACAGCAATATCATTTGCTAATTGAAATAAAATTCACAGAAACACATCAGTGGGAGGTGGGTTAATACAAGCTTGTTAGCCTTACTTATATCTCTCAGGCTGTGTTGGACACTTGTTCTTAAATATCTCTATTATACAGCTTCTGTCACACTTCATGTGGGGAACAAAAGGAAAATCATAAATAGATGGATTCATGCCAAAGAATCATTCCTTTCACTTTCTCTCACTTTCTTTTTTTACTCCCAAGTTACACGAATTTATATATGTTGCTTTCCAAATTGTCAGGGATTATCAGCAACCTTTTCCCCTGACTTCACTCAGTCCGTTAGTTGAAGCATTTCTCTAATAATGGATGACTTTCTTTCTGAGGTTTTGAGTCCTCTTCAAAAAAGGGAGGGGGTATTTTGGCCATTTTCCTGACAATTCTGATATGTTCAAATTCCTTTAGATGAAGCATTGACCCTGTCATCTTTTTTTTTTACTTTTTGTAGATCCCTTCCAGCAGCAACTTCTTTCTTAACTTACCAGTTTGTAGCCTTAAAAAAGTCTTACTTGGAATGGGCAGGTAGCATTTTCCAGTCAATGAAAACCCAGGTTACGTTTGCTGCCAAACTTTCAGAGTTAGCATGTACCACACTGTTCCTGGAAGGCTTGATACACAATGCCCTGCCATTGCTCAGAGATAATCTAGCATGTACCATCAAAACATATGTCAGGATGTCCCACTCTCCTCAGGGGCTCAGCGTAATGTTATGGAACCATATGTTGGCTGTTTCAGTGCTAGGATATTCAGAGGCAATGGAATGCAAGAAGGGAAGCCCTGACATAGTAATTTAAAGGGATATGTTAGGGCACATCTATTAAAAGAAACCTTAAGAGCACATCTTTATGTGCCATGACATATTTCAGATCTCTTAAGTAAATATTTTTTATTTAAGATTTTTTCTCCTCCAGCTACTCTGCACAATCACATACACACACACACACACACACACACACACACACACACACACACACCCCACATCTCCTCCATCACCACCCTGACTTGCCCAGATTTAGCATTCTTTGGATTATGCCAAAATATAGAATCTAGATAAATTCTTGCTTTTAGGCTACTTAATTAGAAAATATCCTCTCTCCTTAGACAATAGAAAGAGGTATTGAGGTATCTTTGTCTCAAGTGCTTGAAAATTGCTTAGCAATTTTTCTTATCAATAAAGTAATTTTTTTTAGTCACTGAAGAATCTAAGTATTTTGCAGAAAATTAAAGCAAGAGGAAGTTGCTTCATGGCAACAAGAGAGAGGAATTTGATTGCAAATTTTTCTTTAAGCTTACAACTTGAGAAGAATCTATTATGGGCAAAGCTTTCGAAAAGAAACCTAAGAAATTGTTGACTTCTTCCAAAATTGAAATAAACACTTCAAAAAAATTCAGGAAAAGAATGACCCAAATTTCCACCACCACCACCACCACCACCACCCCCCCCCCCCCCGCCGCCTTCCCCATACAAAAAGTGTTGTGGGATGAGGGTGGCATTGGCGGGATGGGAGAATTGAACAGAACATCTGTGAACAAAAATGAGAAGACAAATGGTCTTTTCAAACAAAGGTCTGAAAAAGCATCTTTTATAGCCAGTCCAACAGAATGCTATTGCATGCATCACCATGGTCAAGAAGATTACCAACAATGCTTCCATAATGGTCCTTTATTTTAACACATTCTATTTTTGTACATGGAATTATGAATTCAACACATTCATTCAGGGTTTATCATGTAATTATTTGCATAAATATCTTTTGACAGAGATTTAATACACTTCTGTCAGTCACATCTTGAATTTAAATTTGAACTGTAAAATACAATAAAGAAGTCTCAGGATCAAGATTATTAACAGGGTTGGGTAAAGTAATGTACCTTTAAATGTACCAAAAGGATTTAGCCCATTAGGAAATGGAACATTCAGTAACATTAAGCAAGCTTATTGCTGGCAAAGAAGCAATTCACATTACAGGAAAGGGCTTCCTCTGTTTTGAAACAATCGGCTGATTTGTACATAGAAGCCTCATAATCCTCCAGGTGCTTTGATGAGTGTTACCAGAGATTAGAGTTTGTAGAGAAATCTTGGAAAGATAGTTTCAAAGTAGTTTGGGTGAGGCTAAACATCAAGGAAAAAAGTATATAAAAGGTTAAAATAAATGTTATAGATGGTGGAATTAGGGGGATATATCAAGTATCTTTCTTTAACATATCATCAAAATAAATACACATTTTAAATGCTTTATACATCACCATTTCCTGCAGAAGTTTTTTTTTAATTCAATTTTATTTTATTTTCAGCTCTAAATTCTCTCACTCCCTTCTTCCCCTCCCTGACTCACTGAGAAGGCAAAATAAAATAAATCCATTAAAATATATTCATGCAAAACAAATTTCCACATTAGCCATATTCCAAAGAAAGAAAGTTGAATAAAATATACTTAAATTTGTAATCAGTTCTCTCTCTCTCTCTCTCTCTCTCTCTCTCTCTCTCTCTCTCTCTCTCTCTCTCTCTCTCTCTCATAGCATGTTTTATCCTAAGTCCTTCGAATTGTGATCAGTCATTCTGTTAATCAGAGTTATTAAGTTAATTATCCTTAAATTATTGCTGTTATTGGATAAATTGTTCTCCTGGTTTGGGGTTCGACCCAAATTAGTGTATCTATTTTCCCATATTCCCTGCAGTATTTGGTATTTTCCTTTTTAATCATGTTAGCCAATCTGATGACTAAGAAAGAAAGAAATGGTGAAGTGGTACCTCAGAGTTGTCATTTCCTACAGTGTGTTAAAAACTATAAAGGAATCACCACCAGGTAAAGCCAAAAAAGTTCAGAAATTTCTTCAGTCAAAAAAGAGACATATAATAGAATTCCAATATCAATTTAAAGTGTAAACTCATTCACAAAATATTATAGAGTATTATAGGCTAAGATTGATGCTGCAAGGGGGCACACTAGGTAGAGTGCTGAGCCTGAAGTCAGGAAGACTTACCTTCCTGAGTTCAAATCTGACCTCATACCTACTAGCTATGTAACCCTGGTCAAGTTACTTAATGATGTTTGCCTCAGTTTCCTTATCTGTGAAGTAAACTGGAAAAGGAAATGGCAAACCACTCCAGTATCTTTGCCAAGAAAACCCCAAATGGAGTTATCAGGAGTCAAATACAACTGAATAACAACAAAAAAAAAGTCTATAAGATTACTTGTTAATTTATAAAGTTGTGGAGAGGAGTAGAGAGAAAAGCAAGTCTCTGCAAAATTTGGTGTGAGACCCAACCAAGCCTCATTCTTCCAAGAGGATTTGTAGATGAAATTAGAAAGAGGACAACAAAGAGACAGGAGACAGAGATCTGCCAATATTTCCATACAAAACTCGTTTCACCATTGTGGACCTGCCATATTTAGACTATAGGACCTCTGTCTGTGTACACACATGAAAGTGGACATGGAAATACCACCAAAGAAGACAAAGCCATAAAGAATATCTATACTAAACCAAGCACACACAGAAGAACCCCATGCTGAAGGTGGAACAATTTTTGATACCTGGGGGGAAAAATGCAAAGTCTCAGAATGAGAATCACAGAAATTTTAAAATCAGAAAGGCCCATCTTATCCAAACCACACCTGAAAGGTAGAGACCCTATGATATACCAAACAAGTGGTCATCCAGGATCTGATGGAAGATCTCCACTATGGGAAAATCCATTGTCTCTTAAAACAGCCTATTCCCACTTTGGAACAACTTTAATTGTTAGAAAGTTTTGGGTTTTTTTTTTTCCTGATGCACTTAAATTTTCCTCTTTGCAACTTCTATTTATTGTTCCTGGTTCTATCGTCTTGGATAAAATAGAACAAATCTAATACCCTTCCACACAATAGCCCAAATACTTGAAAATTCCTGACATTCCAAGTCTTCTCTTCTCCTGGCTAACCATTGCCAATTCCTTCACCCTGCATATGACATGAATTTGAAGCTCTTGTGGTTGCCTTTGTAGAAATTTTCTAACTCTCCTAGACATTCCTTCCTAAACTATGGCACCCAAAACTGAACACAATATTCCTACTACTATTAGATCAGTGCAGTGAAGATAGGTTGCCTCTACAATGTTGGAGGGGACACATGTCAATAACATCACTGACCCTTTGAAATATTGACTTATATGCCTGTTCTGTTTAATAATGAGGTTACATAAATGGAACCTTATTTAAGATTTCCTCTTTCTCAATTGACCATAGACAACTATTTGATAGTGTCAAGCAGGGGGGAGGTTGTATGTACCACATTTCTATTCTGATGACTTTTCATTAGTGTCTCTCAGTGCTCCTTTGATTAATCATTGGTCATTACCCTCCATAAGAGAAAAATATTCATTCAATTAAATTTCTATCATTCATAATGGAAAAAATAAGATGAGTTCCATTAGGAAAGGCTATATAAGAATATAATTTACACTTCAGGACAACTTAGGCTAGAGACATGAGGAAAATTTTGCTGTCAGGAACTTAAAGTCTATGTGGTAATTTAAATCATTAGAATCTGTTTTAGATGTATAGTTTCTAGTGTAAGACTGTAATTCGGCTAGTAAATAATTTTAATTATTTTGTTCACCTAATTTTAAACCGCTTCAGACAACTTAATTAACTCTGTCAATATAGCAAGTGCTAGTCTACTTTTAAATATTACAAATTCATTTCAGATAACATCTTAGTCTTTAAATATTTAAAGCAGACCTCTGTCACTATCTTCTCTTTGATAGCGATAACACTATTGAGAGCTTAAGAAACCTTATATTTCAAAAGGGGATCTATTGATTTTCTTCTAAAATCAGGGCCTCTATGAACCCATCTCAAATGCATGATATTGTAAATAGGACATAAATGGCAGAAAGTCTCAGTTTATTTTTATTTTAAGCTACCCTTCAATTTCTGAGCAATTACCTGAAAAATTATCATTGGAACATCATGTGTTACAGCTCTTCAAATTTTGCATATTGAATTTCACACAGATTAAACTTCCTAAGAACTATCATCCCCATTTTGTCATTTTTCAAACTAGTAAACCAACAGAGAAAGAGAGAAGGAAAAAATGAAATGAGAACTTGCAGAAATATAAAATGAAATATCCAAAGGAGATAATTTTGCAGCCAAATAGCTTACAGGAAAATAACTACATCTAAATTATCACGTTTAAATTGAATAGCCTGTACAGTTATTTATAGGTAGGACAATGCCTTCAAAGAACAAAAATATCGATGCTTAATGTGTTAAAAACTGATTGGGACTTGTTGCAGAAGCAATTTCATTTGAATCCAATGTCCTGATGCTTTCATTTAAGTTTTATGTACCTTAAGCACTTGATGGACAATTCTAGTTTGTGTATAAAAATTACTTTGTCCAGGTGTTCAGGGCTAGAATTCACCTCTGTTAATGTGTTCATGATAAATGTATAAGAGGCAGCTGGTGTAGAGGATAGAGAGCCACATAGGAGACAGAAAGACCTGGGCTCAGGTTTCACCTCTGACACCTACTAGCTATGCAACCCTGGATAAATCATTTAGCAGCTCAGTGCCATGAGGGAACTCTCTAAGGCTCTAAATGGCAGATTAGGTGGTGATTTGCATTGGTAGAGGGAATTTGCTCATTGGGAATTCTTTATGCTAAGAAAATCATGTCTAGACCTTTCAAAAAAAAGTATATGTCCTGGGGCAGCTAGGTGGAGCAGTGAATAGAGCACTGGCCCTGGAGTCAGGAGGACCTGAGTTCAAATTAGGCCTTAGACACTTAACATTTATCAGCCATGTGACCTTGGGCGAGTCACTTAACTCCAATTGCCCTGCCCTTCCCACTCCAAAAAGCAAAAAAAAAAAAAGAGTCTGTGTCCAAAATGAGCAAATGGTAATCCAGGTACAGGCACCTAGCTGGTCCAGTGGGGAAAGTACTGATCTTGGAGGGAGGAAGCCTTGAGTATAAAGCTTGCCTTTGACAATTACTAGCTATGTGGCCCTGGACAAGTGACTTAGTCTCTAAGCCTCTTTTTTTTATCTGAATAAAAGGGATAATAATAGCCCCCACCTTACAGGGTTATTTTGAGGATTAAATGAGATCTTTGTAAACCATTTTGCAAATCTTAAAATACTATATAAATAGGTGTAGCTAGGTGGCGCAGTGAATAGAGCACCGGTCCTAGAGTCAGGAGGTCCTGAGTTCAAATCCAGCCTCAGACCCTTAACACAAAAACTACCCATGTGACCTTGGGCAAGTCACTTAACCCCAATTGCCCTCCAAAAAGCAAAAAAAAAAAATGCTATATAAATAATAACTATTACCATCCAATAATTAGAATGTTGCATTAGGTTTCATATAAGCAAAGGTTTACATGAGCTTAATTTAGAGAGCTACAATGGTCCGGTTGCTTTTGTTTGTTTTTAAGCAGTAGAAATGGAGTCAAGAGAAAACTGGGATGAAATCCTGACACTTGTCACTTAGCCTCTGAACCTCAGTTTCCTCATGTGTAAAATGGGGATAAAAATGCCAACCCACTTCACAGGGTGGTCATGAGCGTTGAATGCAATAATTACATAAATTACTTTGTAAAATTTTAATGGTTAAACACCTTTCCTCTGGGACGTTCCATTGGGATTAACTACTCGGTCATATCAAACTTCTTTCTTTGACTTAAAAAAGTCTTTGATTACAAATCAGCCAATTTACTTTCTTCACAGAAGCTAGTCTCTGAGTTTGGTGAGCTGAATGTTATTGGTTTGTGATAGCATCTTAAATTGGCCAAGTTTGATTCTCTGTCATCATTTAACCTCCAGCAAATCTAATCTGAAATGTATTCCTGCAAAATCTAATAGTCCAATTTATCAAGCAGGCAATAATTCAGGCCTTTTGAACACTTAGCTCCATTAACGTACATTTCAAAAAGTAATTTGCTTTTGCAAAGCATATAGTTTTTAAACAATTATTAGAAGCTTAGAGGGATATTTTTTCATTTTTTATAAAAATATCATGAAACTCAGTTGTGCATAATATGTGCAATAATAATAGAATCATGCCTTAAAGTGACTTTTGCATTCTGTATTTGTAATTAATTCATTCTTATTCATTTCTCTTGAATTTGTTCTCATGAATTCCATTCATTTCTCTTACTGAAGAGAGATAAAGGCATTTAATCTCAGGTGAAATGATGCAAAGAAACTAATATAATTGCACAGTCATGATAAAACAGTGTTGTATACTAAAATTTCTTTCATCTAAATAGATGTTTATTCATATAATGCTTAAGGAATAAGAAAATTGTTCCATATTAGCCTTCTATCTTAGAAGGAACACAAAACTAGACATTATAACATCAGTAAATGAAATGGTTTCAGGGGGGAAAAGATTGAGAAAAATAAACAATTTGATTAAAAATATGATTAACTTTACAAAAATAAAATTTTAATCAAACAACAAGTATCTATTAAGTTCCTACATGTGTCAGGCACTATCCTAGGTGCTAGGGATATAACAACAAAAGTAAAAATGCCCTCTACCCTCAAGAAGCTTACACTTCTTCATCATGAAAAGGCTAAGTACAATATAAACACACATGTATAGTATGTTTGAAAATAATTTTTCTGTGAGGTAAATTATCAAGTTATGTGAATAAATTATATACATGTGAATTATTTAAAATAATTCAAATACATTATGTATGCATCTTGTGCTTTTTCTGTGACACAACCTATTGAACAGAAGAGTATATTAAGAGTCAAATAACCTAACCTACTTTACAAGCGTGTAGCACTATGATTAATACAAGGAGTTCATGGATTTTTACCCAGTTAAATCTATGCTATGTTTTGAATTTGGAACAAAATCTGAACTTAGAACTTTGTGTCCAGTTTCAATTTTATTTTTTCCCAGTAATCAACTTGGGAATTAGAAAAGAGAGAGGTAAAAAAATTAGAAAAGTGAGTCACAGAAAAGGAATCTTTTCCTAAAATTAAAATCTAAATCTAAAAGAAAAAATAAAGTTAATGCAATGAAATAATGAACATGTATATAGAATTTTTGTGATTGTTCAGTCCGTATTCTTAGCCGACTCTTTTCATCTTGTAATCTTCTGCTATTTTCTAATTATGTTATTCCCTATAAACACCTATTATCAGAAGATAAGCCAGACCAGAGAGTAAGTGTGAAAGATCACTCTTAGACTGTGTCTATATAATGCAAAAGAATTAGCCATTTTCATAAGAAGAAGAGGTGAAATTAGTCAAGCCAATTAATTGACAAATGGATGGACTGTGTTGAACAGCTAAGACTAAACAAGTCCAGTTGTGTGTTAAAGACACATCTTTCTTTGCCACTAAAACATCTGAAGAAAATAGAAGTATTTTTTTCAGATACCTATGAATTGAAATCATCTATACAATGTCTGGCTTCCATGACAAGGATAAGCAGAACATGAAAGCATCTGCTGGATCCAACCGATGAATCAATGCCCCATCTGTGGTCCTGTCTCTCAGATATGTTACAGGATAGCACAACAGTTAGATTCCATGAGTTCGGTATTTAATAAAAAATATTTAATTTAGGGATAAAACTTAAAGGAAAACATGTCTACTTCTAATTTTCAATGTTAGGAAACTTAACTAGGTTACATTTACTAGATTCAAACCTTTTAGTTGGTAACTATTTTCTCTCAATAAGCAAAATGGGGAAACAACATTCAGTTTGAAAGATATTTGCTAAACTTTTCAAGAAAAAATATGACTTACAGTTTCTTCATTGTCTCTCAATTTGTGAAAAAGGTGGTTTAAATTAAAGTCTTTAGGACATAACATTAACTGAACTCCCTGTCATCTGAAAATCCTTTAAAATGAGGAGAGGTGTGCATTGCCATAGCAACCAAGAGCCTAAATAGCTTATTTTAGTTGAGAACTGTGAAAAGGAAGCTTCCTTGTATGCTGCTGCTTTCATTGGGAAAAGGAATTGTGTTTAAAATGGATAAAAATTTTAGTAGCTTGCTTTCTAAGCCCAAGATTAAAAAATAAAATAAAATGTGTTCCCTTTTTATAAACAATTTAACAATGACTGCAAAGACCTATCATTGAATTACATCAATTTTTGAAGTTTCACAGTTCCTCATAAGTCACCAAATAGGGAAAAAAGAAATGAGACTCCTGGTCTGCTACTAGGAGTACCCTGGAAGGCCAAGAAAATTGTCTCTGTGTTTCTGGAAAGCTATTTTATATACTATTGTACATATACTCTTTGTCATTGGCATGATTTTAAAGGTAACTGGAAGATTTGCAACTTAAAGAAAACTTCCCAAGTCTTTTTGTGTGCATTAAAGAAGTTTTGGCAATTAGAATTATTATACTCTGGTTAATCCATTTTGTAAGTTCGTTTAGCCATACAGTGAATTCTTGCAGAGGAAGGTAGTCCTGTTCAACAATGTCAGTTGTCCAAATAGCACAGGAAGAGACAAGGGCTATAGGAAGAACTAGAGTCTAGGCAGAAAAGACACGAGTTGGCTACTCCTTAAGTTCAAAAACTTCTGAGGACTAAGAAAGAGCCCAAGTTGTGCACACCTTTCTGTTAATAAATGGACTTGGGTTTTGGGGGGACTTAATGGGGGGTTTGGGATTGCTCACTTTAAATAGAGAGACAGAGAGACAGAAAGAGAGAGTTTGTAACAGCACAACATAGTCGATAGATTACTGCCCTGAAAACCAGGAATCCCTGGATTCAGGGCCTACTTCTAGCACATACCAACTGTGTGATCCTGGACAAGTCACTTCCACACTAAATACCTGGAACACTTGGATTTGTTTCCATTTACTTTTACTCTCATTGGTCTAATCAACTCTCTCTGCCATTTTTAGTATCAATTTACCTATAAAAAGGAGAAAACTTTAACCTGTCTCTCCTGATAATAGCTTATGTTTCTCTAGCATATTAAAGGTTTCCAAAGATCTCACCTCACAACAATTCTGTGAGCTTGTTATTGCAAGTGTTATTATGCTAGTTTTTCTTGCAATGGACCAATTGAGGCTTAGAAATGTGAAATGAGACATTCATAGTAAGTGACAGGGGCAAGACCTAAATCTAGGACTCCAGACACTGTGTAACAGAGCACCTTGCTACTGCCTTATCTTCCGAGAAAAATTAAGAAGAAAGCCAGATACCATGGGCAACTTCATTTTCGAAGTCTTTGATAGGGAAGTACAAGGTTCAAGTATCACCTTGCAAATTTAAATATCCTTGTTAAGTGGAACAACCCTGAAGTACAGAACAGTGTCCACTAATTCTGTGTTCATCATTCTTTCATGTCTTTGATTCTAGACATTTCAGCAGTCTTCTCTGCAACATAAATCAAAGAAGAAAAACAAAGGTAAGAAATGAAAATTGTGCATAAATCCTCACACTCAATATCTACTGAGTACTTACATTTGGCATGACTCTCTGTACTCAGCATTATATTTACTATGTTGTTGTGGTTGTCATTCAATTGTTCAGTCATGTCTGATTCTCCATGACTATAGCATATCAGGCCCTTTTATCCTCCACTGTCTCCCAGTTCTACTGTGTAGAATTAAAATGTTATCATTGTAAAAAAATAGTCTTTCTAATTTAGTCAGAGGTTTACTTTTAAATTCTGTTCTCTCATATTTAAGGAACAGAAAGATTTGGCAAAAAGAGGACATAAGCTCAGAACCACCGGTGTGATCTTTCTGAGCTCAGTTTCTCCATCTGTAAAATGAGGGTATTTTGCTAGATGACCTCTAAAGACCCTTTCAGCTCTTAACCTATAGATTTTTAACTCTAGTAAACACAGCCACCAGTTCAAAAGCTGCCTATCAGTCAACAAGCATTTATTAAGGCACCATCCTAGTTTCTGGAATTCCTGTTGTTTTCATCAGAATTCATGGTCTCATAACCCAGAGCATAAATGGGATAGCAAATTCTTTACTGAACTGTGATTCCATTAGTGGTGAAAAAAAGAGTTGTGTGTGGCCTCTTTATAAACAAAAAACATCCAACTAAGGGCATTCATTTGTCTCCTTGTACCTTTTTGTGATATGTAGGTTTCTCTCACAGTCTCATAATGAACAATTCTTAAAAGTAGTTTCATCCATTGATGTCTTTAGGTCCAATTGCAGGCAAGAGCAAACGACGAATTTCTTGTAAAGACCTTGGCCGTGGTGACTGTGAGGGCTGGCTTTGGAAAAAGAAAGATGCCAAGAGCTATTTTTCACAGAAATGGAAGAAATATTGGTTTGTTTTAAAGGATACATCCCTGTATTGGTATATTAATGAAGAGGTAAGCCATAAACACATTTTGTTTTCTGGTGTGTTCAGTGCTCTTGGGAAAATACCCAAAGTGTACAATATAGTTTTAAAGCGTATAATCACAGGAAGACCATTTCACAAGACTGATGTTAGTCATCTTTCCACCTGCACTCTTTAACTAGGCATTTTTGTGGATTCGAATATGATATTTGCTTAAATTATTTTAATACAGCAACTAAATCTCCTTGAGTACAATGAAACATAGTGGCATATTCTCTAGATCTAACTAAAAATATCGAGCTAACTCAAGCAGAAGGCTGACTAGAAGAATTATTATTCATGAAAATAGGAAACCATATTAAAAACTGTTTGCCTTTGCCCAAGGTCTTGTTTACTTTCTTTTTTGAATTTTCATTTGGAATTTTAAATACCTGGATCCCTTGTATTCATTTTAGTTCATCAGGAAAACTGCTGTTGGAAAACTACAAGACACTATATTTTATTGGTCTAACATCCTGCTTGATTGAGAGGAAGGGAACAAATTTAAAAAAAAAATTAGAATCATAGAACCTTAATGTTGGAATCATCAATAGTCGATCAGAAAGCATTTATTATGCCAGGTACTCTCCTAGGTGCCAAGGATGTGAAGGCAAAGTTGGAAGGGACCTGTATCATTTTTTAAATTGTGTAGCTGAGGTATACAGTTCTTCAGGATTGGTTTTAACAATAGAGCCTTTACTAGCCCCATATTTGGTAATAATGTTTTGCTGGGATAAAATTTTTCTTCTAACCACATATTTACAAATACCACTTTCTGGAATTACATGAGAATTGCATTCTCATAAAACTACTCCACTAGCCAGGATGAGGACTGTCTATTTTAGGTGTCAGTCTCTATATTGGCCTTTACTCTTCTTCCACAGTCATATACTTGTTTAAAATTTTTTCAGGTGGCATTTCCCCTAAGTGGAATAATTACATTAATGAATTCTATTTGCATCATTTATTTTACCAAATAGCAAAATGTTAGTTATCTTGGCTAGGTCAATTTTTATGGCTCTTATTGTCATTACTTTATAAAAATCCAAAGGTTTTTTATATCAACTAATTTTAATTATTGTAATATTGTTAATCCATTGACCAGGTCTTAATTGAGAGCTAATTATCAGCTTATAATTTAATAATATAATAATTTTTATAATATTGCATCATAATATAAATATTGGGGCAGCTAAGTAGTATAGTGGATAAAGTGCTGGTCGTGGAGTCAGGAAGACTCATCTATGACCTAAGACAATTACTAGCTGTGTGACCATGGGCAAGTCACCTAACTCTGTTTGCTTCAATTTCCTCATCTGTAAAATGAGCTGGAGAAAGAAATGGCAAACCATTCTAGTATCTTTGTCAAGAAAATCCCAAGTGGGGTCACCAAGAGTCAGACATGACTGAAAAAAAATGAGTGAACAATAAAAATAAATATTACTAGATATGCCATCTAAACTGGATGATTCTTAGGACCCTCAACAAAAACTGTGTTCTTACCACTCCACGTCCTTTGTTTGGACTATTCCCTACATCCTCCCCCTCTTTGCCTGTTGAGTTTTTCAACATCCTTTAAAGCCCAAATAATTTTTTTCCTTGTCCTGGAAGCTTTCCCAATTTTAATATCAATGATGACCTTCCCTGTCAAACTGAATTATAATGCCATATTGTTAATATCTAATCCCACCTATCAGGTACTATATATAGTAGCTGCCTGTATAAGCATCTAGCCCACTAAGGTCCTTCAATCATCGAGTCCAGAAATATTTATTAAACATACCACGTACAATATTCCAGAGGCTGTGGAAGTCACTGAGGATGGAAATAAAAAATAAGACAGTCCCTACCCCTAAGGAGCTTACATTTTATTCTGTTAACTTTAGGGACCATAGTTCATCAAAGCTTTTTATCTCCTCTGCCCATAGAACAATGCTCAACAAACAATAGGCATTTAATAAATTTTTGCTTCATTCCTATTTTTGTAATCCACAGGAGTTATTCCTATTATTTTTTGTCTTGTTATTCACCAGACATTTTCCATTGTTATATACTTTTGGTAATTTGTGTGTGTTCATATCTATGCATCAAATACATTATCCTAGACCACTACAATAAAACTTTAATTTCAATAAATAACATATTTTGTTTTTAGTCACACATTAGTCATAATTTTTTCTTCATTGAGATGATCTGGAAGGAATGGTAAGAAATGCCTCAGTGTCTATGTTTTAATTTGCTGTTAAAAACTTAACAACACATCTACTGACTTCTAAATTATATGTTATCTTTCTTAATGTTAACATTATATAATTGTGAACATTCTTATCTACCAGTTTCTAAAGGTTATAATCGGTTAGTTATATTATCAGTGGTGAATTAACAACTCTTCAAAATGACATTATTAGCCTTTGGAAAGTAAATGAATAAGTAGAATTTACATTCCAAGCAATATCAACTCCTAATAGTTCTTTTTGTTTGGAAATAACAAAGATAATCATAACAACAATAGTAGTATGTGTATTACTTTAAAGTTCACAAAATGCTTGATATATATTATCTCTTTTGACCTTTACAACATCCCTAAAAGGTTAAGTGACTTGCCCAGTCACACAGCTAGAAAGTGTCTGAAGCAAAATTCAAATTCAAGGTCCTAACTCCAAGCCCAGTATTCTGTTACCAGTACTGTAGCACCACCTAATAAATAAGAAGGTAAGACTTAGGCTGGGGAAGACCTGGATTCAAGTCCCACTTCAGACACTTGCTGCCTGTGTATTACCCTAGACAAAGTCACTTAACTTCTTAACCTCAATTTCCTTATTGGTAAACTGGAGCTAATAACAGCACTTAATCCATAGGATTGCTTGTGAGGATCAAACAAAACAACATGTGCAGAACACTATACAAACCTAAAATTATAATATCCATTAGTATATTGTTATAGGGAAAAAAAGGCAAGTAGATGGTATAGTAGATAGAGCAGCAGTCCTGGAATCAAGAGAACCTGAGTTCGAATCCAGTTTTAGACCCTCTAGCTGTACAACTCTAGGGAAGTCAGTTAACCCTGTTTGCCTCAGTTTCCTCATCTTTAAAATTCACTGGAAAAGGAAATGGCAAACCACTCCAGTATCTTTGCCAAGAAAACCCCAAATGGAATCACAAAGAGTCAGAAACGACTGAACAACAAATAGGAAAAAATCTCACAATAAATTAGGCAGCAAATAATGCTCAAATTTTCTTTCACTCATTCAAAACCCATTCAGTAAAAATGTAGTATGTGCCCCACTGCATGAATTTAAAATGAAAGCATCGAGTGGTATATGCCATAGAATTAAAATGTCCCCAAATTTGGAAAAGTGATCATGCATTTGTTCCTTAAATGAGTAACACTGAGGAAAATAAATATTGTAAAGAATTAAGAAAATGATTTGACCAAAATGTTTTCACATTGCCCTTTTCAATTGCATACTCCCACAGAGCAATTATTGTCAGTAGAATCCCTTTCTGCTGCAATAAAAGCATATACATTTGTGTAGACTCCAGAGCTGGATGGGATCTTAGAAATCATTCAGAGATGAGAAAAAGATAGAAGAGAAAATCTGGCTGCTTTCGAGGAGATTCAAGGTCATAGGCAAAATGAAAATCAGAATGTTTAGGAAAAGTGGAGTCACATTTAATCTGAGTGGTATGCAATAGTACCCCCCCAAAATTTAAAAAAACTGAGGAATGAGGTCATGGTAATCCCAAGTGGCATAAACAAAGGTAACAATCATGAAGTTTTCACCTAAAGTTAGATATTGTGCAATTCACCTACCATAGTTCTTCATATTTCAAGAGAAAAAGAAGCATTTCTTAGTTTGAAAAAGGTATAATTAAGAGACATTTTACACGTGGAATGTTGTTAAAGAGAAATTTTAGTTACATACCATTTACTCCCATCCAGATAGTCAAAGAACCAATTGATCTCTATTAATACAGACAGTTATTCTGGAATGTGCAAAAGAGTGGTTTTGTATATTTAATAAAATAAGATTCATGTTTGTTGATTGCATTTTGGGGGAGCAGCAGCAAACATAGTGTCTTGCTAAGGGGAACTTTATGTTGTATGTTTGCATTATTGCATGTTGTTGAAAGGAAAAACAAAATTGAAGTTGTTTGGGGATTCTTCTACACTTTAAATCTTCATATATAAATTAAAGAAAAACATTCAGATTGCATCAGTTCTGAAGTGGTGAAAATTTGGACACTGTGCTAAGCAATTTTAAGTGGTTACTAATATTGTATTACCATAGTTGAAAGAAAAATGCTTATTTGAATTTTTTGTTTCACCTCTGAAGGTAACAGGTTATAACTTCATAATAATGAAGTTTTTAATGACATGTTTCCTTTTAATTGTTTCATTTGTCATCAAAAAATGACTCAGAAGATTATGGAAAATAATATTATTCAAAGATGACATGAAATTACATGGAATTCAAAAGGTGAAGCCACAATTGTCATTTCTAAAATATCACTCTTGGCTCAGATTTAAGGGAATGAAATGAAAAGCCACTTTGATACATCACTGGGAAAAAATTAGATGGTTTAATTGTCAGTCTTCTGTAGATGATGTACTTTAAAAAGACTTTTTTTTTTATTCTTTAGGATGAAAAAGCAGAAGGATTCATCAGTTTGCCTGAATTTAAAATTGATAGAGCCAGTGAATGTCGCAAGAAATAGTTAAGTGTGGTTTTTATTTGTCTTTGTTTCCATAGTGGTAACATTATCATAGAAACCCATAGGCTTGTACATGCAATCATAGGCTGCTATGATAGTTCTTGTTGTTGTTCAGCTGTTTTCAGTCATGTCCAATTCTTTGGGATCCCATTTGGGGTTTTCTGGGCAAAGATACCAGAGTGGTTTGCCTTCTCCTTCTCCAGATCACTTTACAGATGAGGAAACTGAGGAAAAATGGGGTTAAGTGACTTGCCCAGGGTCACACAGCTAATAAGTGCCTTGGGTCAGATTTGAACTCAGGAAGATGAGTTTTTCTGACTTCAGGTCTGGTACTCTAGCCATTGTGCCACCCAGCTGCCCCCAAACTAGGCTAGACTGAGCAGTGTATGTGTGGTCTAATCAGAAAAATAATATAGCTAGATAGTTTTGTTCTCTTTTAAGATTTCCTTCCTTGTAACACTGTCACTTTTCTTCTAATGTAGAGATGAAAAATTTCCTTTTCAAAAGGGCAGTAGTATTGCATATAATATATACCTATAAAAAAAGCATTAGTTTTTATGATCAGATGAGATCAGGAGAGTCAGGACACCTGGCCCTTACCTCTGGCATTGCCTCCTGTGTGCCTCATGAGATAAATCAGTATCTCTCAGTTTCCACTTGCATAAAGTAAGAATGATCATATCTACCCCACTTAAGGTAATCCGTGCTGCATGGCCCCTTGCCTGATTGAAACATTGGATTAGTTGAGTATTCTTGCTCTCTTTACTTTGTTTCCATGACTTTTTCCTTCACAAAAATCCTAAAATTGAAAAAGAAAGTGTTTGGATTTCTTTGACTATTTGTCTTTCTGTTCTGTTCTTTTTCCATACTCCTCAATCCCTCTTATTCCTTCTCTTCATTTTCATGGTATAGAAACAGTTTTAAGGCTTAGCTAAACTGTGCAAAGTTACCCTTTATTTAACCCTTTTTTAAATTATTGAGACCTTCATGGCTTATGAATTGGATATCTGAATAAAACTTTTAATTGATCCATATATCCAGACATCAGCAATTACATGAAAGCTATTTTGAAAATGCCTGCATGTATCACCCAATTTGCAAACTGCTTAAGGTAACTGGGAATGGTGTATAGAGTGCTAAACATGGAGTCAGGAAGACCTGAAATCAAAATATCTTCTCCAATTCTTGTTTGTGATACTAGACAAATCACATAATTGATCAGAATCATAAGCAGCTTTTTGGGACTTACCAGTTGAGTCATATTTGGCTCCAATCTGTCTTGATGGAAGGAGAGTAACACACTGGGATTTCCCACATGCTGGTGAAAGCACGAATCTTTTGTGTATTGGCATAGGATTCTATTTGCATTCACACCCACTTCTTCCATTTAGGTGGTTGATAAATTTAATGACTAAGCTGATTTCTTTAAAGACTTTTTTTCTTTAAACTGACTTTACTGTCATAATGGTAGAACACTATTCATATGGACACAAAAGCAGTCTTAAGGTATGTTAGCTAATAAATAGCAATAGAATATTTAATTGTTTTGTTCCTGGAAATAAAATACATGTTACTTTACCAATTTCTATATTCTCTTTGTTTTTTCACAGTGCATTCAAAGCTTGTCATCCTAAAATCAAAAGTTTTTACTTTGCTGCTGAACATCTGGATGATATGAACAGGTAAAAAAAAATGAACCAAACTCTACAAACTATAAAAAGTTAATCATATATTTTGGGGACAACCTGTATAGTTGTAGTGATTTTATAATAATGTTTATGTATATTTAACAGAGGTAGCATAAGATCTAGAAAGATTTTTTTATTTGGTGTTCAGATATTTTTCCCTTAATTAAACCCAATCACTATTCCACAAGACCATTGTAATATCTAATTTTAAGTTGTGACTTTTTCTTTAGCATCAGTCATTATCACTCACCAGCTATTCAATGAATTGGCTAGCTATCCAAATGGATATTAATCTAAATACAATCATTTTAAAAGCAGAGCTTTTTTATTAAAACGCACAGTTGGGAAAGTAGAGATAATATACATGTTTGTGTGTATGTATATATATATATATGTGTGTGTGTGTGTGTGTGTGTTTGCATTATGTATATATACACATACCCCTATAATTATAGTATACTATAATATATAGTATAGTATATACTAATTAGCATGTATAGTATAGTATACACTACAAGTGTAGTATAGTTATATATATACTATATATATATATATATTTATGTTGATATCAATATTGACACAGATAGACAGACAGAGATAGATAGAAAGAAAGATAGATAGATAGATAGATAGATAGATAGATAGATAGATAGATAGATATGCCTAGAATTCTCAATAACCAAAATGAAGTGGCATTCATCTCAGGTGCTAAATATGTAAGGAAGCTGCTATTCCTTTCCCTTTCTTTCTCTTATCTTTCTTTCTAGTCTTACTGACTACTTCCAAATGGCCAATTTCTTTTTTGTTTGTTTGTTTGTTTGTTTTTGCTTTTTGGAGGGGGGAAGGCAGAGCAATTGGGGTTAAATGATTTGCCCAAGGTCACATGGCTAGTGTTTCTGAGGCCAGATTTGAACTTACATCCTCCTGACTTCAGGGTCGGTGCTCTATTTACTGCACCACCAAGCCACCTCACCAAATGGTCAATTTCAAAAAGATTTAAAAGGTATATGATTAGTCTTTACCTACTCTCATCTGGACAATTGTAGCAGCCCCCTTGTCTCCAGTATCCCCCCACAACACACTCTCTCTCTCCCTCTCCCTCTCCTCTCCCTCCTTCCCTCTCTCTCTCTCTCTCTCTCTCTCTCTCTCTCTCTCTCTCTCTCTCTCTCTCTCTCTCTCTCTCTCTTCTTCTCTCACTAATTTCACATAGCGAGAAAATCAATAACCCTAAAGCACATGTCTAACCATGTCACTCCCTTACTCAAGATCAACTTCAGTGGCACCCTCTTCCCTCCAAGATAAAACTTTTTAAATCTTTCACAATCTGTGATGAGCCTACTGTTATAGTTTATTGAACATTACACTTCTTCATGAACTCAACATTCCAGTCAAAATGACCAGATCGCTATTCTCTTTTCATTTCCCACTTCCATACTTTGGCACTCATTGTCCCTCATGCCTGCAAAGCCCTTTTCCTCACCTCTACCTCTTGGAATCCCAGTTTCCCTCAAAGTTCATCTCAAGCCCCATTTCCTACAGGAAAATTCTACTAATCTCTCCACCTCATGCTCTCCTTTCCCCCAATGCCTAGTGTATTGAAAATTACTTTGTATATATTTTGTACTTGATTTTCTTTGGTTTCTTTGTATTGCCAGTGCTTCACACAAAGTGGTTTTGTAAACAAATGCTTGTTGAATTGAGCTGTGAGGATCTGATGAATCAAGCAAATTGTTGACCATATCCAACAATTAGATAATTCATGGGAAAATCCTCCCCAGGAGCTAAACAGTTCCCTGGATGGATGGATACCATAATGTGATTGATTTGGGTTAAATAAATGTTATACCTATATAAATGTGGACAAAAAGAGAGAGAGACAGAGACAGACAGAGACAGAGAGACAGACAGAGATTTTATCCATATTATTTTAGATCTGAGGTTTTCTGTCACTTTATATTACCCATAACACCTTTCATCATCCTTTCCCTATCCATAATGAATAAGTAACAAAACTTTTTTAAAATACATGGATAATTGTATTATTTCGAAAGATAAAATGAAGAATATTAAATAAAAACCCTAATTGCTTCTAGCTAAAATCTAGTTCTTTGGCTTTTTCCTCTTAATCCAAGGAGATGGATGTTGAAGGAGAATAGGAGGCAGATATGGAACCATATGGCACATAAAACTTGATAAAAAATGATTTAGTATTAATAATAAACTGAGCTTTTTATGCGGTCTCCATCATCATCTCTTGATTTACATGACTTTTTCATGAAAATGCCATTGCTGCTACTATTTTAAAAACTGGACAGTTTTTTGAACTCCTGACTTAAGCTTTCCCACAAAATGGAAATATTTATTAATTTGTACTGGTAGGAGTCTTCCTGTTACTTTGGGTTTTAATTGTTCTGCCGCACCACTGAACTAGCTGCTCGCAAAAGCATTGAGCTCCCACACATTGAGCTCACTGGCTCAGGGTAGATGTGAAGGGTTCACATCACGAACAAACCAAAAAGTGAGTGAGCAATATACATGAGTAACTCCTTCCTCATAAAGTCACATACACTGTGAAGGCTGGTTTTGTCCATAAAGGGAAGAAAATTATATGCACCACTAATAAAAGGAATTGTGCGTAGTTGTGGACCAGTTCAAAGGAATCACCACCATCTTAGATAATAAATGACTTCCTGGTGTGTGACTCATCCTAATCTGATTGTTTTAATCTTAAAATGACATTAATTTTAAACTTTGTTTTAAAAAAATGATTTGTCACTCATAAAAACCCACTTCATCCCCCCATGGCCCTCTTCTTCTCAATAGCTCAAAAAATACGCTGACCTTTCTATCCCTGTTCCCAGACATAAATCCTGATATTTATGTTTTGTGAGATGTTTTGTTTTGTGAGATGCTAAAATCAACCACCTTTTTTGTTATTTTCATTTCTCCCAAAGAAGTGAGTCTTTAAAAAACTATCCTATATGAAAATAAAGTTTCTGTACACCTTAAACCTTTAAGAGTATTTTTAAAGCCAATTTAGAAACAAGCCAGTGTAACTTCAAGAGCTACACAGACTGGAATACTGAGTTTTTTCTTTTTAATTATAGTTCAGTCATGTTTCTCCTTTTGTTCACACTCATATCCCTGACAACTACTTTCATTAGGGGAGCCTTGTAGCACCACTTGTTATTTTAGGTGAGCGAAAAGGTACAAATTGCAAGAAAGCACTGATGGGGCATTATGGATGGCACTGTGGTTTCCTTTGACAGGTAGGTTTCTTTACTTTCACATAATAAATTATTGGTGTGAGTGTATGCATATGATTTATAGACACATGCCTACATTTTCATATATAAGAAAATCTTTTCAGAAAGTAAATCATAGTAACATTAAAACTCTCCTTTAGATGAAGATTTATTTGGAATTTTCTTAGGCATTTTCTTATTTGCTTTTTAATGAAAATATGATTATATTATCCCATACCACATATAAAAATGGATTATTTATCCTGAAAACATAGCCACAATCTTCCCTTTCCTAGTTATCTCTTGTTTGAAGGTACTTTGGTTGTGAAAGATAAATCTTTCTCTTAAGGACTTCCTCTATCTGCTTCCTTGTGAAAGATCCCATGTTCATATAATGTGTCAACTACCCAATGAGCATTTATTAAGTACTTATTATGTGCCAGACAATAATTTATGTTCTAAGAATGCAAAGAAAGGCAAAAACAGTCCTTGTCCTCAAGGAGCTCATTTTCTAATGGGCAGGCAGGGAGAAGAGAAACAACATTGAAATAAGTAGATATATAGAGAAGTAGGTGGAAGGTAATCTGAGAGGGGGAGGCACTACCAGCTGGAAGTACCAGGAAAGTCCTGCTACAGAAGTTGGATTTGAGCTGAATCCTGAAAAAAAAACAGAGAAACTAAGAGGTAGACTATTCTAAGATCAGTCAAAGTAAAGGCATAAAGACAGAAGGACTGTTGTCCTTAAGACATCACAAGTACACCAGTGGAGCTGGGTCAAAGAGTTCATGAAATGACTAGAGTAATAGGAAGGGGTGAGGTTATAAAGAGTTTTAAATGCCAAAGAGAGGAGTTCATCTATATTTGATCCTAGAGATCATAGGACCCCCAGGAGGTGAATAATGGGCTAACATGGTGAGGACTATGCATTAAGAAAATCACCTTGGCAAGATGAGTGGTAGATGGTTTGGATTAGGAGAAGAAATGAGGCATAGAGAACATGTAAAAGGCTATTATAATAAATGGTATGGGCAAGAGGTGGTAAGGGGCCTAAACTTGGGCTATGGCTGTATAAGTGGAAAAGAAAGGATGTATAGGAAAGATGTTGGGAAGGTAGAAACAACAGGACTGCATAACAGATTAGATATATAGGGTGAGGGTATCTACACAGAGTAGAGGATGATACCAAGATTTTAATCCTAGGTAACTGGGTGGGTGGTGGTGCCTTCAACAGTAATAGTGAAGTTTGAAAGTGGGGAGACTTTGGAAGGAAGGATAATAATTTCTCTTTTCAGCATGTTAAATTTTAAATGCTTGCAGGTAGAAATGTGCAAAATGCAAGTGATGGCATATGATTTCAGAGTCTGGGATTAGCCACATAGGTTTGGAAATCATCTGCATAGAGAAATTCACAATTATCTACACAGCTGTCTTAACTGTAGCAAGCGTACACAATGAGCTTCTAGATAACACCTAGATGGCAGTTCATATGCTTTCTAAGAGGCCTTTTTTTCCATGAGGAAAGAAATTGTGCTTTACTCTTCAGAAAAATTCCATCTTATGACTAGTGTAAAAAATAATGAATTCCTTATTCATTATAATTAATTATAATTAATATGAGTGGTAGGCCACTCAAGGAGTTTTAAAGAGAGGTCTTCTTTGATTTCTAAAGGAATTCATTGTTTTTCAAAATGCTCATAAACTGGAATTTACTTGCAGAATTGTGTATCAAGTAAAGAAGTGTGAAGAAGATGGGATAAAAATCTCCAGTGGTATTAGCTTGTGTTCTTTTTTTCTTTATCCATAAAGTCCTAAGCCAGCTATAGAGTATATTGATAAGTTATTTGCCTCATAAGTCATGTTTCATGCCAATTTCACTGCAAGTATATTTCCTATAATTCATCAGGAGATTAGTTGTCAGTTTCAGCCTTTAATTGGTGATTCTAAAAGGTTTAGTTTGCATATCTTATTGATTCATGGTTCAGAATTTTTCATGGATCTATGTGTTTTATTTTTCAAATTTTGGTATAATGTCACTGATTTTTATCATTCTTTATTGTATCCCTTTTATTCTCTGCATTACTTCCCAAAAATTAAGTGATATCATATTCTAACACAGTTTTTGATTTTTTGGTGTTTGGGGGGGCGGGGCCTTTGATTATTGCAATGCCTGGCTTACAGAAAATGCTTAATAAATCCTTGTTGATTGTACAGTTTACTTCTTAATTTCCTGTTCTTTCAAAATAATATAGGACCTAAATGACTATTCCTCTTAAAACAAAGGGTTAGAGAACTTTCTAGATAGTCTTATTTTCCAAGGGTAGAACTCTACAACTCCTTTCAAGATATTATAGGCTGATGCACCGTGAGCACTTGGATAATGAACATACTGAAAGCCCCCATAGGGATAAGGAAAGAGGCTGCATTGCTCTAGGCAGCTGACTGCATTTTGACCATGGCAGGACTCCTAAAAGACAATAGAATAGCAGGAGTTTATTTTTAACTTACTTTGCTCATGAAAATAAATCTTTAGGAACTGAGCAGAGGTTACAAGTGTACAAGCTAACAGAAAAACCACAATCACTTTGCATTTAGAGACAAGGTTCAAATTTATCCCCATGGTGACTTTTTTTCCCCATTTCACGAAATATAAATGTGTTTCATCAAAACATATAACAAGATAATTAAGTCTCCTTGCTTGTTACACAGAGAACTTATTCCTCTGACTGAAAAGCTCTGAATCTTTTTCCTCCGTTATCAGGCCAGATTAGGTCTAAAAATGCTTAAAATCTTTAGAAAGTAATGTTAGTTCTAAGCATACAGAACAACTGAGATAATTGGAGTGGTGGCAGATCTATAAACATTAGACTTAATGGGACTCTGATTATCCCAAAACCTTAATTTTACAGATGTTGCACATATTCACTAAAGATTTTTCCATTGGAAACAGGACCTTTGATAGGGGAACAATTTCTACAGTAGCAAAATGATACCCTTGGTGACCAAATAAATCATAGTATCAAAGAAAACATACCATGTAGAGAAAAATATTTTCCATATCTCCTTCAGTTCATTTACAATAATCAAAGTAAGAAATTATCATGTTAGATCAATATTCTTGATTTAAAAAAAAATGTATTCTTTCAGATGGCTAAATAGACTTAACATGCTAGCTGCTGGATATGCAGAGAGAGAGAGGATCAAGCAAGAACAAGGTAAAGTACTATTCATTTAACTGTTTCGTTCTTCTTCCTTACCATTAATATTTATGGGGGGGTGGGGGTGGCAGGACAATTGAGGGCAATCTGGTACATATCCTGGGTCTATTAGGAAACTATTAGTTTTATAGTGTATTTCTTCTCCTCACATCTTACTGTCATAGCAGGGAAGGGACATAGCATTTTCAGGGTCTGAATACTGTACATATGTAAGTGTATATGTATTTATAAAATAATGAAGCAGTATAGCATTGTGAATCAATGATAATAATGATAGCTAAAATTTATGTAGTGCCTACTATGTGGCAAGTACTTTACAAATGATATCTCATTTTATCCTCACAATAACCCTGGGTAAGCGCTATTATTATCCCTACTCTGCAGATGAAGAAACTCAGGTAATTAGAAATTAAGGCACTTACTGAGAGTCAAACAGCTGTCTGAGGCCAGATTTGAACTCATGTCTTCCTGACTCCAGGCCCTGTGCTTTGTCCACTGGGCCAACTAGTTGCCCATAAAATGCTTGGTTTGCATTAGATGGCTTCTCAAGTCCCTTCTAGCTGTAGGTCTATGATTCTATATTATAGATATTATTATCCCCATTAAGGAAACTGAGGCTCAAGGAGGTTACGGGACTTGTCCCCATGGTCATAAAACTCACAAGTATTGGAAGCAGTATTCAAGTCTGACTTTTGCTGACTTCAAGGCTCTCTACATGTTACCTCCCAGGCCTACTCAGTGACAGAATTGGCCTATTTTCAGAGCAGTTCCTAAATAAATAGGGATTTCTTGTTATTCAGTCTTTTCTCTTCAAATAGATTGAGTAAGAAAAATATTCACAGCCTGTGAATATCTTGTCTGTTTTCACTATGGAATCTATGGAAGGAATTAAAGGTGGGGGGGGGGATGTTTGTAGGGGATAAAGGGTAAAGGGAGAGGCTTATTTAATAGTAGCACAGGCTAGTATACCTCCCAAACATGTTGTGACCCTGATGTATAGACTTGCCCATTAAATTGCTATCTTGGTAGGTCAAAATTATTATAATTCACTTTCCTATAACTGCTTAATCTTCTGTGACTTTATGGATCACACTTGCTTTAAGATTACAGAGCATGACATTACATTGAGAAAATGGACACTTGCTACTCATTCATACACACACAAAACTGTGATATAAAGTAGCTTTGAGGCAACTCTACTTTCTCCAACCATGAACCAAAATATCATTGCTAATAAGCCTGCAGGAGCATAAGTAGTTTTCCAATATGACTTGAGGCATTCTGAAGTCAAGAGATTGACAGATGAGGCACATGTGTTTGTTGCTGTATCTCTAGCATCAGAAGAGAATTCCAATGGATATGATTTTGTTGATGTTGGGGTGACTATGGAGGCTTTGGCAGGATTCAGAGATCTTTGTGGTTAGTTACCCCCACTGAAATTTCAGATTAGTTTCTCAAAACTGGAAATTCCAGAGATCTTGTGACACTAAATAGGTCACTCAACCAGTCAGTAAATAATTACTTAGTGAACATTATGAGGTGCATAAAAGAGACCACACTCAGTTCCATCATTTGCATGAAATAGTCTAAGAACAATTTAAAATACAACATATAAGGAGTGCTAATTAGCATTCAGTAAAAGGAACTAAGTAATTATATGCTAAAAAGAATACGGAGTAAAATAGACACATAATTCAGTGAGGTTATTCAGGGAAAGCATAGAAAAAGAGAGTTGCAAGTAAGATTTTAAAGAAGGGAATGGTTATAAATTGGTAGAGAAGAGGGTGAGTGAGATTCAAAGGAGAGTGAGTGAGATTCAAAGGAGAGAGCTGTTCACAAATAATCTAGCTGGATGTGATGGCTGTGGGCTACACACTAAAACCAGGTATCAGCACTACAGTTCGACATTTAGAAGATGAGTCCTCAGGATGGGGACAGGGCAGGGTCATAGCAGATCAAAGCCTACTGAATAGCCCTCTTGCATTTCTAACCTGGGTAAGATAGTCTTCAAAAGGGGCGGCTAGGTGGCACAGTGAATAGAGCACTGGCCCTGGAGTCAGGAGGACCTGCATTCAAATCCGGCCTCAGACACAACACAAAAACTAGCCATGTGACCTTGGGCAAGTCACTTAACCCCAACTGCCCTCCAAAAAAGCAAAAGACAAACAAACAAAAAGTAGTCTTCAAAAATATAAAGTTAATAATAATGTTATAATATACCTAAAATGTCATATTTAAATAACGTAAAATATTTACCTTAAATAATATATAATTTATGTAATAGAATGACACACATTACATACAATATTTTAATAATTTTTTATTTCCAATAAATAATGTGGAGACTATCTGTCAAACAAATATGTGCAAAGGTACCATAAATAAAGTTTCAAAATGTCCAGTGTCCAAATTTCATATCTTTACTCTAAAATTGATTTTATTTTGTCCTCCTGGCTTAAATTCTTTTTTATTTTAGCAAAAATTAGTGGTAGGGGGCAGGGGATAAAAGTGATTCACTTTCATATTTATATCAAAAACAACTGACTAGTCAGGTGTAGCAGTATATTCCTGTATTCCTAGAACCTGGGGAGGGTGCAACTATGGCTGTGGACTAACTGAGCTCAAGAATTCTGGCCCATACCACTTGGGAGTATTCACTTATTTTGGCTTCAATATGGTAAGCCCCAGGTATTGGGAACTCCCAATTGCCTATTCCAGGACAGAAATTATGTAGGCCCATAAGCATGGGGCACTTCTAGAATTTCTACACCTGAGTCTGCTTCATCGACTCAAAAGATTAGAGTCAGAGATGTAGATGTTGTACTCAGAGGAAGATGGAGTTTCCTAAAATAAATTTATATGAGTAACACAACTTGTTCTTACTTTCTATATTTTATCCTCCAGTGTTACTTTGATGCTGAGAATGGCCTTGATTCTAATAAATTTTCTTTGTACATTTTTTTAATTTTATAACCAAAATTTCTTATGATTAAGAAAATTAGAAAAGTGTGTTGTGTAAAAAGTATCAGCTAACTATTTACTTCACAGTAACTTACTCCATAGGTACGGGCTGTTTGTTTCATCATGTGAGTATATATTTTAACATGTTGTGATACACCTAAAATAATAATAAAGAACTGATAAATAGAAGTATATATAGAATAATTTTACACATATACATATTTATGTCTAATGGTAGCCATGGGGGGAGGGGAGAAAAGAAAGGGGAAAAAATAAATGTACGTAATAAATTTATCATATATTTAAAAGGAATATAATGTTGTACACAATAGATTTGCAGTTTTATGTACAATAATCTTTTTGTTATAATATGGAAGTGCTTATTTTATTCTATAAAATTAAAATAAAATAAAATAAAATAAAATTATTAATAATAGCCATGATAATAATATTTTATTGCATTTTACAGTTATAAGGGACCATATTTCATTTAATTCTCACAACACCCAGGTATTGCAAATATTATGACCCCTGTTTGATATATTAGAAATTAAGACTGAGAGGAATTGTTATTTTCTAAGGTCATACAGCTAATAAGGAAGAAAATTTGATGCCTTCTGATGCTGCATTCAATACACTTTCTACTATAGCATACTAAAAAGTAAGGAGATACACAGATAAAAGAATATAAGATATAGATAATATATAGATTGGTTGTTGTTTTTCAGTCATGTCTGACTCTTAGTGACCCCATTTGGGATTATCTTGGTGAAGATCTTGGAGTAATTTACCATTTCCTTCTCCAGCTCATTTTACAGAGGAGGAAACTGAGGCAAACAGGGTTAAGTGACTGGCCCAGGATCACACAACTAGTAAAAGTCTGAGGTCATATTTGAATTCAGGTCTTCCTGACTCCAGGCCTGGCACTTTATCCACGACACCACCTAGCTTCCTTAATATATAATCAAGAATACATAAATACATAGTAATACATAGATATCTATAAAACATAGATGTAAGAATTTCTAGGACATAATTCAAATTTCAGCTTAGGCTTCTGTTACCCAAGCATTTTAATGTAGCTCAGAAATATGCAGGATCTTCTGCCATCAGCAGAGGACCAGAGATTTAGAACTAGAAAGAATCATCTTCATTTTGTAAATGAGGAAATTAAGTCCTAGAAAGGATAAGTGACTTTGCCAAGGCTAGAGCAAGCAGAAGATATAAAATTCAAACTCAGGTTCTCTAACTCCAAATATGTCCTGTAATCTGGCTTTCTATCTACTGCTCTATGCTGAAAGTTTGCAGTTATCTATAAGGAGAGAACTCCCTTCATATATGTGCTCCCATTTTTAATACTCCTGTGGCACTATAAGGGTAATGTACTCAGCACTGAAGTTGAAGAATGTGAACAGAAGAAACTTTATACCAAATTGTCCTTTGGGAGTTAGAGAAATTCTAATGAAATGAAAAAGAATGCCCTTTGTGACAGAGAACCTGCCAAAGGTCATTTTTACATAAATGTCCAATGTAGCTCAGAAGTATCCCACTGACTTGCCGAAGCTCACTCCTTTTATCTGAGATACAGAAAAAAATCAAATCTCTTAACCAATTGTTGTCCTCTAGAAAGAAAGATGTGCCAAGATAACCAATAATCTAATTATTTATTAATCATTTTTCTATTTAAAGTCCATTTTATTAATATTTCTTTTTTCAGGTATTCATATACTTTTATACAGTTTTTATCATCCTTAAGTGAATGCAATGTGTTGTCATTTTCATAGGTTTTTTTTTTTAATAATAAATAGTGATCTTTGGGAAAATGCTTCTTGCTGTAATAAAACCAGAAGGTGAACTGAAATTTGCAGTTCCCTTTATTGTAGTGTTCACCATGGTTAGTTCTTGATTAAATCTTGTGTTTTGAATACCACAACAAGCAAGGAAGGACTTAAAACTCACCGTTTTTACTTAGATTTGTGGTCAATGGTGAGAAAAAATATTAACTTGTAGGAAGGATGAAACAATAGTTTAAAGTTCGAAACAATGTAGTTTAAGTTTTGAGTGCCCTTCAGAAGTTTTAACATAACCTATTAAAAATTGAGTTGTGGTAAGAAATATGACTGCTTTTCTCTGTAGTATCAATCATACCATGTATCTCACATGCATAGCTTATAGTAAGAAAAAAAAGGTTTTTTTTCCAAGTAGTCAATCTTTTTTTCTGGGAGACCTAAGAAACTCTAGATAGGTGGTATGAAAAATGACCTCCTCTTCCCCCCCTCAAAAAAATAAAGAAAAGAAAGACAGCATCGAATGATTCACTAAGACAGGCACAGTCCAGCTGTGAAAGAAATAGTGTCCTCAAAAGCTCAGAGCTTTGAGAGATAATTGTCCACAAACCCACTATGATGGAAAAAGTATCAGGAGGCTTTAGAAGGCCTTTTTGTTTATCTTGTTATGGAAACAGCTTTTTTTGCATATATGCATTGGCTTCGGGAAAGATGTAAATTTGTGGGAAGTGGAGAAGTTTTAAGGGGAGAGCTGAGCACCAGTTAGAAGGGCTTCAGGGAGCCCCATCTTTTCTCTTCAATGATATTCACTGTTTTGTCCTCCTTCTCACAATATGGTGTTTCAGACTATGTTGAGGCTGCAAAATACAGAACGTACTAAAAAATTCATACCACCAGTAGCACCATGGACTTTGGAAAGAGGCCTACCTTTGGGTTCTGGGGACAGTGTGGGAGAATTCTGGGCAAATGGATCACTGCTAAAACAAGCATTTATTTTTTAATAGCACAGTCTGGGCCCCTAGGTGGCACAATAGATAAAGTACCAGCCCTGGAGTCAGGAGGACCTGGTTTAAAATCTGGCCTCAGACACTTACTAGCTGTGTGACTCTGGGCAAGTCGCAACCCCAATTGCCTAAAAAACAGAAAAGAAAAAGAAAAGACCTCCCATATGTGTTGGGCACTCTTCTAGGGGCAGAAGATACTAAGGCACAAATGAAAGAATTTCTGCCCTCAAAGAGCTTATAATCTATTGGAGAGGACAGCATATACATATAGAGGAATGTACAAGATAGCTGTACAATGATTTGGGGAAGGAAAAGCACTAGCAGTTGGGGAAGGGATAAGGAAAGACTTTAAATATAAGGGGGCATGAGCTGATTTTATTGATGGAAATTAAGGATTCTAAAAAGGGAAGAGTAGAGAGGTGTATTGTCACAATTGGAGAAAACCAGTGCAAAAAGGTATGAAAATGAGAAATGGAGTGTTGCATATGAAAACCATAAGAAAGCTAGTTTGGCTGAACCTTGGAGAACATAAAGGGAAACTTCTAGGCCTGTCATATTTGGAGTGGCAAGGGCCTTAGAATGCCTTCCCCATGGAAATTTCAGGTCCTCAGAAATTTACTTTAGCTACAGGATGTCAAGATTCACCCTTGATGGTATCAGCCTAAATATTCAGCTGCCAGAAATTTCCTTTGTAGGCCCTGAACCGAACTGTCTGGGTGGCCCACCAGGGAACAGATATAGAAGACCTCATAAGTGCTGGCTGATTTCCTTTGGCTCATTTACTCATATATGAGCAATTTGGTGTTAACTCGTGTTTTATAGGATGCTTTTAGACTAGCCTCAGTGACAAGCTGATCTGACTGAGAAGCCAGACATGAAGTATTAGATAAACCTTGGTTCTATTTTATTTACAGGAAACTGTTAGGAGTAGTGACAAACTTTTCCCCAGCCTAGTGTTTTGGTCCTAGATATCTTCCTTTCTCCCTGCACCATGGTGTAGCACCATAGCCTAACTGAAGCCTCCAATGCTAAGCCATTTTTGTTTGCTTTCACTAGAGATCTTTAGTATGAGGAAGGATAATCGGAAGCTAATAGTTAGTCCACATTGTTAGGATCTTCTTGCTGTGTTGATGTGAAATAAGACACATCTTTTAGGTTTCAGGAATTGATGTAAATTGAGTCATTCCGCAAACATTTATACTATGTGACGTCTCTGAGCTAGGTAAAGGAGATAGAAAGTTTAGTTAACACACTTGCCCTGCCTTCCTAAAGCTTACAGTCTTGTTGGGAGAATTGGAGAGGTATAGAACAAAGTACTATGTGAAGGCAAAAGGGGAAGGACAGGGACAGCTAGGTGGCACAATGAATAGAGTACCAGCCTTGGAATCAGGAGGACCTGAGTTCAAATCCAGCCTCAGACACTTAATACTTACTAGCTGTGTGACCTTGGGCAAGTCACCTAACCCCAACTGCCTTGTGTTCCCCCCTCCAACAGACAAAAAAGGTGGGGGAAGGACATCGTCAAGAAATCAAGAAAGTTTTATGTAGGATTCAGCTTTTGAACTGGGATGGATAGGAATTCCACAAAATAGGAGAAGGGAAAGCATTTTAGGCATAGGGAAAAGCAAGAGTGGCTGAAAAATACAGGTTGCATTTGGAGGTTAGAGGGTAGCCCAGTTTGGCTGTAGAAAAAATATGGAAAGATTATGAGATTAGGCTCCTTGAAGGTGGGGAACTATTTAATTTTTATCTGTGTCCCAAACAAGCACAGTGCCTTATACATATTATTGTTGTTGAGTCATTTCAGTTTTGAGGTTTTCTTGGCAAAAATACTTGAGTGGCTTGCCATTTCCTTCTCCAGCTCATTTTACAAATGAGGAACTGAGGGAAACAGGGTTAAGTGACTTTCCCACGGTCTCACAGATAGTAAGTGTCTGAGGCCAGATTTGAACTTGGGAAGATTAGTCTTCCTGATTCCAAATCCAGTGCTCCATTCACTATGCCACTTGGCTTTCCTTACACATATTAATAAATATCTGTTGCACTGAATCGAATTGTACAATACCTTGAAGACTGGCAAAGAACTTTGAGCTGTATTTGGTGGGATGTAGGGAGTCACTGAAGATTATTGAGCAAAGAAATAAGACAAAAGCTATGCAAAAAAGAGTAGCCTGGAAGCACTGTGAAGGATGGATTGGAGGACAAAGAGGAAAGAGGAAAGTTGACCAGCAAGCTATGTCAATAGTCTTGGAAGGGGTAATAAGAGCTTTATTAGTTTCATGGCAGTAGGACTACAGGTGAGGGGAAATATTCAAACATGCATGTTTCTGAGGTGGATTTTTTTTAAAGATTTGAGAACTGGCTGGATATGAGTAAGACAGAGAAAAGCATCAAAGATTCAAAATTCTGTTAAGTATAAATTCTTGTTCTTTGGTTAAACAGAGCATAAAAAAGCTAATAAGAGGATCTGGTAATAGAAGTAGAATGTCTAATGTGGACAAAGTTTCTCACAGATTATTTGTCCAATGATAAATTGAGGTTCTGTAAGAAAGAAAGAAAGAAAGAAAGAAAGAAAGAAAGAAAGAAAGAAAGAAAGAAAGGAAGGAAGGAAGGAAGGAAGGAAGGAAGGAAGGAAGGAAGGAAGGAAGAAAGAAAGAAAGAAAGAAAGAAAGAAAGAAAGAAAGAAAGAAAGAAAGAAAGAAAGAAAGAAAGAAAGAAAGAAAGAAAGAAACAGAAGGAAGGAAGGGAGGGAGAGAGAGAGAGAGGGAGGGAGGAAGGAAAGAAGGAAGGAAAGAAGGAAGGAAGGAAGGAAGGAAGGAAGGAAGGAAGGAAGGAAGGAAGGAAGGAAGGAAGAGAGGAAGAAAGGAAGGAAGATAAAGATAGATAGATAAATGGATGTAAGGAAGAAAACCCTAACTTCTCCTCTGTCCCAGAAAATCCACTGGTTTGGATAAAATTACTGGGTTTTCCTACACTGCACATTCACCCACTGGTTGGGGGTGGGGATTGGGAGTGAGATATTCATGAAACATTCAATTATGTACCTGTTTTGCTACTTTTGACTTAATGTATCTCTCAGGGTTGCCCACCACCACCAAAAAAAAATACAGGATCTTGCCAAGTCACTTTGTCTACCAGCTTACATTTTCTTTCCTTTTAACAGAATTCTGGAAGTCTGGAACTTCCAGCCCACACCGGCAGATTTGCCCTTTTTCATTTGGCAAGTATCAGTGATTGCCGTGTGTTTCAAAACAGAGGTGGGAGTATGGTGTCATGGCGACTGATGTCAGCATGACTCTGGAAACAGGGTTGGTTAGATAACCAGTCCACTGAAGGCAGTGAAAGGAATTTTCAGCATTGTTTTTTTTTTTTTTTTAGCTCTCTGTATGACTATCTCCAGCATGTGTGTGCATATGCAGCATGTTCGTCTGTAATCACTCCATTTTTATGGTAGAATGGTATAACTGAAAAAATAATATCCAGTGACCTGATTCATCAAGATGTGAAATGTCTCAGCTTGGAACCTAGGCCACCCCAAAATAAATTTCAGCATGGGTTCTGTGGTACTCCCCAGAACCATGGGGATAGACAGTTATTCTCTTTGAGAAAAGAGTCACCATGAACTATCAAAAGGAAATAGCTTTTTTATATGACCCTTCCATTTGTTATATTCAAATAAGAGTGTATATCTCAAAAGTTTTACCTGGAAGGTTTTTTTTTTCCTATATCCTAATGGTCTATCTGTGTGATTTTTTAGATTACTGGAGTGAGAGTGACAAGGAAGAAGCGGATACTCCCTCGACACCCAAACAGGACAGTCCCCCACCCCCCTATGATACATATCCAAGACCTCCTTCAGTAAGTGAGCGTCAAAATTTTGCTTTTCTGTGTAATAGTTGCATTAAACTGAAATTCTTTAAGTCAAAAGGTAATGATGGGGGCTAGGTGGCACAGTGAGTAGAGCGCTAGCCCTGGAGTCAGAAGGACCTGAGTTCGGATCCGGCCTCAGACACTTAATCCACACAAACAAAAACCTAGCTGAGTGACCTTGGGCAGGTTACTTGACCCCAACTGCCCTCCAAAAAGCAAAAAAAAAAAAAAAAAAA
>WOXC01007055.1:0-136470 GCA_011680675.1 Gymnobelideus leadbeateri
TTTTTTGTGACCCATTAATGTTCCATTCCACTCAGGTACTACAATTTGTCTAATTATTCCCCACTAGGGGGGCACTCCCATAGTTTCCAACTTTTAGCTACTGTGAAAAGAGCTGCTGTAAATATTTTTGTACATGGATCTTTTTCTTCTTTCTTTGATTTTGCTGATAAAACTGGGTTTAGCCGAGATTAGAAGTCATGGGAACCAAAGGGAGGGAGGGAGGAGGTAGAGTATTCCAGGCATGGGGAAGAGCCAGTAAAAATGCCTGAAGTGAAGAGATAAAGCAATTCATTTGAGGACCAGCAAGGAGGCCAGTATCATTGGATCATAGAGTACATGAGGTGGGGGTGGGGAGGGTAAAGTGTAAGAAGACTGGAAAGGTGCCAGAGGGGCAGGCTGTGAAGGGCTTTCATATTTAGTCCTTGAGGTGATATGGTGCTACCAGAGTTTATTAAATAGGAGATTGCAGCATGTTCAGCTTCAGGTTGATCACTTTGACATCTAAGTGCAGTATGGACTGGAGTGAGTGGGGAAAAGCTTGCAACAGGAAGGTCAACCAACAGGCTATTTCTTTTTGTTTGTTTGTTTTCTACTTAATAGTATTTCATTTTTTCCAATTATATGCAAAGATAGTTTTCAAATTCACTTTTATAAGATTTTGAATTCCAAATTTTTTTCTCCTTCCCCCCCTCCCCAAGATGGCATGCAATCTGATATAGGTTATACATGTATAAACATATTAAACATATTTCTGCATTAGTCATGTTGTGAAAGAAGAATCAGAACAAAAGGGAAAAAGCACAAGAAAAAAAAACAACAACAACAAAGTGAAAATAGTGTCCTTCGATCTGCATTCAGACTCCATAGTTCTTTGTCTGCATGTGGTTAGCATTTTCCATCACGAGTCTTTTAGAATTGTCTTGGATCATTGTATTGCTGAGAAGATTTTAATTCTATCATAGTTGATCATCACACAATGTTGTTATTATGGGTACAATTTTTTTCTAGTTTCTAGTTCTGCTCACTTCACTCACCATCAGTTCATGTAAGTCTTTCTAGGTTTTTCTGAAATCCACCAACAAGCTATTTTAATAGGTCAGGTTCAAGGTGATGACAGCTTGCACTAGAGTAGTGTCAGTGTCAGAGGAGAGAAGATGTATGGAAGAGATGTTATGAGGGTAAAACTGATAAGCCTTGACAACAGATTGGATATGGGGGTGGTGGTGAGAGAATGAGGAGTCAAGGCTGATACCGAGGTTTTGAACTTGAGTAAGTGGGAAGATGATGGTGCCCTTGGCAGTAATGGGGAAGTCCAGAAGAGTGGAGGGTTTAGGGGAAGGATAATGAGATTTGTATTGGATATGTTGAGTTTGATATTCAATATATGGGATGTCCAGCATGAGATGTTTAATAGGCAGTTGGAGACATGAGACTAGATATCTGAAGATAAGTTAGGGATGGATAAGTAGATCTGAGAATCATCAGCATAGATATGATCACTGAAACCATGAAAATTGATGAGACCACCCAGTGAAAGATTATGGAGAGAGAAGAGAAGGCCCAGGATAGAACCCTGAGGGACACTCACCTTTAGCAGATATGACCTGCATAAAGATCCAGTAAAGGAGATTGACAAGGAGTAGTCAGACAAGTAGGTGGAGGACTAACATAGAATAGTGTCCTGGAAACTAGAGAAAAGAGGGTATGAAGGAGAAGAGAGTGGCTGACAATGTCAAAAACTGTAGAGAGGTCAAGAAAGATGAGGACTGAAAAAAGGCCATTAGATTTTGCCATTAAGAGATCATTGATAACTTTGGAAAGAACAGTTTCCATTGAATGATGAGGTTGAAAACTAAAGAACGAGAGAGAGAGAGAGAGAGAGAGAGAGAGAGAGAGAGAGAGAGAGAGAGAGAGAGGGAGGGAGAGGGAGAGAGAAGGAGAGGGAGAGGAAGGGAGGGAGGGAGGGGGAGGGGGAGGAAGGGAGGGAGGGAGGAAGAGGGAGGAGGAAAGGAAATGGATGCATTGATTATAGATTCTCAAGTTGCTTAACCACAAAAGGAAGAAGAGATATGGGAGGATAATTAGTGGGAATGGACTATAAATGAAGGGAGAATTTTTTGAGGATGGGGGGGTGGATATAGGTATGTTTGTAGACTCAGGGAAGCATCTAGTAGACAGGAAAAGATTGAAAATAAGTAAGAGAAAAGGCGTGATTGAGGGGGGCAATCTACTAAAGAAGATAGGGTGGAATGAGATCACTTAGCATGTAGAGGGGTTTACCTTAGTAAGGAGAAGGGCCACCTCTTTATGTGAGACAGTAGTAAAAGAGAAAAATTTCCTCTTTCAGGAAACAAAGAAGACACAGCCCCTCTAACATTTGATATTTTCCTCTTTTATCATCTTTGTCAGTCTGATAGGTATGAGGTAGAACTTAAAGTTACTTTAATTTGCATTTCTCTAATAGAATTATATAGAATAGAATATATATATATAGAATTATATTATATATATTCTATTCTATTATATAGAATTTTTCATATTGATTGTTGATAACTTGGATTACTTCCTTTGAAAACTTTCCAATCATATTCTTTTATCATTTGTCTATTGGGGAATGGTTGGGATTCTTATAAATTTGGATCATTTCCTATATATCTTGGAAATAATTCCTTTATCAGGGAAACTTGTTGCAAAGATTTCCCCCCAGTTACTCATTTCCCTTCTAATTTTTACTACACTAGGTTTGTTTGTGCTAGAAGTTTTAAATTTAATATAATCAAAATTATCCATTTTAGCCTGAATGATTCTCTTGATCAATTGTTTAATCATGAATTACCCGCTACCCATAGATCTGAAAGATAATTTCTTTCCTTGTTCTTCTAATTTATTTCTGACCTATCCATTTATACCTAGATAACGTGTCCACTTGTAACTTATTTTGGGATATGGTGTAAGCTGTTAGTCTAAATCTAATTTCTACCAGACTGATTTCCAGTTTTCCCAGCAGTTTTTGGTCAAATAGTGTCTTTTGTATCTGAGATCTTTGAGTTTATCAAACACTATGTAATATGTTTGCTGGCTTCTGCATGTTGTGTATCTCCTTAGCACTCTGCAACCTTCCCAAGGGCCCATCCTTCCCTCTGATTGGAGAAGGTGGAGGGTGGTCATTGGCGACCTCTTCCCTGATCCTCCACCATTTAAGGAGGGACCTCATGGAATTAACCATATCATTTTTCACCATTAGCAACTTTCCTGGACTTCATAACTTCCAGAAATTTAAATTTAAATTTAAATTTGAATTTCATCTTTCTGCCAGATGAAATCACCCCTGAAACTCTCACTTGCTCAGATAATTTCTGAGCCCCCAGAGGACAGAGCTAAGGACAATGAGTGATGTAAGATCAATACAAAGATTTAATATCTCATTTATAAAGATTTAATATCTCATTTGATGCTCACGACAACCATGGGAGGAAGGTCCTCTTATTTTGCAGATAGGGAAACTAAGGCAAAAATAAGTTATTTATCCAAGGTCACACTGCTAATAAGTGTCTAAAGTGGGATTCCAATGCCAATTCCAATGCTCTATCTATTGTGCTACCTAATAGCCTCACTTTGGCTGCCCACTAACCTTTGAATAGTATAATCATTAGGTAATTTTTCTTGACATCAAACCTAAATCTTCCTCTTTGTAACTTCTACTCATTCTTCCTGGTTCTGTCTTCTGGGACCAAACAGAACAAATCTAATCCATCTTTAACACACCAAATACTTGAACTTCAAATACCTGAACATAGCTATCATGCCACATGTTATTCTCTCCTCTAGGTTCCTTCATTCAATAACATGGAAATGAGAACTTTCACTATCCTGGTTGCCTTTCTCTAGGCATTCTCCAATGTTTTTTCCTAAACTTTCTGGTGTCCAGATCTGAACATCTGCAGATGGGATCTGATCAGAGTAGAGACAGAGGCAGTATCACCTCCTTATTCCTAGAAGCTCTTCTTCTCAGTGTGACTCAACATGGCATTAGCATTCTTAGCTTTTTGGATGCCACATTACACTGCTGACTCATATTGAGTTTGCAGTCCATTGAATGTCACTTCCCTTTTTTTTTTTTTTTTTAGAATGCCGATAACTTTTCCCCCCCTTGCTTTTGCTTGTCTAATCATCCCTTCTCTGTCCTATTCTGGTGAAGTCAATTTTTTTGGACCCAATTGTATGACTTTACATTTGTCCCTGTTGAATTCCATGGCATTTAATTCAGCTCAATGTTCTTACCTCTCAAAATCCTTTTGAATCCTGACTTCTGTCATCCAGAACATTAGCTTTCCCACCTAGCTTTGTGTTATCTGTTAATTTGATGTAGGTTATCTATGTCCTAAGCCAAATTAGTCCACATACTCTCCATCTCTTCTAAAAGAATAGCATGAGATAATAATACAAAAGTTTTGCTATACTCTCAAAAAGTTGTTATCTATTACCTTCTTCGAGTCCTCCAGTTTAGGAAACCAGGCAGGAAAGAGAAAACCCAGGGCTCAAATCTAGCCTCAGATCTGTATGACCATGAACAATTCCTTCTGAGCCTGAATTTTCTTATATGTAAAGTGGAGCTAAAAACACAACTCTCAGGGTTATTGTGAACCTCATGAATGGGTAAAGTGTAAGAATAAAGTATAAGTAAAGTATTAGTACATAAAGTATAAATAAAAGCTTTCCATGCCTTAAATAAAGGATGTGTGAGCCATTGTTATTATTACTATCACTATTCTGAGTGGCCAGAGGACCAAGCTTATAGAGCTTATTGTCAGGATAAGCTTATCATCAGGATATTGTCAAGATCCCCCCACCCTTCCCTTCTTCCTTTCTTCATCTTTCCACTCATCCAAGCTTGAAACCTCAGCCTTCTTCTCCTTCATGCCTTTCCTTCACTCACTTGCCAGGTCCTGCCCAGGTTATGTCTGTAACTGTTCTCACATGGGTCCCTCTTCTCCACTCCCTTCTCCCACAGACTAGAATAATTCTGGTCGTTGTTAACAAGTCAACAAACATTTATTAAGTACTTATTGTGTCCTAGGCATTGAGCCAAGTATTGGGGACACAAAAGAAAGCAGAAAGAGGCCCTGCCTTCAACAAGCTTAGATTCTAATAATGGACACACTATGCCAGGAACTATGTAGAGGGGATGGAAAGCTATCTGTAAGGAGAAGGCACTTTTTCTTTGTCACTTGTTTATTTAAAAATTTGTCTTTTTTATTTGTGAAGTTAACAGTCTCAATTGACCAAACAATTCGATGAACGAAAAAGAACTAGAAAGCTGTTTGTAACTTTTGTAAAAAAAAAAAAACTTTTGTTTTTATAAGAAGCATATATAATAGATGTATATGATTTAGTAGGGCAGTTAGTTACCAAGCTTCAGGCAACTCCCTAAGACAATAAATCATAAAGACTTGAGATCTGTGTAGGAGAAGGGTGTTTCCACCCCAAATAAACCATATGAATGAATCACCCCTCACTCGGGCTATTGTAATAGCTTCCACATGGGTCCCGATTCAGACAGTTTCTCTCTTCCTGCCCCATACTTCACACAAAATAGCCTTGCTGATGCATAGGGCTGACCGTGTCACTCCTATCCTCAAAAACTCTTCAGTAGCTCACTGTTATCTTCAGATTAAAATGCAAACTCCTCTGCCTTAGTGCTGGGTTCCCTCCACAACTTAAGCTCCCAATACGCACTCTGCATTCTGGATAAACTGGACTGGTAGCTATTCCTTTGACTAGACCATCATCCTGGGGCTCTTTCCACAGGACAATTAGCTAAAGGATCTGGGCATGTTTAGCTTTAGAGAACAGAAGGCTCAGAGATTCCTTTCTTATCTGGGCTGGACTGTGACTGTGGAGGTCCTTTCCAAACCCCAAATACTGTGATTCCATTGTCCTTTCCCTCTCTCTACCCCATTCCTGGGCCTGGGAAGCAGTCCTCCATCTACTAAGGTCCTTTTCTTCCTTCAAGACATGTTTCTGATGCTTCCTCATCCACAGTCTTCCTCATCACCCCAGACAAACACACTCAGGCAAAACCATACCCATAAAAAGAGAGCTGAATTTCAGAGTCAGAAGTCTTGAGTTCAGATCCCACCCCTGCTCTTACCTACCCCTGACTGCCTCACTTAGCTCTCCTGTCAAGTGGCTGCTCAGGTCCTTTTGAGCTCTGTGATTCTCACATCCTCTATCCGCCTTCATTTCTCTGTTGATCACGTTCTATCTTTTTCCACACGTTGGGTGCATCCCATATCCCCTCTAGTAAATCTGGTGAATACCAAAGGGCAGAGCTTGGATCCCAAACACCTAGCATGAATGTCTTTGCACGTAGTAGGTGCTTTGTATTGCACCACAATGTCTCTCCAAGCTGTAAGCAATCTTTGATCCCCAGTGCCTGACACAGAACAGGTGCTTAATGTTACCCATTGGGTGATGGTTACCATGTCTTGATTATAAGGTACACATAGGACATTTGGCACCCCAATCTCCTTCTAGATATTAAAATTTTCAAATGCACAGAACGCTGTAATATTCTATCACCACCGACTTCCATGCCCAGCTGGGACCATGCTCTTCTCCTCTGATGGACCATGATAGCTTAAGAGGACCTGAGAGATCACTTAGTCCCAAATCCCAAATTTTATGAGTAAGTAAACTGAGGCACAGAAAGGTTAGGGTTAGACCTTCCCAAGGTCTCATAGGTAGGAGCTGGATTTGAATCCAGGCCTTCTGACTCTCAGGTGGGTACTCTTTCCACTAGATTACACCTATGGGGGCTGCTGAGGAAACAGCTTGCCCACAGGATAAGATTTTGGCTTAGTTAGGTGGCTACCGATGTTGTTTGGAAGACTTTAACTTAGGCAGACACATTCCTTCCATATCGCTGTTTATTCAAACCTGTCTTTCCCTTTAAAGCCCAGCTCAGGTCCCATTTCCTCCCTTGGGTCCTCCCTGATTCTCTTTCGTCTCCCATCCTCAGTTACTAATGTTCTCCCCTCTTTATCTTGCCTTGCATTTCTGTAGCTAGGTAGCCCAGGTGATAGATTCAAGTTGATTTGAACCTAAACCCTGCCTGGGACACTTGCTAACTGTGTGACTGTGTCTTTTCAGTCTGTAGTTTAGTGTCACTTCTGCCTGCCCTGTCTCACCTTCCAGAACCCAGAGTAATCTCTGGGCAGCCTTCCTTCTCCTCCCCTCCCCCCACTCTCCACCACACTTTGGAACAGCTGATGGTTGCCTTACACTGGCAGCAAGCTATATCTGGGTGGCCAGCATACCCTGTATCAGCATTTCCTAATAAACAACTGTTTACAGACATCCCCCCTCCCTCCTATCATAGGAAGAAGAGGAAGCTGACTGGGAAATGCACAGAATGAACACTGGAAGAATTGTGGGTCAGAGTCTCAGTTCTGCTATTTACTTGCTGTGTTACCTTGGGCCAGTCACTTTCTCTGAGTCTCAAAGTCTTCACCTATAAAAAGGGGGGTTGGGGTTACGTTTAGAAAAACATGGAAAGATTTCCATTAAATAATGACAAGTGAAATGACAGTGGACAGAGTAAAAGAAACTTTTTCTTAAAAACAACTTTGAATGACTAATGGATCTTGGATATCATGAATTATTGAAGCAAGTATAAAAGAATTAGGGAGGAAGGAAGATGTTATTCACCTTCAGAGAAAGCGCTGATAAATAGAGGTATATATATAGTGTGTGTGTGTGTGTGTGTGTGTGTGTGTGTGTGTGTGTGTCTAATTGTAACCTTCTCTAGGATGGGGTGGGGAAGGAAGGAGAAAAAATAAAAAGCTCCCAGCAGAGAGCAAAAGAAAATTTAGAAGGAAACTCAGAAAAGCAGGGTAGGTTTGAAAACAATGAGTAGTATTTTCTACATAGTTAAAAAGTGAGCAGTCTGAAAGAGAAATTCTTGATTATATATTGAATACTCTCCTTATGTTGTACTGTGCACATGGAAATGTTGGATTGCTTTTTTCTTCTTTTTTGGTCTTTTTGTATTTAAATTCAAAATGAATTTTAAAAAGAAAAAAATTATCAGTGCGTGGGGAACATTGTGCCTGAAGGAAAGAGGATAGGGAAGCTGGTTTGGGTCATTTCTGTCTCCCCCGAGGTCACTCAAGGCAGAGACCCAAGCTAGTGGCTTCCATAACCACCAAAAGAGGAAGTAGATGCAGTTTGTAACCTATCTTGGGGAACTAAGCATTAGCAAGGGGGAAGGGTCAGAAAGTAATGGGGAATACATGAAAAAAGGTGGAAACTCAGAAGATCTGGTTTAATAAGAGCTCACTATCACAGATAGACTTGCAGAAAGGAAAAGGAAAAAGAAAGCAAAACCAAATTATGCTTTACAAATAACATATGAAAGAAAATGTTCCAAAGGTACCAGATAGAAGACGGAATCCTGATGGCCCCCCAGAAATCATGAAACCACAAAGAAACTACAGAATTGTTTGAAAAAAGAAATAAAATTCATGTGAGAAGAAATTAGGAATGAATTTAGACCAAAAGTTTTCTCTTTCACAATTCAAAATAGAATTCAATGCAGAATTTAAAATAAAGTTTAGGTTTGGAAAAAATCCAGAATGGAGAAGCTCTAAAGAAGAAAAAACTATGAAGAGATGAACAGATTTGTAGCTCAAAAACATTAAAATGAACAAAAAATGGCAGAAGAAAATCAACAAAGAGCAAGAAACTGAAATGTAATTTCCTCGATTGTGAAAAATAACAATAAATGAAGAGAGGGACTTGGACAAGGATCTAGTCATCAGTTATCTCTAAAGCACCTTCTAGCTCAGATTTCTAAGAAATATGATCCAGACAATTATGCGTTTAGTCTTTGGTGCTAAAAGTTGATGGGCCCATATATTCATTCATTCATTCAACAAATATTTATTGAACACCTTGGTGGCAAAGCAGATAGAGCACCAGCTCTGAGTCAGGAAGACCTGAGTTCAAATCCAGCCTCAGATACTAGCTTTGTAACCTGGGCAAGTGACTTCACCCTGTTTGCCTCAGTTTCCTCATCTGTAAAGTGAGCTGGAGAAGGAAAAGGGAAACCCCTCTAGTATGTTTGTCAAGAAAACCTGTAAAAGGGAGACAACAAAGAGGCAGACACAACTAAACCAGAAAACGCTGCTGAGAGACCAAGGTAATGCTGTAGCAAAGCTGGACCGCCTTTTCTCCTATTTCCTTAATGCCCAGTAGACCAGACCTTCCTTGAGAGCAGGGACTATTTTTTTTCTTTTATCTCCGTGTGACTAGTTTTCTTACAAAGACAAATGGAAAATGAAAAACTGCCCTCAGGATGTTTATGTTTTTCTAGAAATGAAAGGAATGAAGATAACGAAATTCTGGAGCTGTGGTGGATTTTGTAGATAGAGTCAGCCATGGAATCAGAAAGACCTAGGCTTAAGTCTTGCCTTTGTCACTTATGGGATGTGACCCTGGGCAGATCAAGTGAGCTCTCTGTGGGGCCAGGAAGTTCTCTGAGACTCTAAGTCATAGAACAGATACCAATATGCATTGGCAGAGAGAGTTATCACTGTACTTCTCTTTCCAAATTAATTAGGGCAGCCAGATGACACAGTGATTTAGAGCTGGACCTGGAGTCAGGAGGACCTGAGTTCAAATCCAGCCTCAGAAACTTACTCACAATCAATGTGACCCTCAGCAAGTCACTTAATTTCTGTTTCCCTTCATGTCCTCATATGTAAAACAGGGATAACAATAACATTTCCCTCCCAAGGTTGGTAGAATAAAATGAGAGAATATTTGTAAAGTGCTTGGCATAGTGTCCAGCACATATTAGGTCTATATAAATGTTAAAAAATTTAACTGACATATTTGGTCACTTGCTCTTACCCCAAATGCATTCTGGATCCCCAGGATCTCCCACTATGGTACACCATGCAAGACAACCCTTCCAAACACTGTGCCACTCTTCACCAGGGTGATCACCAGACTCTTACCCTCCAGGGTGATGGGGCTCTCTCTCTTGTTACCTTCCTCCCTTGGGGGGTGGAGAGAGGAGAGAGTCTGAATTTTCAAAAAGGAATGTGTCACTTCAAAGAAAGGAATTTCTAATCACAGAATCATAGATTCTTAGATTTGGAAAGGACCTTGGGCAACAGCTGATCCAACCCTCTACGATTCCCAACAAATAGTTTTCCACTGTCTGCCTAAAGACCTCAAAGGAGGGATCCCACCGTCTCCTGGGGCAGCTTGTTCCACTTCACTATGACTTTAATGTGTAGAAAACCTTTTCTGTGGCCTCTCCAAACTCTGTGTGTTTGCACATGTCTAGAGTATATTCATTCCAAATATCTACTTATTCAAACTTTTCTTTTCCTTTAAGACGCAGCTCAGCTTCTGCTAGAATGCTGCACCTGGACTCTAGAAACTTACCCTCCTGAGTTCAAATCCAGCCTCAGGTATATACTAGCTATGGGACCCTGGATAAATCATTTAACTTTGTTTGCCTAAGTTTCCTCATCTGTAAAATGAACTGGAAAAGGAAATGGCAAACCACTCCAGTATCTCTGCCAAGAAAACCCCCAGATGGCATCCCAAGGCGTCTGAAATGATTGGACAACAACATTTCCTCCTTTGGGTCCTCCCTGATTCTCTTTCCTCCTCCTCCTCCTCCTCCACCCCTGCTCTGGCATTGTTAATGTTCTTTCCCTCCCCAAATTGCCTTGTATTTCTGTAGCCAGGTGGTCCAGGTGATAAGGACAATAAGACTTCAGTCTGAACCCTGCCTCAGACACTGGCTAGCTGTGTGACTGCCTAAATTGAATAAATCACCTGTATCTCTGATAATAACACTATCCTACTATCCCCACAGGCTGGTTGGGAGGATGCAAGAAAATCACACATGTAAAACTCTTTGTAAACATCAAAGCATTATAGATAGGCTAGCTATTGTTATCATTTCTGTTTTGTTGTGGTGGTCCCTCCACCCTTTAAGATGCAAGTTTCCTGAAAGACAGGTACTGCTGTGCTTTCCTCTTTGCACTGAGTTCAATGTCTGGAAATATAGCAGACGACAAAGGTATTTGTTGAATTGAATTAATGCATAGCTCATATTTGGAAGTGGTTCTCTCTGGATTTCTCACTGGTTATAAATAACATAGCTTTGTGTCCAGGGTTATCTGGGGCTGGGTCTTCTTCTTCTTCTTCTTCTTTGTTTTTTGGAGGTCAATTGGGGTTAAGTTTCTTGCCCAAGGTCACACGGCTAGATTTTTTGTTAAGTGTCTGAAGCCGAATTTGAACTCAGGTCCTCCTGACTCCAGGGCTGGTGCTCTATTCACTGTGCCACCTAGCTGTGGGGCTGGGTCTTCTTTCCCTGGCTGTTTATACACAGTACAGGGGGAAAGCCCTGACTTTGAGACCAAAGAATCTGGTTCTGTCACTACCAGTGAGACCTTGGGTCAGGCCCCTCACCTCAGGGGTAGAGGAGGTGGGTCTCACTTTTCTCCTTTGTAAAATGAGAAGGATGATCTTAATCATTGCCAAGCTCCCTTTTCTGCTCTAAATCTATGATTCTATGAATTTACTTCTTCACATTACATGAAATCTATTTTCTTCCTAGCTAAACTGTTCTTTTTCCTTAATTTTTTGTCCCTCTCTTTTTGACTCCTTCCCCTTTTTTTATCCAACTCTGTATATCAGAGATCCCTTGTTCTCAATCCTGAGCTGGCTTTCACAAGCCTTTAAACCTGGAGAGCAACTTAATCCTTAGAAGAGGAGAAGAAGAATCTCCTAATGATCCATAATCAACGAAAGTTCATTAAGAAATTGAGAGAGGTGTTTGGGTCTCAGGGAAAGACTGAAACTAGCAACTGGTGATGAGCCAAGAAACACAGAATACACTGGAGTCACAGATGTGGTGGGAGTACTTCAGCAAAGACTTCAGGACACAAGGCCTTGTGGCAGAGATAGGAAGAGACCTGGACCCTGGGCACCTGGAGAGGTATCTAGAAATTGCTACTGGGTACGTAGTACTAAGTACTAGAAACTGCTAATAGGGAAAAGAGGAGGATTGAGACAGCTGCGAGGGCTGTGACTTCAGGGGGCGGGACATAGGAGGGGAAGTGGCAGCAGCTAGAGTTCTATTCTCTGTACGGGGTGTTCAGGCAGGACTGGCACCTCTGGTGTGAGAGTTTGCTGAGCCCTTTTCTGGGCTGTTCATCCACCTTTGGTGTCCACCTGCCACCCAACTCTCACCTGTGCTCCAAGAAGATGTGGCACACAAGTGGTCATGCCCCAGTAAAAGTATCTCAAGAGACAGGCTAAACCCCATTGAGGGGAACCAACAGGCCCCAAACCCATCAATGAGTTAGGGAGAAGTGTGCCCCAAGCTTGTGAAGACTTCCTCTGGCAGAATGGGCAAATGAGAACAATGTGTTCCGACAGCCACGAAGGCATCTGAAAGAGGTGCTGCAGAGGGTGTAGGAGAACTTGGTCATAGGCAGAAGGTTCCAAGGTCAGCCACTGCATCCTGGGCCCTTGGCAGTCAGCCTGACTTTGGTCCTGCCACTGGACTTCAATGACTTTGGAAGAGAGACTGAGGCTTACGACTCTGTGCAGCTCTGCCCCACTTAAATCCAATTCACCCGAGAGTCAAGACAACCATCCTTGATGCCATTGGTCCTCTTCAAAAATGAAGGACAAACAAAAACAAGTCTAATTAGTTGTCTGCACTTCCTAGGTACTAAACTCAGTGACTTTCCCTGTTGAAGGTGTAAAAGTTCTGTCCTTGTCTGTAAAATGTTCTGTCAGTTGTCCCAAGGCAAAGCTTTGGAGTTCTCACTGTGGTAACATTTTGGTTATGAAGACCTAGGTTTCATCATCATCATCATCATCATCATCATCATCATCATCATCATCATCATCATCACCACCACCACCACCACCACCATCATCATCACCATTATCATCATCACTACCACCACCACCACAACAACAACAATCCAGAGCCATTAACTGTATGACCTTGGGCAAGTCACTTAATCTCATTCAACTTTAGTTTCTTCATCTGTAAAAATGAAGATATTAATATTTGTATTGAGCAGCAGTGTGGTGCAGAAGATGAAGGCTGCTAGCTAGCCTTGGAGATAAGAGGAACTCAGGAATCTGATCCCTGCTGATTGGGTAACCCTACCTCTTAGTGCCCCAGGGTATTCCTGGAGCTTAAGGTAAAGAGGAGTTGCCACACTATGAGTTCTTCTGAAATCACAACTCTAGACTCTTAAAAAAAAAAAAAAGATAAAGGGCCAGGAGGATGGTTTGAGACCAGCCACTAGGAAGATTCAAAGCCTTGGTCCCTTTAATTAGCATGTCTTCAAAGTACTGGGGAGTAGCTTTGCTGGCATTCATCACCAAAGGAAGAACAACATGTACAAAAGGGAAGAAACACATGGTGAGAATAATAAGCCAGGAATGGAAAGTTTGGGTCAGCAGTAGAAGCAATGGACCCAAACCTCTGAGGCTGGAAGGGTTGACTGTCTGTCCCTCTGTGGTTTCATTTTTGCAATCTGTACTGTGTAGCTGACCTCTTAGAGACTCAGTTTCCTTGACTTAGGGCAAGCAGCTGTGCTAATGAGGCTCTCAGAATACCTTAGGGAGAACGTTGTCCTTTCAAAGAGCCAGGGATACTCATGAAACACCCCAAAGGAGCTCATTAATTCTGCCAGATGTTCTGTGCAAACTGAGTTCTCCCCTAAATTCATCACCCTATTTAGGGTTTTCTTTGCAGAGATACTAGAATGGTTCATCATTTCTTTATCCAGCTCATTTTACAGATGAGGAAACTGATGCAAACGGGGTTAAGTGACTTACCCAGGGTCACACAGCTAGTGTCTGAGGTTAGATTTGAATGCAGTTCTTCCTGACTCCAGTTATGACAATCTATCCACTGTGCCATCTAGCTGCCCTCTCCCCCTAGATTAACTCCCATTTAACAGAGCTTCCTGTTTACTAACTTTCTGAGGGAAGCAAGCATTGAGACCTTAGGTGCTTAATGAATTTCTCATATTATTATGACCTGGGGTGGGTCCCTTAATTTGTCTAAGACTCAGTTTCATATGTAGGATGAGAAGATTGGAGATGATTCCTAAGATCCTTTAGTAAAGTGGTCCCCACGATGCTGTAGTTTAAAATAATAGATAATGTTAATATTATAGATAATAGATAATAATCACATACACAACAATAACTTTCAGTCCATCAGAAAGTTTGTAAACCTCTGTGAGGTGGGTACTATTGGTGTAAATCTCTCTATTTTACAGATGAGGTGCCTGAAACACAGAAAGGATAGGAAGCTTAGAACTTTAGGTTTGGAATTCGGGGGTCTGGGTTTGACCCCAGGCTTTAGGAGTATGCTGGAGCCAGCTCCAACCTGCTCATGAGAACCAATTCCCAAACTTTCAGTGTGAGCAGCTATACCTCAGAAACCCAGCTTGATTTATTATTTTTGATTGTCTAGGCTTGAGAACAGGAGGGAGAAAACGTTCACAGAGCAGTTTTAACTTTCAGTGTCCTGAGCTGCTGTTGTTGTTATTTTAGATCTGTTAGATAAACATTTACCAGCCCCACCCCTGCCCCCAGGAACACCCCCTACCCCCCAAGCCTGGCTCAGTTACTTGCTGGATGTGACTTTGGTCAACCACTTACCTGTTTGGGATTCAGTTTCCTCACCTGCCAAATAAGAGAGATGGGTTAGACAAGCTTTTCAGGAATTTATGGGTTCACAGAAGTGACAGTGAGAAGGGAGGGGACTTGGGAACAGGCTGTGCAAAGGCATGGCTGGAAATGGATGGTACAAGAATAAATTCTGTCAGTAAATCACAAAATCTAGTGCCACGAGCTATTTTAGAGTTGATCTAGTTCAGTTGCCGTATTTAACAGAGAAGGCAACTAAGGCACATTCCTTGTCCTGGGACACAGCAGTAACAGCAGGTAACATCTCCAGAACTGGAATTCCCAGGACTCTGAGGCTCTCTCTTGAAAACCAGCTTCTCAGCAGGAGATTTCAGCAGGTGTTCATCCAAGCAATAAGCTTTCTCTTGATAATCATCGCTGATCTCCTAGCCACTGAATTAAGTACCAAGGGAACCTTAGAGGCTCAGGCCGGTCAGTTCATTGGGTGTTTCTCAACACGAAATCATGAACACCTGGTGTGCAGAAAGGCACCTGGACAGAAAGTACAAGGGGGTAAAACTAAGGAGTGACTTCATTGTTGCCATTGGCAAGAACTCTTCTAAAGCTTTTCCCCCAACACCACAATGGATATTTGTTCCCCAGCAATCAGCCCGATTCCTCACATTTCATTCATTCATTGAGCATTTACTGTCTACTGTATGCAAAGCAATGTGCTACCAGCTGGGGAAAATGGAAAGGCCAGTTAAAACAGAGCCCCTGCCATACTGGGATTTACAGTCAAGTGGAGCCAGGATGACACATACACAGCCCATCTAAAGGTCTGCAAAATGCTTTCCATGCATGATCTCATCTGATCCTGTGAGGTGGGCACTACTGGTGTAAAGCTCCCTATTATACGGATGAGGAGCCTGGAGCACAGAGAGGATAAAAGGCTCCCTCAGAGTGTTATATAATCAGAAAGTGTCAGAGCCAGGATTCAAACCCAGGTCTCCCTGACTCCAGCTATTGATAAGATAGAATAATACATGAAGAGTGAATTAGTGAAGACCAAGGTAGGTTAGAGACAGGATAGAAGAATCACAGAAGGCTTCTTGGACTAGATTGCCTCTGAGTTGAACTTTAAAGGCTAGGTAGAAATTTAGCCCTTGGAGAGGAAGAGAAAGGACCTTCCAGTTATAGGGACTAGTATGAGCCAAGACCCATAGACAGCATTTTTGAGGACAGAGAAGAGGCTTCGATTCTCTGTGAACACTGTACCTTGCATAGAGGGGAACAGTCTGAAAGAAGCCTGGAAAAGTAAGAGAAGCCAGATTGTGAAAAACCTTGAATGCCAGACAAAGGGTGAAAATTAATTTGGGAGATATTTGTGAGCAAGGGTGGGGGGTGGGGGGGTGACAGGACCAGATCTTAATGACAGAAAATTGTTCTGGCAGTTGGATGAGAGGGCAAGTGACAAAAACAATAAGCAGAACACACACACACACACACACACACACACACACACACACACAGCTGAAAGATTTGCATAGCGCTTTCACATATCATCTCACTTGATTCTTATAATCTGTGAGTCAGATTCTCTATTTTACAATTGAGGAAACTGAGCCTCACAGAGGTTTATGACTTGCTCAGGGTTATACAACTAATAGGCATTTGAAGTAGGATTTGAAGTCTTTCTGACTTCCAGTCCTGGACTGTATCCACAGTGCCATCCAGCTCCTCAGAGGGGTCAGGAAAGGTAGGAGGCCACTGGGATAATCTGGGTTGAGCGACACTGAGGGTCTCACTAGGGTGGTGGCAATGAGGCAGAGGGGACAAGTGCCAAAGATATCACAGAGGTGGAATTGACCAGACTTGGTAGGTGTTTGGGCGTGCTGGGCAAGGGGAAGGGAAGGCAAAAATAACCCCCAAACTTCAGGTGTGGGAGACCAGGTGAAAGGCAGGACCACAGACAGAAGTAAGTCAGGCCAGTATGCTCCACTTACCTTACTCACCTTTTCTCTCTTGAATGAAACAAGCCTGGGGCTCTCCCCTCCTCTAGAACGGTCCTTCACCAAAACAAAAGCAGTGGGTAGGGGTTCGAGAAAGAAAAGTCATGAAGGGGGAAGAAATGGCTTAAACAAGAGGGTGATGCTTACCTCCATTATCTCTAACATAATAAAGACATAGTCAGGTGGGATTTTGCAATTTTAAAAGCCCTTTCACATACATTATTATTTCTTTTGATTAGTGCAACAGCCATCCGAGGTGGCAGGGGAAAGTACTGTCCTGATTTTATAGATGAGGAAGCAGTCTCAGAAAGTTGTGACTTTTCCTCTAGATGACACTGCTTTTTCTGTTGCCTTTCATGAAAATCCCTAATTTGGGCCAATGGGCTCTGCCTGACACGATCCACTTTCCCAACTTACCTGTTTTAAGGAAGAGGCTGATTAGACGGAAAGTGCCGAGGGGATACAATTATATGAGGTTTTTTCTGGTTGAAGGAACTAGAGATTGGAAAAGGCTTGGAGAAGGTTTAGGGGGAACAGGATCTCTCATTTTTAAGCTGTGTGGTAGAGAGATGAGCTTTAGTCTGCATGACCGCAGAGAAAAGAACTAGGAGTAATACATGAAAATTGCAGATTGAGGCTTGACGTTAGCAACTCCATTCATTAGTTATACAAAAGCAGCACAGCAGCACAGATCTCTGACCTTTGGTCGTCCTACTTCTTGGGTCCGTTGTGAAGGGAATTCCTGGTCAGGCACAGATTCAATGGCCTCCTGAAGTCCCTTCTAAGAGCCTCTGATTGATTATATTCAAATACAATTTGACTATTTGATTAAGCCCAATTTCATTTAAACTGTTATTCTCTTCCCTTGTCCCCAATGCTTGATAGGTCATAAGATTTAAAGCTAGAAGCAACCAGAGATATCATCTACTTGAATCTCCCTTTAGATCCTGGAAAACTGAGTCCTAGAGTAGGGAAGTGGGGAGAGCCAGCACAGCACAGCATGGTGGGAAATCAGGGCCAGAGGGGACTGAAAGAAAAGTGAAGTTTGGAACAAAAAGCTAGAGGCTCCCTGACTGAGTCTGTGGCAGAGAATTCTTGAGCAAGATGTGCACTAAACTAGATGACCCCTGTGATCCTTTCGGTTCTGGGATTCTGGGATTCCTACTTGTCCATTAAAGGTCAACCAAAATGCCACCTTTGGGAAGCCTTCTCTGATTCCCCTGTGTCCACCCAGAGACATCTGTCTCCCTAAATACGGAATTCTTCTGCTCCCCTCTAAATGCATTTCTTTCTTTTTTTTTTTTTGCTTTTTGCAAGGCAATTGGGGTTAAGTAACTTGCCCAAGGTCACACGGCTAGGTTTTGTTTGCGTGTGTGTTAAGTGTCTGAGGTCGGATCCGAACTCAGGTCCTTCTGACTCCAGGGCCGACGCTCTACTCACTGCGCCACCTAGCTGCCCCTCTAAATGCATTTCTTATGAAATACTGTGTAACCCAAATATCTGGGTTATACCCTGAACTCTGTACTCAATTGTCAGTTCCAAAACCTTGCCTTATCTAAACTCTTTCAGTCACCAGCCTGGTGCTTGGTAGGCAGTTGGTGCTCAATAAATGGTTACTGTAACTTCATGTTATTGTATCTTCTGTGTATAAATGTGGCCTCCCATTTAAGAGAAACTTTCTAACAGGATAGCTCTAGAGACATCAGAGGCACCCAGTACAAGCCGTTCATTTGAGATCCTTGTTTGTGTTTGCATGGGTAGTAAGTGTTGGGGATTGAGATTTGAATCCAAGTCTCCCTCTGTCTAAACCCAACCTATCCACAAAGTTATTTTACTAGGTAGTAGTCAAAAGCTCCCCTCAAGTCACCAACAAGGTTACCAACTGCCCAGATTTAGCAGTTTTTGCCACTTCTCCTTGGGGTGGGAGGAGAACAAAGGACACTGTGGTTCAAGGAAAAGACCTCTGGATTTAGAAAGATGGTCTAAGTTCAAATCCTAGTTCTAACCCAGTCACTGTGTGACCTAAAACAAGACCATTCCCCTCTCTGGGCCTCAGTTTTTTCCCTTGTAAAAATCAGAGGGTGGGCAAGGTGACCCTTGAGGCACCTGCCCCCCTTGCATTTATGAACAAACAAACCTTCTGTAGTCACTCTCACTTCCCCATGCGTAGGCCTTTCCCCTCTTCCTCCATCCTGGCTACTCTCAATTTTGCCAGCCTTTAGAGTTGCCTTGCCCACATGCCACAGAAAACCCTCTTCTTTGCCTTCTATACCTCACCGAAGCACTGACTTCCATTTGACCAGAGACTCTTTGCTCCTCATTCCCTAGGGGTCTCTAATGGGCTTCCTTAAACTAGTTTCACATTTCTCCCTGGACCTCAGTTTCTCAATCTGAAAGGTGAGAGCGTTGGGCCAAATGATGGCTAAGGACTTTTCTAGGTCTAGTTCCCTAGGACTTGGGGATGGGGTAGGCCATGCAAAGTCAGCTCTCTGACTTGTGGCCTTTTGGCTGGCAACTGGACAGGCAGGGAGAGTTGGGACAATAAGAAGGACACTTCTAAACAGGAGGAACATAAAGTAACCTTGGCTTCCTCTTCTGCAATCCCACTGTCCCTCAGGGTTCCACCTTGGCTCCCTAACTTTATTCTATTCTAAGGAAAACACACTCCCCTTCACCCTAAGATCTGTGAGTCATCATCGGACCTAGGTGTCCTGGAGTAATCTGTGGGCATCCCTGGAATCAAAGGCTGAGACAAGTTCCAAACTATTTGACTTTGGGCATGTTGCTCCCTTGCTTTTACTTTCCCAGTTTCCTCCTTGGTAAAATGAACACAGTATTTTCACCACCCACCTCTCTATACTGTTTACAGAGAAATCCTTTGGGATCATACAATTTCAAGTTGGAAAGGATCTTGGCAATCCCTTAATTTTACAGAAAGGGAAACTGTGTCCCAGGCAGGGGAGTGACTTTCTCAAATTCCAGTAAGTTCCCCCAAAGCCAATGCTCTTTCACTGCACCCAAATGTGAGAGCCTGGGGCTTCGAATCCCAGTCGCTGACATTAGAGGCTGTGTGGTTTAGGTCCTTCTCTAGGCCTTAGCTTTCCAATCTATAAAATGACAGGACTGGACCTGACCATGGTTCTCAAGGCCCTCTGGAGATGGGAGCTATTCTTGTTAAGAATAATGAGCTGATGAAGTCGGGTTATTTCCTAATGGCTGACGTGAACATCTGCTCGGGAGCGGGGGCAGACCTGCGATTTCTGTGGAGCTGGCAGCTCGAGATCCCGTCAGACCGGGAGCTCCCGGTTTCAGGGAGATGTATTTGCCTTTGGTTGCTTGGCTCGTGCCTGGCGCCCGGTAGACTCTTAACACATTACTTGTGGACTTGACTTGCGGGAAGAAAATTATGTCAACGCAAAAACCAGGATCATGCCTGGACACAGAAACTGCTATTTCCCCAGGTGTTCGGAAATGTGTGTTTCTAGCATCTCCACTCACCTCTGTTCTCGACATTTACGGATCGCTTTTTCTTTCTTTAAAGAAAATCAAGTTAAAATGAGCACCATCTTGGCACATCCATAAACTCATTTTCCCCTTAGAACAACCCTCGGAGGCACCTACTACAATTGTAATTTCTCCCATTTTACAGATGGGGAAACTGAGGCTCACACAAGTTAGACACTGTCCCAGAGTCCAGCAGCTAGTGAGCGGCGCGGCGGCATGTGAGCCCAGCTTCCGAAGCGCTCTGCTGCACTCCCCGCCTCCGGGGTTGCCTGGGAGAGCTGGCTCGCTCCCCGGCCGTGCCCCGAGCCCCAGAGACTCTTCGGCCAGCCTCCCTCCGTCTGTGCCCGGCCCTAGGCGCCCGGCAGGGAGACAAGCTAGCGAGCTAGCGAGGGCTAGCTAGCGCCCCCCCCCCCCACGCCCCGCGTAGCCTTGCCGCCGCCTCCTCCTCCTCCTCCTCCTCCTCCTCCTCCTCCTCCTCCTCTTTTTCTCCTCCTCCTCCTCCTCCTCCTCCTCCCTCCTCCTCCTTCCCCCGCAGCCGCTCGCTCAGCCACAACCGGTTCAGACTGGCCTCGGTGCCCCGCGAAGGAGGGAGAGAGAGAGCAGGGGGGAAAGAACTTGGCCGGGAGGAGTGGCGGCGTCCTCGGCGGCAGAAGGGGGAGGGGGAGGGGAGGGGCTGGGGAAGAGGGGAGAAGGAGGAGGAGGAGGGGACAGCCCCGGGGCGACGGGGAGGGGGCCAGTTAGCTGCTCCATGTGGCTGCCACCACGGGCTCCGCGCTCGGCCGGGCGGGAGGGCGGCGGCTCCCCTGCGGGGCCGGTGCTGCGCGGCTCGAGCCGGGTCATTGCCCAATCCCCCTGCGGCGGCGGCGGCGGCTGCGGCGGCAGCGGCGATAAATAGCAGCGCCCTGGGCCTCGGGGCCACCAGTGAGAGAGCCAGGGAGCCGGCGGGCGGACTGACGGGCGGCCGCCGCCGTCCCCGCGCCCCCCGGGTTAGCTGCGCCCCTCGCTGCAGGAGCAGGACCCCTAGCTCCGGAACGCCTCCAGGTAAAGGGGTGAGAGCAGCGGAGCCGCGGGGGCAGGGGCCGCGCGCCGGAGACCACGGCCACGGCCACTGCCACGGCCACTCTCCAGCCGAACTTCCTGCCCGCCCTGGCCGGGTGCGCTAGGGCTCCGAGCCGTAGCGCTGGGCGGCTCGGGCTGTCACCGGCCGCTCGCTCACTGGGGATGTGTGTGCCTCTGTGGGGATGTGTGGGGGTGCGCGCGAGTGTGTCTATGTGCGTGTGTGTGTGTGTGTGTGTGTGTGTGTGTGCGCGCGCACGAGACGAGTTCCTTTGGGGTCCTCTTTTCAGCTCTTCCCAGAAGAGGGTGGGCTATGATGCCGGGGCTCCGCGGAGAGCTTGCAGAGTCTGGGGTTACCCCTTGGGACTCGGAGAAGCCAGGCAGTTTCAGATTGTGTTGTTTCTAAAGTTGTGTCCTATCCAGAAGCTTGGAGGCCTCCCTCCGCATCGCAGGAGGAGCCGCCGGACTTGAGCCTGGGCACTCACGCAGCGGGGTCCAGGACAGCAGCTCCCCACTTGGTGGGAGGCTGTGGAGGATGGGAACAAGGAGGAACCTGAGGGGCTCTGTAGGAGTGGGGCTGCAGACTGGCCCCAGGACGGGGCTGGGAGGGGAGCCTGGCTGTTGTTCAGCATCACTGAGCCAGGTTCAGCACCACCTGGTCCAACCTGGGCTCTTGACTGAGAGGGAGCTTGCGGGAGAGTTTGGGTTTCGCTATGGAAACCCAAGCAGCCGGCAGGAGCGATCGACCCACTCTGGAAAAGTAAGCTTTGATTCCTTCAGTTTTTTGGCTCCGGTTAGGTAGCCCTGGCTTCTGGCCCAGCAGTCCCCATAGAATGTGGTTAGGAGCGACTTCTTGTACCTGAAGGTATTAAAAAAAACAACAACAAAAAACTCGTCACTGTCCAGTCCTTGGGTGCAAAGTGATAGACAAAGGATTGACGTCTGGTGAAACTGAGGCAGCCCCTGACGCCGCCCCCCCCCCCCTCCCCATACAGTCTGAATAAAGACTGAGGGAAGGTGAGATATGGAGACAAGGAAAAGGAGACAAGTTCCTTAATTATCCAACAGGTATTTATTATACATCTACTATGTGCTGGGCATTGTGCTAAGGACTTCGGATACAAAGAAAGCAAAAACCCAGTTCCTGCCATCATTAAATAACTGTGTATGTGCACGATCTAGTCAGTGTAAATAGGAGGTATATCAGAGAGAAGGCACTGGCTCGGGGAGGGACTGGGATCGGGTGCCTGAAGGTGAGGTTTGGGCGTCTTAATCAGAATCAGGCAATCCAAGAGAATGAAGTGAGGAGGCAGAACATTTCAGGCATAGGGGACAGTCATTGCAAAGGTCCCGTAGTGGGGAGATGGAGTATTTTACTTGAGGGCCAGCCGGGAGGCCCCCATAGAGCATAGGGGATGTGAAAGGTGCAAGAAGACCGGAAAGCCATGTGTGTGGGGGGGTGGGGGGGACAGGGCGGGGGAGAGGTTATGAAGGGCTTTGAACGACATGATTTTATATTTGATACTGAGGGTAGTAGGGAGCCCCTGGAGTTTATTGAGTAGAAGGTGTTGACCTTCATTGCCAAGGGTAGTTTGCTCATCTGAATTTTCCCTCTACCAAAGTCATCATAGGTCCAGTACCTATTTCTGTCTCTGCTTTGGGGATCCAAACACTCTTCGACCCTTTGTTAGAAATCCTTGTGAATTTCTAAAGCCAAAAACTCCTCATCCCTTGACTAACCTGGTTCAGTCTTTCCAGACTTGGCTAGGCTGGTCGAAGTATGACAGGCACACACTCGATTGCTGGTTTCTTAATTGGACCAGTACTGTCTCATATAATAAATACTCAATATTTCAATGCTGGGATGACTAGTAATTTTTGCACCCAATGCCATTGGCTCAATCATGAGCAAAGGGAGGAGGAGAAATCGTGGCCCCAGAAACGCCACTGCTGGGTTGGCCACTGTAGATCAGAATGTGGCAGGCACGGAGGAGGAGCTCATAGGAGGAGTGTGTCTGCTTAGGGGAGGAAACCACTGGAGCTTCCTATTTTAATTATTTTTGCTAATTAGGTGATACCTTCAGTTGTTTCTATGGAGCAAAACTTCTAATACTGCAGTGCCTTCTAAATATTCTTGCCCTGAGGCAAAGCTCTGGTCTCAGTTACTGCACAGAGTAAATGTAAATTGAGTTAGAGCAGAGAGGTCTCAGTAAACTGGCAGTGGTAGGGCCTTATTTATAAAGGAGGTAGATCTTTAAGAGCTTATCGAATATAGGTAGGTATGAATGAAAGCCTGGAAATAGTGGGGTCCCTAGGAATAATTGAGGAAAGCTTGTGGACTTGTGCATTTCCTGTCCTTTAGGCAGCATTTAACTCTGGGTGTTGTCTCTAACTCTTCCCTTTCCCTGATGTTTTCTATAGATCCTTAAATCCAATGCACACTTATTAAGCACCTGCTGTGTGTGACAAGCACTCTATGACAAAGTCTCTGCCCTCAATGAACTGGCATCCTCTGGGCAGAGTACAACAAGGACAAAGATAATATAGACCAAGTAAAGAATAGGCATTTCTGAAGGGCTATGGGAGGGCAGTAACAGCTTGGTGCTGGGGCCGGTGACGGGAACGGTCGGGAAGCTGAGCCTTGAGAGGAGTTAGGGATTCCCAAAGGTAGAGGTGGACATGTAAAGCAGGCATGAGGGGTTGGGGTGGAAGAGTGTATAGAGTGGAAAGTCGGATGTTATATGTGGGATATGACAAGCAGATCAGATTGATTTGAATAGAGAAAACTTCATTTTTTTCTTCAGGGTCCAATACAGAAGGCAGAGTGTGGACACTGGACAGGTGTCCTGGGTTCTAGTTCTGGCTCTGCCAGTAAATCACTGTTGGATCTTAATCTAGTCATTTTATGTCTCTGAGACTTAGTTTCCTTTTCTGTAAAATGACAGGTTGGACTGCATATTCACTTCCAACTCAGAAACTGTTTTGAGTCCCATCTAATTTTTCTGCTTTCCCCTTTGACATAGTCTTAGACTGTAGCCACACTCCTGAGAGAAAAACCTTTGGTAAATAAATGATGCTCCGGGATAGGTCCACAAAGAAGATCTCTGAGGACATGGGGCAGGCATTTTTGCCCACTTGTGCTGTCAGTGTGATTTAAGGAAAAGCTTCAAAGTGATATGGGATATTTGTGGGAAGAATTGGGGTGACTGGGATCTAAGTAGGCATCAACAACCCTATTTGACTTCCCCATTTTGTCAGCTGTTCCTTCTCTATCCCTTTCATTTCTTTAAAAAAAAAAAGCTGGAAAATAATCTCACAATGAACACAGAAACAAAAGAGCTCGGTGTCTGTCTTACTCTCTATCCCAAGGAAAGGAAACAAGACTCTTGAGGTCAACTGGGTCCAGCTGGTCATGAGCCAAAATCACCTAAAGCTTTAGTAGTGTTAATTGGCCACCAGGTACATTTGAAATTGTTTTCCCTCTGAAGGCTGTGGCTATTAGCACCGTGACACATTTAGAAGTGGGCCTGGCCTCTGCCCTCATTAGACACCATTGGAGTGTTGGGTTCTATTCTGGCTCACATGTTTTAGGAAGGCCATTGCCATGTTGGAGAGGAGGGTAGCCTTAATGGTGAAGGACCCCAAACTCATGCCATATGACATTCAGATAAAGCAATCAGGGATGTTCATGAACCCCCTGAAATCTATCCATAGACCCCTTGGGGTTTCATGAACCATAGGCTAAGAACCTCTATTTTAGAAAAATTCTGGTAAAATATAATCACCCTGAGCTCAGGGACTGTCTCCTTTTTGTAGAAACAAAAGATACATTGTACCTTAAAAAAAAAGAGAGAGAGAGAATGAACTGCCTTGGGAAGTAGTAATTGCTTCCTCACTGGGTTTCAAGCAAAGGTTGGATGACCAGGTGGCTGGGGTTACTTATCTAGGGAGCTTTGCTTTATATATGGGTTGTACTAAATGAGTTCAAAGGCTCTGTGCTCCTGACAAACTGATCCTTAACATTCTGTCCACCTTTTTAAACATAGAATCAAGAATCTTGAAAGATCTTTGAATTTCTGTTGGATCAATGAGTTGAGGGCTATTTGGCTTTGTAGGTCCCTCATTAATGGAAAAGTGGACATAAACCTAACCAGGTACAAATGAAACATTCATATGCTCACGTAATTATAAAACAAGTGTTAATTATACCAGTCTAAGCTCCAGTTTACCTAGGGCCATGCTTTCAACATGGCAGCTTTAGTCAGTAGCTAGAGAAGCCCTGGTAAGGCTGTGTGAGGTAATCATGGATAGATTGCTGAACTTGGAACAGGAAGACTGAATCTGAATCCTTCCCTTGTTCCCACCCCTATCTTATTTACCAGTTACATGGCTATGGGCAAATCTCTTAACCCCTCAGAGCCTCCATTTCCTTAAATGTCAAATTGTTTTTGTTGGTTGGATCAAGATGCCAGAGAATCTGCCCTTAGCTTTGCGTCAGTATATTATCTTGTAACCAAGTTGGCCTGATCAGTTTTGGCTTGAATACCAAGAATGGAAGTAGTTGGGAGGAAGGAAGCAAATGCCTGACTAAATAGACAACTAAAAGCATTTTCAGAGGCGGAAGGAAAAAAAACCCACAAATCTTAGTTCGACTAATAGCAAAAGAAAGCTGGAAGGAAGAGGACAGCAGATGCTAAACACAACATTGAGTACAGGCTGCCAGGAACATGTGGGGGAAATCTCTGGTTTTTGTCAAGAACTGGGCAGTTTTGTGTTGTGATTGGAGCTCTGGACCTGGAACTGGGAAGACCTAGGTTCATGTGCATTCTAACTGTGTGATCTTGGACACGTATCTGGACTTGTATTTTATCAGATGATATCTAGTAAATCATAGGGATGTCTCTGCTTCTCCCTTTCATTTCAAATGCTTTCCGCTCTCACAAAAGGGCAACTACTTCCAGACAGCTCTGTCTCTTCCTCAATTTCTTCATCTGTGAAATGAGGGTCTAGGTTAGATCCCCAATGCCATGACTGTGTTTACCTGACAGTTTCTCCAATTTCATGATTCAAGTTCATTCAACACAATTTGTTCTTTGATCAAGGTAACACTTGCTTTAGCACACATATGCACACACACATACATACATGAGCTACTTTTGACTTAAACAGTCCAGTCCAGTTGTGAGACCTGGTAGGGACATAGGAACAAAGAAGAACTTTCTTGAATAACCATGGGAGTCTGTTTAGCTAAATGAGGCAGGGTGGGGGGGTGGATTTCAAGGCAAAGAAAGATCCAAAGTAGGATGCAGAATATTGGAAAACTATTAAGCTCTCTCCAAGATTCCTGAAGTGTTCAAATTTTCTTCTGACCTTTTCTTGCCTAGTTTCTGTTTTTCTAGCACTATAAGTCAATAATGATGCCAGAAGTATCCCAATTTTCAGAAGAATCCATTAAAATACCTTAGTATTTTCTTTGAAGAGTAACAGTTTGGTGCAACTAATAGATATCTCATCTTGAAACCAGAAAGTCCTGTGTTAAAACTCCACCTCTGATTCTGTGAGCCTGGATAAATCACAAGCTTTTGGCCCTTAGGCTGCTTTCTAAGACTGCTAACCTGGTGCTAACCTGCATTGGTAGAAAGGCATTTCCTCACCTGGGAGATGCCAATACTAGTGAAATCATAGATACAACTCTATCCTTATGTGAAAAAAAAAAAAAAGCAACCAGCTTCCCTAAGGATGACAGGACAAATCCCTTAGGGACAAATGGTAAGTTGATGTAAGGTAGCTAATGCTCCCAGGTTCACTGACTCACAGAATCTGAGCTGGAATTGAGCCTCCAAGGCCAGCTGGTCAAATACTTGCCTGAACAAAACTCTCCTCTGTAATCTTTCCTATTACCCATTCCCCCACCCCCAGCCTTCTCTTGGACCCCTCCAAGGGGAACTTCACTCCTTATCCTGGTAGCCCATTCCCTTTTGGGGGAATGCTCTCATTGTTGGAAATTTTTTCCTTATAACATGCCAAATTTTTCACTTTTCAACTTCCATTTGTTGTCCTTGGTTCTGCTCTCTGGGACCAAGCAAACCAATCTAGCCTCTCTTCTGAAAGGTGGCTCTTAAATCACTCGGAGAGGGTAATCTTTCCCTACCATAGGTCTTCTCTCCATGTACTATTGTCACCACCAATTATGGGTCAGGGGAGACATTGTTCTCTCTTGGTTTTCCTCCTATATGCTTGACCAATCCTTCTCAGTCTGATTTGCTTCCTTATCATCCATAGCACACTAAGTGTCAGACCTGAGCCCTCTTTCCCTTGGCAATCTCATCAGCTCCCTTGGGTTTAATTATCATCTCCATTTCAGATGGTTCTCAGGTTTATAAAGAGATCCCTAGTCTTTCCCCCGAGCTCTGTTCTCTCATCACCAATGTTCTCTTAGACACTTTGAAATAGATTTTCCACTGTCATCGTAAACTCAAAATGTCCAAAACAAAACTCATCTTTCCTTCCAAACCCCCATTGCTTCCAAATGTCCCCGTTACTGCTGAGGGCACCAACATTCTTTTCATCACCCAGGTTTTCCACTTTAGACCCATCCTCCATTCCTCCCACTCACTCACCCCCATATCCAATCAATTTCCAAGCCTTGTTTCCATTTCTGAAACGTATCTCACACATGGGTCCTTTTCTCTTTTTCACAAAGCCGTCATCCTGGTTGAGGCCCTCATCATCCCTCCCCTGAATTATTACAATAGTCTTCTAATTGGTTTCCTTGCCTCACGTTTCTTCCCACTCCAATCTATTCTCTACACAGTTGCTAAAGTCATTTTCCTAATACACAGGTCCGATCACACCATCCTTTTACTCGATGTGATTTCCTATTTCCTCTAGGATCATACATAAAGTTTTGCTATTTGTGTCTGACTTTTCATGGCCCCTTTTGGGTTTGCTTGTCAAAGATACATATAAAGTTAATCAGTCAATAAACATTTATTAAGTGCCTACATGTACCAGGCATGGTGCCGAATGTCAGTCCTCTGGCTTTTGAAGCCCTCGATAGCCTTCTTACCTTCCCAGTGATTATATGTATACTTTATTATTGGCCTTCTTTCTGTTCCATCGTAACCCCTCCATGCCTTTATATGTCTGGGATGCTCTCCCTTCTGGTTTCCTTCAAGAATCAGCTCAAACATTTCTTTCTGCAGGAGGCTGCTTCTGGTCTCTGCAGATACTACTGCTTTTTCTTCTAAGGTTACCTTGCATCATCTGTGTACACATCCTGTGAATACTATGAATACGTATCTAGTCTCACTCTTAGAATGTAAACTTCTTGCAGGCAGGGTCTGTTTTTGCTTTTTCTTTTTGTCCCTAGCTCATTGCACGAAGCTTGGCACATAGTAAGCCCCTAATAAATACTTGCTGATTGGTTAATTGTCAGGCACCAGGGATACAGCAACAAAAATGAAATACAACCTTGTAGTTCTTCAAATGGCCTATTTCATTTTAAATTCCCACAGAATTGACAAGTGTGTCCATATTTTAGTGAACTGGATGAATGAACTGGGTGCTTAATTGTTAGGATCACACAGCAGTGGTTGATCCTTCGTCCCCAAAGTGCCTCTTGTTGGGGTGAGGGTTTGGGTTAAGCAGGGCCAGGGTGAGCCAGCTGGCTGCCTTTGGCCAGGGCAGCTCACAACCCCGAGGATTCTGGCTCCTTGGGACTGTTCCCATTGAAATCCCAGAGAGAGACACAGAGACGCTTCTCTGCACTCTGTCTTGGGATTGAAGTTTTCACCCTCTGGAGCCCCAAGGGAAGAAATAAGCTTGTTATTTTCTAGCTGGGGAATCATGGGGAGGCTTTTTGGGGATCTGCCACATCTAATGGTGGCATTCATGTGACCCCTCTCTGCAGGAACACAGGGGAAATGCCCCATGGGAGAAGGGGACATAGCGACAACAAGCCTCTGGTTACCATCCCGCCTGTTGGCCTTTTCCCTCTAGACTACAGTTGGCTTAAAAAACCTCCTTCACCAGCAAAGAGATTTCAGCTATTTTGTTCTCATCTTTTGAGCATTTCTGATGGTTTTCTCTGGAGAAAACTGTGATCTTGGCAGTTCAGGTGTGGGACATAATTAGGGATGTTTTATTGGCTACATTTGTAGTTGCCCTTTGGCATCACTGCTTTTCTTGCCCATCCCCTTCCCCAACACACCTACACATTCCAACTTTTCAAAGAAGCCCAGAAAAGCTTTGCAGACAGTTTTGCAGACAGTGCAGCAGATTTTCTTCATCGCTATTGTTGTATACCTCAGAGCTAAAACCATAGGAGCACACGGGGTTAATAATATTTATTGACCAATTGACTGGCAGGTCGTCTGAAAAGTCTTAGCTTACTTTTGGGCCACCCTGTAGCTTTATAGCTGGAAAAGAGCTGTGCCCAAGAGAGATTCGGTGGCTTACCTGAGATCACATAGGAAATGAGGCAGACAGACATGAATGTAGCTCTCTTGACCTCAAATCCAACCCATTGGTCATGACACCATGTGGCCTCTTCCCTATCTTCACCCTCATTTAATGGATTCCTCCCATCCTTGGTACATTGGGGAAATATATTGGGGAAATAACCCTGATGGCTTCCCACTGCACCTTTAACCTTCGAGGGAGCTGTGTTTTACTAAAGCAATAAACTGCCTGGTCATTCTTCCCTTGAACCAAAAGGCTTTAAGCCCCAAACCTGAAGGAAAGGAAATCCTGATGGTAAATATCACCTGTCAATCACTTGCTGGTTTTTCTCTATTGTAAAAAAATCTAAGAGTTGTTAGCAGTTAAACAGCATGCAGATATAGGTTCACATCTTTTATCTCAGACTTTTGAAGTAGCTCTTTCATGAGAATTAATGGAATTCTAGGATAGCTAAGCCATTGACTGGCCAAATCCCTCACTGCCTCGAAGAAAGCAGGACATGCTCTCTAAGGAGCTGGTCTAGAGCTGAGGCAGGAGACAGCTTTGAAGAGCAGGAGCTCTGGGAATTGATAAGAAAGCCAGCCCTGGCTGTGAGGAGTCAAGCTGTGATAAGGAGCAGGCCCAGAGAACACAGCAGAGCAACCTGCCCAACAGATTCCAAGATCATGGGGAACAGTGTAGAGGTACCAAAAGAGGAAAAAGGACATCAGGGCTCCACAGTGTTGGGGCATCAATGGCCTTGGCCATGTGTGTGCCTCTCACCCATTGTCTAAATATGTATGCTTCCTTCCCCCCCTGAGAATGTTAATATTGTTCAGATAATTTCATTTAAGTAATGCCTTCCTTCTGAGCTATTTATGTTTGCTACTTGACCAATATAGATTGGGGACTTATGAGCTATAGATTGCAGACCTACAGAATCCCTTGAACCTAGGGGCAGCCACATACTTTGACTCTGGGAACTCAACCTGTGAGTGTAAGTTGGGAGAGGGGTAGTTTGCAGAGGAGGGCCTGTACAATTTTAACTAAAAATATAATGCTAAATATTTACACTAACTCTAACTAAAAGCACATCAGTGGCACCAGTCAGGAGAAAATGGTGAAATACAACAATTATAAATGAAAGAAAATAGATGAATAGATGTATTGAGGATAATCACCTAAAGGGGTGATAACAGTAACATTAGCTGGCTAAAATGATTATTACTGGTGATGATAATAATGCCAACATAGACTTTTAAAGATTGCAAAACACTTTGCATAAATTATCTGATTTGTAAACAATAGCAACAACTCCATATGTATATATTTCTTTTGATAATTTCCTAGGAAAACCAATGTTTTCACATAGAGTTCTAATTTTAGTTATTCAAGCATTTTTGTGCTTGTAAAATATTATTTCTGAATTAAAAAACACTGAGAAGTGAGTTAGCACTGTTATTATTTTTGAGGCTTGCAACTTTCTCCCTCAAAAGATTGAAAAGGATGAAGTATCTGCTTCAGAAATCCCTTAAAACATTTAGAAGTGGAAGAGGGACTGTGATTTGTCAGTGATCTGGGTTTTCTCCTATCTCTTCCTTTGTTCCTTGTACTTTAGTATTTGTCTTCAGCTTCCCTGTCCGAGGATGGAGAAGCAGCCAGGGCTTGGGAATCACTCAGGTGAGGGATTTGGGCTCCTTTTCCTTGGTCCTGCCCAGCAGAAGCATTGGGGGAAAAGTGGCTGGGATCTTCTATTAAGTCTAAGCTTGATATGAGACAATGCTTGAAATGAGGCCTCTGAAAAGTAGAATGGGCTGCCTTGGGAGGTGGTGAGCTCCCTGTCATTGTAAGTCTGCAGGCAGAGGCTTGACCATTTGTCAAGAATGGGATAGATAGGATTTCTGAGCAGGTATGGAATGGACCAAATGATCTTCAAGTTCTTTCTAGCTCTTGGGTTCTGAAATCTAGTTCATTTTACTCATATTGGCTATGATCAGTAAATTAGAAGAGATATTTTTGTTTCACTTTTTAAAAAGATCTGTAGTTTCATCATTTTAAAAAGCTCCTTTATCAGTGCAGAAAAGCAATTACTCTCTGTGGCAACAACCCATCTCTGCCTTAGTTAAAGACTAGAACTCGATCCTGCATCTATGCTGTACTGTTTCTTAGGATTGTGGGTATGTTGGAATTCCAAAAGAACTGTTTTCAAATAGCTAATGTTCTTTTAGAAAGTCAATGATGGGTAGAATGATGAATTCAGAGCCAGGCACACTTGGGTTCTAGTCCCATCTCTGACACACACACTGCGTGTGACCCTAGGCAAGTCATGTTAACTTCAAGGCCTTAGACAACTCTCTAAGACCTATCTGCTCAATTTTAGGTGATAAAGATCTGCTTGGACATCTCTATGCAGTTTTTGTTATTTTGTTACCATGACTTCAGTAGGAAGGCTGTGAAGTCAGCCAGGGCAAAAGCTCTTTTTCACTGGGATCTACACAGTGCCCCACTACTTTTTAATTAGCCTTGGGGAAATTCCTTCTCTGCACAGTGGAGGTTTTGGGAGTTGGTTTCTGCTGCCCTTTCTAGCCCTAGGTCCTTGTATGATCCTGGGGCAATTTCAAGACATTGCCCTGAGGCCCTATAGACTTGGCAACTTGTGCATAAGTTAACCTAATGTTGGCACTTTGGACACTGTGCTTGAATGCATATGGAATGAAAGCAAAAATGGAAAATCTTATGGGGCAATGAGTAGAATTAGGAATTCCTCTTGAAGCCTCACTTATCGTGAATATTCATCATCAGAAAGCTTTCTTCTCACATCTAGGGGTCTTAGTGTCCTAGACTCAATAGGAGTCAGCAGGATGCTGTGGGCTACTAGGATCTTGGGCTGCTTCCTTTTAATCTCCATCTAGGTTGTGACATCTAGCCATGGGGGTCACCCAAGGCATTCTGCTGGGTCCTCTCCTCTCTTAAGTCTATACTGTCTTGGTTGGTGGTCTCATTCAGTGACCATGGACTCAATTATATTCTCTATATGAATGATCCACAAATATAATTATCTAGTCCCAAGCTCTCTCTTGACCTCCAGTTGCCTACTAGACATCTTCAAGACTGAACTCCTCTTTCCTCTAAAATTCATCCTTCTTCCTAACTTCTCTTTTACTATTGAGGCTACCGCCATCTTCCCAGATGCCTTAACTCCCCACTCTAACTCAGCCCCTGTATCCAGTCTGTTGTCAAGTCCTGTTCTCCTGACTTTTATAACATCTCTTTTATTCTCTTCTCCTCTGAAAAGCCATTTCTTTGGTCCGGGCCCTTATGGCATCATGCCTAGATTATTGTATTAGCCTTCTAGTTGGCAATAGTTTTTTTTTCCTTTTTCTGTTGCATACCTTTCCCCACTCCATCTTCTACTAGAAGCCAATGTGATCTTCCTAAAGGGCAGGTCTGATCATATCACTCCCCCACTCAGGAAACACCAGTTTAATGAATTCTTGATGAACTTCAGTGGCCCCCTTACCTCCAGGGTCAAATATAAAATCCTATTTGGTTCTTAAATCTCTTCACATCCTGGCCTCTCCCTGCCTTTCCAGTCTTCTTTACTCCCCTCCATGTACTTTATGATATAGCACACCGACCTCCTTGGCACTCCATCTCCTGACTTCAGGCATTTTCTCTGGCTGTGCCACTGGTCTGGACTTCTCTCTATCCTCAGCTCTCTCACCTGACTTCCCTGGCTTCCTTCAAGCCTCAACTCAGATTCTACTTTTCTTCTGAAAGAAGCCCCTCCTACTTAATACCAGAGTTTCCCTCTGAGTTTACCTCCAACTTGCTGTGTATCTATCTATCTACACGTAGTTGTTAGCATGTTGTTTCTTTCATTAGAATGTGAGCTACTCAAGGGCAAGGACTGGCTTTGCATGTCTCTGTATCTTCAGTGCTTGGCTAAATGCCTCACACACAATGAGTACTTAATAAGTGCTTGCTGCTTTAACTGTGCTCCGCCCTGGCCAGACCTCAGGGAGTATTGTCTTCTTTCTTGGCTACCACATTTTAGGAAGGCAAACAGTCAGCTGGAGAATGTACAGCAAGTATACCGGGGCTTCTTACATAGGTGTAGGCTGATTAAATGCCTTCTGGCATCTTCCACCTCTGAGATTGGTGACACCTCCCATGTCCTTTGTTTTGTGTCTCAAAAATCCAAAGTTATCATCAATAACTTAAGCAAAATAAGACTGTGGAGGCAAAATTGTCTTCCATTTTCAGCCAGTTAATGGGTCACTATTTCTTAGTCAATTAAAAAATGGCCCCTGATTTTTGCTTGAAATGGGGTCATAGCTGTTCCCCTGCTCTCAACTCAATTTACCAAGTTTTAATTAAGCATCTGAGATGTACCATCAGATCAGCGTACACATTTCATAAGTCCACAAGTTTTTATCCAATGCCTGCTGTGTACAGAGCACTGTGCTAGACTGTGGACACAAAGTTAAAACAAGAAACAGTTCCTGCCCTCAAGATGAAGGGATACAGTCTGTACACAGAGAAGTAAAGGCTGAGTAATTGAGGAAGAAGAGGGTGCTCATAACTGAGGTAGGATCAGGTGTAGAGGGTACAGAGTAAGCTAAGCATTCTCAGAAGCCAAGGGGAGGAGGAAGGGCAAAGGAGTAAGCATTCCAGCCACTGAACAGGATGTGTTATTTATTCTTGGTCATTCACTTTACAAGTCAACAAACATTCATTAAGCACCTAATACGTGCCACGTGGGTGTTGGAGATTCAAAACCAAAAATAAGACAAACCTTGCCCTCAGCGAAGGACTTTAAGAGGCTGAGTCTGATTGTTCAGTTTTATTTACATTGAGCCTAAATGTACCTCTCAGTCAATATGGGTCAGAGGCAAGATTTGAACTCAGGGCATGTTGGCTTTTTGTAAGTGTTATAACATGTCCTTCTTACCTTCCTCTCCTGCCTGGAACTATCCTTCTTGGCTGCCTCCACCCACACCTACTTCTATCAATCAGCTAGGACAGTCTCAGGTGGGATGTAAGGTAGCCGACCTGGCAGGGAGAAAAGAAGGGGTGAATCACCCCCCCACCCCAAGACTAATTGACCTTCCCCTGACTCCAGGACCTAGACTTTCAGTGTTCCAGGGTCTAACTCATCTTTCCATTCTCCTCTACCTCTAGGAAGAGTCTAGGCCTGTTCACTGGCCCAGACACTTTAACCCTTCCCAATGATAAAGGGGTTGAGGGCCCCCAGTCTCATTCCTTTGAAAGGCAGAAGGATCTTGGTGTAGCTTTGGCTGGAAAGTTTCTCAACTGGATCCAGGTGGGAAAAAAAAGAGGAGGTTGGTTTTTTAGAAACTTCTAAATTCCTGGCAATGGAAAGGGAAGTGGATGAGTCAGTCCTGGGACTAGAGAAGAAAGAAAGGGAGTAGTGGGAGAGCCAGCCCAATATTCCTGGAAGGGCTCCCCCTGCTCGCCTGGCCTGGCCAGGCTCTCACTTTGCCTGGTGGAGGAGAGGAATAGAGAACACTTGTTTTGGAGTCAGGAGACCTGTCCAGGAGCTGTCACTCATTCTGTGACCCTGGACAAGTCTTCCAGCATCTCAGAGGCTCAATCTCCCCATCTATAAAAGGGAGACAATCATATAGTTCTGCCTCCCAGGATGGTGGGGAGAAAAGTCCTTCAAAGGGCTGCAGAAATGTAAGCTTTCCAATCTAATAAGTCTTTAATGGGTACTTACCATATATGTGGCATTGTATATTATAAACAAGTAGTTATATACATAAAAATCTGAAAAGTGAGAGAGAACTAACAATTGGGATGGAGGGGGGTGGTGACAGGAAGTGGCAAGTGACCCCCTGAGCTTTGGAGGAAGCTCCAGATTCTATGAGGCTGGGCCAGAAAGGAATACATGGAGGTCAACCTTTGCCAAGACTTGTAAGTGGAACATGGAATGACACGTACAAAGAATAATGAAAGGCCTCTTTGGCTAGAAGGTAGAGCATGTAATGGGGAGTAAGTAATAAGCAATAAACCTGGAAAGGTAAGTTGGAACCAGACTGTGAGGGCCTTTTAGTGCCAGGCTGAAGAGTGTGTATTTTATCCCAGAGTCAACAGCACACATATAAAGATTCTTGACCAACAGAGTGGTGTGGTCAGATTTGTGTTTTGTAAAGATTATTCTGGAATCTGCTTGGGGGATGAATTGGAAAGAAAACATAGGGCCTCAGATCTAAATCGACAAAGTGGCACATTCTTATTTATGTTGGTGAGAGGCCAAAATAGAGACCTTTTCCTTTTTTTTTAAGAGTATATTAAAACTTGTCTAATGTGGGATTCTGACATCCTACACCAGTAAGCTAGGTTTACTCACCCAAGGTGAAGGGTTGAAAAAATGACAGACAGTTGGCATGGTTCCAAGCAGAATGGAAACTCAGCTAGGGCCTTATGCTGGAAGCCTTCCACGTGAGGACTCTCTGTGGCCATTCCTTAGGCCTCTTTGCTCTTCACCCTAAGCCTGCTCCCCCTTCTCTCCTCTTCCCCTATACAAATGATAGTTCAGAGAAATTGAATCCCAAGCCAGTGATTCAGACTGGTAGAGTTGGGATTCTTCATGGTGGAGGCCATATGGTGACATGGAGAAAAGAGCTGGGTTTGGATTAAATGGGTGAAAAAATGATCACGTAGACTAATCCACATGGTCTGATGGATGGCCCACAAAGCACCTTCATCAGTACAGGTGGGGCTGGCACTGCAAATGGGTAGGGAGTGGAACCCCCTATTGGAAAAGAGGAAGACAGTGGGCTCTGTTGCCTTTTGGGAAGTCAGGGAAGACTTCTAACCATGTCACATTATTTCCTAGTATGAAACCTTATCATTTTAATAACAAAATTCAGTATTGTGTGACTCTGAATCTGGAATGCTCCAATCTGAGAAGTCAAAGCTACAGTTGACCCACAGGGCAATGGAGATACACATGGCAGTCATGAAGAGATTGGAACATGACTTCAGTGATCAAGAAATGTCATAAGAAGCATCAGGGAAACATGTAATTGACCAGTCATGTAGGGAGGGCTAGAGAGATAAGACATAGACAGCCAGAGGGGGTCTGCACCTAGAGGAGGGCTCCTCCCATACTGGATGGCAGGGCCTCTGCCAAAGATGGATGGAAAAGCATATGAGAAGGTGTGGATGGGTGACAGTATACACCATTGCTGAGATAATCCATAGCTCTTTGGAAATATTATCAGCACAATTAATTATTAACAGTGCTATGTTTGTACTGTAACAGTCATTCAGGTAAGACTTGGATCACTACCAGGTTTTGGTGGGGGGAGGGGGAACGGCAAGTTGGTAAAGACCCTGCGAGTTCTATTTCTAGCTAGTTTGAGAAGAGAAGCTTTGTGGGATCAGACCTGGAGGGAGTTCTTCTATCACTGCAGGAGTTTGTTTTTTTTTTTTTGTTTTTGGTGGGTTGGGGTTGTTTGGGTGGTGGTTTTTGTTTTGTGTGTGGTTGTGTTGGGGGTGTGGTTTTGTGGGGGTTTTGGTGGTTTGGGGTTTTAAGTCTCTCTGGAAAGGGCCACAGATAAGAGAGCTGAAGAGACAGAGAAATTTGGAGAGGTGGAGAGTGAGAGCCTGAGAAAGAGTGAAGACTTTGAGAATTGGGCCAGAAAGAGTGAGCAAGAGGAGAAATTTAAAAAAAGAAAAGAAAAAATAAAAAAAAGAAAGAAAGAAAGAAGGAGAAATCAAGCTAGGGCTGGTCTGCCAGGGGCTCATCAGATGTTTCAGAGCAGAAGACCTTGCCTGAAGCTACCAGTGGTAATCATTTCTTCAAGGATGGTGGGAAGTTCCAAAAAATGATCTGTTCTTCCCATAACCCCTCTTTCCTGTGACTGTCCATCAATATAGTGACTAACTTTTATCTGGTACCTACTATGTGCCAGACACTTTGCTAAGTGCTTTATAATTATCATCTCATTTGATCCTCCTAACAACCCTGGAAAATTGGTGCTATTATAATATCCATTTTACAGTTGAGGAAACTGAAGTAAAAGTTAAGTGACTTGTCCAAGGTCACACAGCTAGTATGAGTCTGAGGATAGATTTGAATTCAGGTCTTCCTGACTCTAGGCCCTGGTGGTCTCTCTACTGCTCTACCTAGCTACCCCATTAAGATACTATAATTTACTAGACTTGATTTGTTACCTGAAAATTTCTGGTAACCTGAATCTTCACCTCAACCACAAAGATGGCAGGTATTAGCTAAAGATAAATATAAACTGAAATCAAGGCAGGGAGTCAAATATCTGGCTAAATATTAGGAATATTCCTAACTGGGGGCTCTGAGTGATTGTGATGGTTCTTCTAACTTTTCATATAACATAAACTCTAGGAGACATCAGAGAAGGGGGCCATGTGGACCTGAGGGGCCTAAAGAAATGACAAATTGTTCTAACAGGGTGAGGCTGATTAAACCTCAGAGACAAGGAGGAGCTTCTGGGCCTGATTCAGCTATTTATGAGTTACGATGATCTTAGGAAAGCTTCTTCCTCTGTTAGCCTCCTAGCACTGATCTATGATCCCATGAATTCCTCCTCATGAAACCTTTCCTTCCCCCTCCTCCCTGCCAGCTTCTAGTACCTTCTTCTCTAAGCTTCTTTTTACTTTCTGGGTATTTTGTTTTCACCTTGGATATGTCATGTCCATATAGACTCCCACATTAGAATGGAAGTTCCTAGAGGGCAGCACTGTTTGGTTTTTGTCTTCGTTCTCCCCAGGGCCTAGCACATTGAAGATTCCTTCCAGTTCTAAATCTATAATTCTTAGTCTTAATATTTTCAGCAGGAAGGGCAGTGGCATGGTATGGTGGAATTTGTAATGTATACATTTGTCTTGTGGTCAAAGGTCTTGTGTTCAGATCTTGCCTAACACTGCCTAACACGTGGGATTGATTGCATCAAGAGAATCATGAAGAGGAAGACCTCAGTAAAGTCTAGGACCCCAAAATATCGTGTCCTAGATTTGAGAGCCCAAAGATGTATGCCATATTATCATTCATGCCTTAGGCTTCTTTTTATTAATTAAGTATAAAAGAGGGAATGTGCTTAATTTGCCCTGGCAAATTCTCTTCCTGCCTAAATTATTTTCATTTATTTGTTTCCCTCGAGGAGAGTGTAAGTTCCTTGAGGGCAGGTGTGGGTGCTTTTTCATTTTGTCTTGGTGTTGAATGAATGAATGAGACTGTAGCTAAATTCCCTAGATACAGCCTGCACCAAGTTCTAAATGTCCTTTTCTTTTGTGTTTTCATTTTTGATTAGGACCTGTAGCTGAACCATCTCCTGATTTCACTTAAAGATGGACTCCAAAAAGCCCCCTGATGGTGGATGGGGCTGGGTGATCGTCATCGCCTCCTTCTTTACTCAGTTTCTGTGCTATGGGTCCCCACTGGCTGTTGGAGTCTTATACATCCAGTGGTTGAATATTTTCGGTGAAGGAAAAGGAAAGACAGCCTGGGTTGGATCCCTCGCCAATGGAGTTGGCTTGATTTTAAGTGAGTAGCTCTAAGTAAATACCTTGTCTTGTAAAGGGAATTGAAGAATCTGGTATTAAGCTGCATTAGTGACCTCTGATTTGGAGACTGACTCTTGCCTTTCTACCTGAATGACCTTGGGCAATCACCTTCCCCTTCTGGGGCTTTCATTATCTCCTCTGTAGAAGGAGGGTATTGGACACAATAATCTCCAAGGTCAGTTCTCCCTCCACATCTGTCACAGATCTTTTGATTCTTGGACCATCTCATAGAGGCATCCTTGCTCAAACCATGTAAGGTGGGGGACAGGGTAAGGGGTAGAAATAGAAGGTAATATAGTCCATACTGCCATCCAGTATGTGTGGTCCATAGCATTTGCACTAGGATGTCCAGCTGGTTACTTCCCCACGGTCCAGTGGTTTGGACATAGGACATCCAGTTCAAATCACAAAGCATTTATTAAATCTTTAGTACTCTGTGCCAGGCAGTGTGTGAACTGGGCATATAGAGGCAAGAACAAAACAGCTCCTTCCCTCAAGGAGCTCCCATTCTGCCGGATTACATCTGGCATGGATTCAGCTATACCACAAATTGTCCAATCACCTTCCCCAGAATAAAACAACTTGGTGGAAGGGCAGGACATTAAATTTAAGGTCAAAGGATCTGGGCTCAAATCCCCAGCTCTTCTATCCAATACCCCATGTAAGCAAGTCTTATCACCTCTATGGGGCTCTGTGAAATTGAGGGCTTGGTGTAGTGGCTTCTTGTTCCCTCCCCTTCTCCTCCCCCGAATGCATTTCCACAATTGTCGAAAATGTGTTCTTTTGATTAGTAGGTCTAGTAAGCTTGCAGAGTCTTATTTTTTTTTAAATAATCAGTTTTACATAACAATACACAATCAACCCTTTCCAAACTAAGTCTTGCCTTCCAAGCTTATTCTGAAATACTATAGGCATGGACTGATTCTTTATACTTCTTCCTAAGAATTCCATTCTTCCAAGTCTCTCCTGAAGTTGCCTGATGCAGGAGCTATTTTTATACTGCTTTTACATTTGCCGGGCACTGATGGCCATGATCTCATAACCTTGGGAAAGAGGAACTTCAGATATTATTGTCTCCATTTAATAGCTGGGAAAACTGAGGTTACGTCTCCTTAGTCACATGGCTACAAAGTATCCAAGGGGGGGTTTTGTATCCAGAGTCTTCTTGCTTTGGATCTCACACCCTACCTACTCATCCAAGATGCTTTTGGGAAAGAAGCAGTTCTTGAAAGCTCAGTAAGGATTTTAGTTTTCAGTGTGAAAAGTGACCTCGAGTCTACCTGGTTTATAAGGTGTTAAATTTTCTCCTGGGCATCGTTATAACATCATTCCGAGTCCTGCCTCCTTTAACCCTCCAACTAGCTCTAAAGCCACACCCCTGCAGCTGTGTCTGTATCACTCATTAATGGAAAGCTTATAGAACAGTTTGGACTGTGACCCAACATTGCCATCATCAGTCCTGGTCTATCTCTCAGACTGGTCTTGCAGTCTTGTGGGAAAAGAACTGGAGGAGATGCTAAGGCTATTTTTACCTCTTACTAAGTGGATGATTTAGGGAAAGTCTTTCCCATCTTCTCATCTATAAAATAAGGGGATTGGGTGAAATGATATTTGACCCACACCAACTTCCCTATCTGTTCCAGGAGAGAAAGTTTGTCTTCTACCTTTGGTTACAAAAAGCATGAATTTGTCACATTTTGTAGGTTGGGTTGCAATGCTCATGACTGGTGTATCCTAAGCTTGTTGTTTTCCTCACTGTTGTACTATTTAGTCTGGGAGGTTTTGCAGAGTGTAAATGGTCCCCAGAAATAGACATAGAACTGAAGGATCGAGAGTCACCTCCCAAAAGGCATCGATGTGTTGTGGTCTGCCAATTAATCACAAAATGTAGATGGAAAGTCTTTACAGAATTAAGGCTAACAACAATTTAGACCCTAGAGCTTTTCTCCTCAAGGAGTGAAGCTGATTGCAGTGTGAACATGGGTAGCCAGTTAAAAATCTCTTGGCATTTGACTAGGTTCTTCTCTCTAGATGATTATTTTTCATTTCTTTCTAACTTCATCATTTTCAAAGAATTTCCTTTGGTCCCCTCCATTTAAAAATTTTTGGTCTAGACCTTTGATTAGTCAATCAGCCAACAAACACTCATCAAGCTCTATGTCCTAAGGAATGCTCTAAGTGCTGGAGAGGAGTAGAAAGGCAAAAGTCAAGTCCCTGCTTTCAGAGAACTCACATTGTGATGGGGAAACAACACGTCAATAACTAGGTACGTACAAGATATATTTATAGGTCAAAAGGAAGGTAACCTCAGAAGGAAGGAACCTCTTGTAGATGGTGGGATTTGAGTTGAGTCTTGAAAAGGGGAGTCAAGAGATAGCAGGGGGAGTATTCAAGGCATGAAGGGCAAGTGGTCAGGGCAAGGACATAGAGTCAGGAGATGGGCTCTGAATTATGAAGCATTGGGAGGGGGACCAGAATGTGAGAAGATTGGAAAAGTAGGAAGGGACCAGATGGTGAGAGACTTTAAAAGCCAAACAGGATTTTCCTTCAGATCCTGGAGATAAGGCGATGGAATGTAAAGGATGACCTTTTAATTAGGAGCATTGCTTTGGTAGCTGATGAATTCCAGTGGGGAGAGGCTTTCTGATAGGGAAGCCCACCGTCCAGATAGTGCAGGTATGAGGGCTCCTTGGAAAGGTTCTGGGTAAAGATCCAGCTGGAAGTGGGTGGCCTATAATTTAATTAGTCTAGAAAACTTTTGGTGTGGAAACACCATCAGCCATGCAGATCGGCAACTCCTCTTTAATTTATAATCTTAGAGTTGCCTGCCGTGCTGAGTCACACGTGTGGTCTAACAAATGATATAATCAAATAGTCATTTCTTCACAATCTAACCGAAAAGGATCAGATTAGATGGTTGGATGAACTCTAATGTCCCTTCTGGATCAAATCTGTGATCTTATTGCCTTCCCCTAGGATATCTCAAGCATGAATTAGCATTTAGAAAGGCATTAATTAGGGAGAGGTTGGTCCCACTGTACTGCATCGTGTCAGATGGTACCATGTTCCCAACTGGGTGCTTGACTCATTTTAGAGAAAACTTCCAGAAACTGGAGAGCATCAAGAAGATGGCAGCTGAGATGGTGAAGGACCTCCAGGCCAAGCCAGGGGAGGATGGACTTAAGGAAATGAAGCATTTAAATTGGAGAAGAAAAGACCTGGGGGAAGGACCAGGGAGAGATCATGATTAACCAACCAGCTTCCAGCATTTGGAAGAGCGACCAGGATTGCTTTATTTGGTCCCCGAGGGCAGAAGTAGACATAGAGGGGTGCTGTTTCAGTCTGGTGAATTTAGGCTGGATGTTAGGAAAATCTTTGACAATTAGAGCTATTAAAATGCTCTTTTAGGGCATAGCAGGCTCCTCCTTATTTGAAGTCTTCAAGCAAGCTGGATGGTCGCTGTAGGGGATGGTTCTTGTTAGACTGGATTGTCCCAGGTCCCTTCCAATCTTTTTTTTTTTTAAGGAAAACTTCATTTATTATTTTTTTATATTCTTCCTTTTTTTTTAAACAAATGCTTTATTAACTTCTGTTTTACATCATTCATTTCCACCAAATTTTGAGTTACAATCATTTTCCCCCTGTTATTACCCTACCCAACCTCCCAGAATAGCAGTCCCACAAGATATCGCTTCCTCCAATCTGCTCTCTCCCATACCTTCTCCCATACCCCCTTCGACTTTTCCATTAGAGGAAGGTGAATCTTTGTGTCCCAATGCCTGCACATCTTATCTCCCAATTATAAGCAAAAGAGTATTAATAATAGTATTTATATATATTTGAAACATTTAATGTTAAGACCTTGAATTTCAGATCCATTTCCTTCCTCCCTTGTCACCCATTCCCTCTTGGGAGATAAGTAATTCAGTATATGTTGTACATGTCTAGCTATGCAAAACATTATCATAGTAGATATATTGTACAAGGCTGCTTATAATTCCCTCCCACTCATCCCACCCCCACCTGGTCCATTCCCTACATGATCCTGTCCCTCTTCTATAGTGGGTACTTCCAACCTCCCCTCCCCCCAAGGATGCCCTCCTATCCATCATCCCTCATCTCATCCCCCTTCCCCCTATTCTGCTGCAGGTTGAGATATCCCATTTAGTGTGTATGTCATTCTCTCCCTGAACCAAATTCAATGAGAATGTGGTTTTGCCTTTTTGCCTTCCTGTTCTCCCCCTCCCTTGCAACCACTTCCCCTTGCTTCTTCTACATGAGATAGTTTACCCTACCCTGTCTCTCCCTATCTCCTCTTGCCACTTTCCTCTCTCACCTCATAATTTCATCCCTTGAGTATTCTCCCTTCCCAACAAATTCAACCTATGCCCTCTATCCATATATAACTGTAACCATATACACACACATTCACATATGTATTCATATGACCACACACCCTTCTTCCATTATTTTCATAGTGAGAAAGATATCATCAGTCACAGTTATTGCTTTTCCATATAGGAATGTAAATAGTTCAACTTTGATAAGTTCCTTTTGATTTCTTTTCCTGATTACCTTCTCAGGCATCTCTTCCTTCTTGTGTCTGGGTGTCAAATTTTCTATTCAATTCTGGTTTTTTCCTCAAGAATGCTTGAAAGTCCTCTATTCCACTGAATGACCATGTTTTCCCCTGAAACAAAATACTCAGTTTTGCTGGGTAGGTGACCCTTGGGTTCATTCCCAGCTCTTTTGCCCTCTGGAATATCATATTCCATGCCCTTCGATCCCTCAGTGTAGAAGCTGCCAGGTCCTGGGCTATTCTGATTGTGTTTCCACAATATTGAAATTGTTTCTTCCTGGCTGCTTGTAGTATTTTCTCCTTGATCTGGGGATTCTGGAACCTGGCTATAATATTCCTGGGAGTTTTCTTTTTGGGATCTTTTTCAGGAGGTGATCTGTGGATTCTTTCAACCTCTATTTTGCCCTCTGGGTCTAAAACATCAGGGCAATTTTCCTTGAGAATTTCTTGAAGGGTGATTTCTAGGTTCTTTCTTTGATCATGGCTTTCAGGTAGTCCAATAATTTTTAAATTGTCTCTCCTGGATCTATTTTCCAGGTCAGTGGTTTTTCCCATGAGATATTTCACATTGCCTTCTATTCTTTCATTTGTTTGGATCTGCTTAACAGCATCTTGATTTCTCATAAAGTCATTAGCTTCCATTTGCTCCAGTCTAACTCTGAAGGAATGAATCTCCTCAGTGAACTTTTGAGATTATTTTTCCATCTGGCAAATTCGACTTTTTAAGGCATTCTTCTCCTCATTGCCCTTTTGGGCCTCCTTTGCCATTTGAGTTAGTCTATTTTTTAAGGTGTTGTTTTCCTCAATCAGGCTGTTGACCCTCATTTCATACTTTTCCTGCATCCTTTCATTTCTCTTTCCAATTTTTCCTCCACTTCTCTTATTTGATTTTTAAAGTCCTTCTTAAGGTCCTTTATGGCCTGCAACCCGCTCATGTTTTCCCCTGGGGCTTTTGGAGCAGGACTTCTGACCTCACAGTCCTTTTCCCGCTCTATGCCCCCAAAATAGGAGTCTAGGGTTGTATTTTTCTGTTTCCTTTGCCTTGGCATGTTGCCACTTAATTGCTTGACTTTTGGGCTTGTTGCCACACTATGGCTTTAAGGCCAGATAGAGGAATTTTCGTCCCGAACGTGTGGGGGGCAACTTCCGTTTCTGGCAAGCTGTAAACCCACCCACAACTTCCACCCTAGATCACAATCCAGATCCAGGGAGGTTAAAGCAAGAGCGATTACCCGCCAAGACTGATCGCTGGATCTCCCTACAAATTTGCAGGCTGGGAGCTGGAGCTGCCTCTGAAAACTACAAAATGGTGTGTCTCCTCAGAGGCTTCTAGCCCCCAGGGGAGGGAGCTGACACATTCCCCAAATACTAGTCCCAAAGTCCATAAGACACTAACCTCTTACTTTGTCCTAGGCATGTCTATGTTGATAATTCTGGAGTCGCCACAGCTCCTGGTGTTCTGGGGTTCCTCCAGCTGGCTGCTGGCCCTGCCGCCCTGGGGCTAAAACCTCGGCTCACGGGGACCTGGGCTCGGCTCGGCTCCTGCGCTCTGCGCGCTGCCGGCTCCCAGACCGCTGCGCTGGTCCTTCCTGCAGGGCTGCTGGGCTGTCCTCAGCGGGAGGTTAGCTTCTCTGTGTCATTCTGTGGGTGCTGGGGCTCCAGAAGTTGTTCAGAGTCCCCTTTTACATAGTTTGGGGGGAATCTGGGGGCAGAGTGGCTTGGATGAGCTGTTTCTACTCCACCATCTTGGCTCCGCCCCCGGTCCCTTCCAATCTTGAGACACTGAGCTTTTGTGATCTCTAAGGCCCCTTCAGTTCTCAATGAAGGAAAGGAATGAATGAACAGAAACAGCATTTATTAAGCCCTTACTGTGTGCCAAGAGTTGGCAATACAAAATAGAAGCAGAGTCAATTCTCGTCCTCAAGGAGTTTATGGTCCAGTAGTTGGGAGATAACATCCTAAACAGAACGAAGTATTTATAACCTATCTTTAGGAGCGTGCTTTCCTGCTCGGTATTTATTTAGTTGCTCATAGCCTTAAGGATTTTACATTTATCGGAGGCCAGATTTGTACTTTTCTTTGAAGACTAAGAATTCCAAGATTTTCCACCATCTGAGTAATGTTGTTTCAGTGTCCGAATGACTCCTAGCTTGTGAAGAATAAGAAATGCTGGTTATACCATTGGATTTCTAAGCACTGGCCTGAAATGGTGAGAGAAACTTGGGGGTCCTCATATAAGTGAGGCCTCAGTGGGATCAGAAGTGCAAATAAAAGTGAACATCTTAACGGAGCATTGCTGGATACTTGCTGCTATTTGTGTTGGCAGGATTGTTTAAGAGTCTGCTCTTCCCTGGGTAGCTGGCTTTTATGTCAATCCAGCAATAATTTTTTCCTTGTACATGTCACAGAAATATGTGAGATACACAAAAGTTCTCTCTCTTATGCCTCATTTTGGTGGGAAGAGGACCCAGGGCCTCGAATACTATGTTCAGGCTCTGGTAGGTTCTGCCAAGATAGCAGGGCTTGAGACATGGGCCAGGCAAGGGATGAATTTGTATTTGTTCAGCCTTTTGTAAGTACAAGGAGTTCATTTCAAGCTTCTCTGCTGAATGATGAATTTTTCAGTGGCATTGAATCTCAAAAACCATCTACTATGGCAGGCACTCTTAACCTGTGGTCTGTGAACCACCCCCATCTTGGAGGACAGGCTGTGGATAGATTTTGGGGAATCTGTGTTCTGGAATGGAAAAAGATGACATCTTTGGTTTTTACTAACCTCTGACTGAAATTTAACATTTCCTTCAATTATGATTTTAAAAAACATTATTCTGAGAAAGGTTGATAGGCTTCCCCATGTGCTCATATTCAGGACACAAAGAGGTGAAGAACTAAAGCGCTGTGGGCACATCCTGGCCCAGGGAAGGGATATTTGTGGGATAAAATTGCAGACCCTTGAGACATGAAGGACTTTATAAAAATGCTGGGCTGCTCTCTTTGGTTATGAGTTGGCTCAAACAGGGCCTAGAAATCTCAGGATCTGCACATTGTTCAGAGAGATGTGAATCTCAGAATGTGCCCTTTGACTCTGTCTCTATCCGAACCCCTTTTATTGTTGTTAATGATATATTATATAGCACTAACTCTGGAAAAGACTGAAAAGGCCATCAAGTCCAATCATCTCATTTTTCAGATAGGGAAACTGAGACAGAAAGGTTAAGTGAATTGCCCAGGATCATTTAGCCAGTAAATGTCTGAGGCAGGATTTGAGCTAAGGTCTATCCTGATGCCAAATTCCCAGCTCTCTCCACTGTACCACCTACCTGCCTCTAAGTTAGAGATGGCTGCAGAAATTCTGTTTTTCCATTACAACTCCAACTAGTCCCATGTAGGTAGAAGACAATACCAAAGATAAGAGGTGGAAGGGACCTTCAGACTTATTTTACAAATAAGGAAACTGAGGCCAGAGAGGTGAATGCCTTGCTTAACATGGTAGTGTTAAGAGCTGGGGCCTCTTCAGGCCATGGTTTCTGCATCTGTACAATGTCAGGGCTAAAGAAAATGATTCCTAAGGTCCCTTAGCTTGAAAATCATATGATTAGTCAACTTTGTTCCCGCATATAAACTCCCCTCCCAAAAGCATCTCTGCTGGAGAAGGGCTGGTCTAAACTCCAGAAATAAGCCGTCTACTGGTGACCAGCATGGATCACTTTGGAGCCGTAGGAAGGTTTTCTTGATGATGACTCTCAGTTGACCTCTTTGGAACTCAGACCCATAGCTCCTGTTTGGCCCTCCAGGGCCAAGCAGAATGAGGCTGGTCCCTCTTTCCTATGATTACATTATTTCAGGGAACTCTCTACCAATGTAGGTTAGCACCTTCCCTGCAGCTGAGCATTCAGAGATAATAGTCAGCCCAGAACACTGGGAGGTGAAGTTACTTGCTCCTCCAAAATAGCCAAGAAGTATTTAGTGAGCACCGACTGTATACCTCTTGCAGGGAGCTGTGTGGGAATCAGGAGGTGCCAAAAACAGAGATAGTCTCAACAGCCTTTTCCTGCTCCTCACTGATGATCCTAAGACCCCACAGGAATATGGAACTTTTTATTTCCTAAATTATATGCTCTTTGAGGCTGGGTGGGGGGAGCCGACTTTCTGTTGAACTTACTGTTTTGTTTTCTTTTGCCTTTAGGCCCCATCTGTAGCCTCTGTGTTGAATCCTTTGGCGCAAGACCTGTCACGCTCTTCAGTGGCTTCATGGTGGCGGGGGGCCTCATGGTCAGCGCCTACGCCCCAAACCTCTACTTTCTGTTTTTTTCTTATGGAACTGTTGTTGGTAAGAGACCTCCTCCCCACCCAAGGGCTTCAGTCCTATGGAGATTGAATGCCATTTCTGCTTTGTGTGTGTGTGTCTGTGGATCAGTTGAAAAATAGAGAGATATCCATATTGTCATTTTTGTCTCAACTTCATTTCTAAATACATCTCTCCTCTCTTCCTTCTATGGAGAGCCATCTGTTATCAAAAAGAATGAGTCGTAATAAAATAATAGCAAAGATAACTAATCATAGCTAATATCCAGGCAGCCAGGCAGTTCAATGGATAAGGTATTGCATCTGAAGTCAGAAAGGCTCTCAGTTTTCTCGCCTGTAAAATGGGAATGATAATGTAACTTTGTCTCCCAGGGCTGTGGGGAGGGTCAGAGGAGATGAGGCTTGTAAAGCCCTTTGCTCAGTGCCTGGTATGTGGCAGGTGATAGTAAGTGTTAGACATTATTATTATTATTAAAATATATTTACAGTCAGTCCATTCCAGTCCAGAGTTGTGACCATCACATGGAATAAGATCTGTCAAGTGCTTTGAGCACATTAAGGAATTGCACAGATGCTAGCTGCCATTTTTTGAGTGTTGTTGAGGTGGTGGTTGGTTGTTCTGGCTGTTTATTATTAGTGTGGTAGACCACTAGCCTAGATGCTGAGAGTTCTGGCTTACCCTCTCTCTTACCTGCCCATCCTCCCCTCGCCCCCTGCAGGGAAGAATGCCAAAGCAACAGGGCTCCAAGAAGCAGCCAGGTGGAGGGATTTGTATTCTGGTCCTGGGTGTTCACCCTGGGCAAACACACTGAGGTGGGAGATGGCATTTTCCATTATACAGGAAGCGGCAAGTGGGCCATTGTGTGTTCCCTCAGGAGAGGTGAGGGAGTTGGTGAAGGGTAACCTCTGACAACTGGCAAACCTGTGGTTAAAATGCTATTTTCTTCATATTCATTCCTTGCTTTGTAGATAGACTCCACTCTCCCTTCAGTGAGCTTTCTGAGCCTGCTGAGGAGGAATGCTTTCCTAGCCCAGTCCTCTTCCTTTAATTACACAAACAGACACAATCTGCTTCACTTTTATTCCTCTTAATGGAAGTGAAAGTTTTTATGGACCTTTTCATGGGACTGTCATAAAAAATTGTCCTTTGTTCACTCTTGACCTGAAGTTACCTTAAAGTACTTCTGGGTGACTTCCTGGTAAATCGGCCTTTGTAGGAACATTATCCTAAAATGAGTACAGGGTCAGCCATCTCCATAACTGCTAGACACCAGGCATTCTTCACCTTTTTCTGTATCGTGGATCCCTTGGGCAGCCTGCGCAAGCCTATGGACCCTTTCTCACAATCAGGTTTTTAATGCATAAAATAAAGTGTATAGGATGACAAAGAAAATGGACTCTGCTGAAATGTAGACAGCAGTTTGCTGGTAAATGTTTAACTAGAAGCTCTGGGAAGCTAGATGTATGTATGGCAAAGTTTAATCTGTATTCTTCACATCTTTGCCATCACTTTTCTAACCTTGACAGCAGGAGGATAAAACAAACCCTGATTTGGGGTATTTGGTGATTTCCAAGGTATAAATGTTCACACTGACCATTGAGACTTCTAGGCTTGTGCTAGCTGGCTGCAGCATGTCCCTGGGGGAAAAAAGTACAACACACACACACACACACGTGTACATACATGCACAGACTTCACACAACACACATATATGCAATACACACATCTACATTAATACACATGCACATATGTACAGATACACATATATATGTACACATGTGTATTTCTCCCCTCTTTCAAGTTCAGGTTAAGAGCCCCTCATCTACACCATGGAAGACATCTAGACATTTGGCATCATACCTAGTGGTGTATAGTAGACAGATGATTTATTTCCAGGGCCTCAGTTTCCTCATTGTGAAATGGGAGGAGGGGTGGAGTAGATGTCCTCTAAGGTCCCTTTTAGCATTACATCTGTGATTAGAAATCTAAATGTGTGAGTAACTCACTTGCTCAAGAGTTTACCATCCCTAGGTATCCTTAGGATTCTCTTCCCCAAATAAATGCCTTCTTTCTAGAAGTCACTAAGCGTAACGTGGATTTTGATTACTGACAATATCAACTCTTTATGGTTCAGGAAAGTGTTTTGTGCCAACTGCTTTTCTCTTCTAGAATACCAAGGGAACCCCTAGTTTTCTTGTTGTGGTGGAGGGAACCATTAAAATGACTCAGTGATGGAGCAGGTAGGTGGTCCAGTAGATAGAGTGACAAGGCCTGGAATCAGGAAGATCTAAGTTCAAATCTGGCCTCAGACTCTTACTTAGCTGTGTGACCCTGGGCAAGTCATCTTAGTCTCAATTGCCTCAGTTTCCTCATCTGTAAAATTGGGGATAATAATAGCCCCTATACCTCAGAGTGTTGTTGTGAGGATCAAATGGGAGAAACAACATGAATGAATTCAAGATATATTGAAGAGGAAGGAGAGGGAGGACTAAGGGCATCAGGAAAGACTTTCCTTAGGTGATGGTCCAGGAGTTGAAACTGGAAAGTAATTAGGTATTCTAGAAAGAGGAGGTGAGAAAGACCTGTGGTCCAAGGCACAGAGAGGAAGGAAGTGGACGGAGGTTGCCAAAGCATGGAGGCAGCAGGTGGAGAACCAAGTCTAGGGAATTCTGTGTTTGGCAGGGAGAGTCTGTTCTGTGAAGGCTGTTTGGCAGATGTTGGCTAAGAAAGGGATCAGGCAACTCACATGCCACATTCTTTGTTGGTGTCATAGGGAGATCAAGTCTGAAAGCTTGTGACACTAAAATGAAGGTATAGGAAATCTCAGGTTGTCTTGGCCAGGGCAGATTTGGGTTTAGGCCAGACAGCTGAGGTTGTTGGATAAAGCTTACTTCAAAAGGGCTGGATTTCTCTGGGGAGGGGACTGACCCAGATCTGGGGGAGCCCCACACTTTTGCTGAAGGTTTTATGAGTTGCTGTGGCCCAAAATAATCATCACCTGGTGGCTTACCCACTGCCTGGGTGTCTCTGGTCTTAAACCAGTTAGTCCATGGGTATTAGACATGCAGTCTGTTGCTAGACCTGTCATTGAAGTTTTTCCAGATTAGTATGACCTGTCAGAGTCTGCACTCTGGCTAGCATAGCTTTTGATCCAAGTCACCCCCACACCAGGATGACATATCAGAATTGGATTTTGTTGGAATGCTTAACTGCCCTCCTAAAACCCTGGCAGGGATGAGGAATAAAGAATAAGGAAATGAGCCAGTAGCAGTTAAAGGGAGATGTGACCATCCTTAGGCTACATGTGGGTGTAGCCATCCCTATGAGAGTCTATTTTTCAATATTGAATAGAATGACAGAATTTCAGATTTAGAAGGGTCCTGGGGGCCTTTTAGTTCAACCCATATTGAAGAGGCTTTCCCTTCACCCCCCAACAAAACATAGCTGAAAAGTTATGACTTACCTCTACATAAAGGTGTTCAGTGACCTCCCAAGGTCCACTTTGGGCTAGCTCTAATTGCTAGGAAGTTTTTCATTACATTAAGCCTAAATATGCCTCTTTGAAACTCCTCCCCTTTGTGCTCTGCTTCTGCCCACTGGGAAACAGAACTAGTCTGATTCTTCTTCCCTTGAGTGAGAGCTGGTCAGATACCTGAAGAACACTCCTGAGTCTGCTCTCCTCCAGACTAAATGTCCCAAGGTCCCTCATCTGGTCCTCAGATGGCATGTGATCCTCATGGGAGTAAGCTTGAGGCCCTTCAACAGTCCGATTGCTCTCCTTGGATTACTTTTCAGTTGGTCAATGTCCTTGCCAAAACAAGGTGTCTGGGTCACACACCAGCTCTCAATGTGAACACAGGCAAACAGGAAAAATCCATCTCATTCAGCCTGGAGAAGGTCAGGAAAATAGGATGGGTCAGTCGGTAGTTCAAGGGAGAAGCAACTAGGGTTCTCTCTCTCTCTTTTTTTTTTATCAGAGAAAGCAAGCTCTCATTGCTCAATCAGTCCTCTCTCTGTCTCTCTCTATGTCTCTGTCTCTCTCTCTGTCTCTCTGTCTCTCTCTCTGTCTCTGTCTCTCTATATGTATACACACACACACACACACACACACACACACACACATAGATAGAGATAGAGATATTAAGCAATTACTTTGTGTCAGGCACAGAGCTCAGCAGCAGGCAGAGAAAGGTAGAAAAGGTTTTATATTCTAATAGTGGGGACAAATGGTAACTAGAAATATACGAGATACAGTTCTTGGAAGGTGATGTCAGAGGGGAAGGCATTAGCAGCTGGTGGGAGGAGTGGGAAAGGCTTGAAGGAAGCCAGTAAGATAAAAGGTGGAGGTGACAAAGTAGAACATTTCAGGTACTGGGGTCAGCCACTGCAAAGGTAAGGTGATAGAGGAGCAATTAGCCAGCCCACTGGTGTGGTTGGATCAAGTTTGTGGAAGGGAATAAAATGGAAGAAGCCAGGGAAGGCAGGGAGTGGAGATATGAAGATAGAGAGAGATTGCTTGGTGAAAGAAAACTTAGTTGTAACCATTAAGATTGAACCCTCTGCTGACCAGAAGAATGTCATACACAGTAACAACAATATTGTACAAAAAATGACTTAGCTATTCTCAGCAATACAATGATCCAAGACAATTCCAAAGGACTCACGATGAAACATGCTATCTACCTCCAGAGAAAGAACTAATATTGTCTGGATACAGACTGAAGCATTCATTCCTTCGTTCGTTCGTTCCTTCCTTCCTTCTTTCCTTCCTTTCCTTCCATTCCTTTAAAAAAATATCATGTCTTCTTGTGCAAAGGACTAATATGGTAATGTTTTACGTGATTGCACATGTATAACCTATATTGGAATGCTTACTGTCTCAAGTAGGGGACAGGGGAGGGAGAGACAGAATTTGGAACTCAAAACTTTTAAAAAATGCTGAAAAATCATTTTAACATGAAATTGGGGAAAATATTATAAAAAAAATAAACCATCTGCTAATGGGATTCAAAGCAGATGTGAATAAATCTGTGATCTAGAAAACTTTGTTAAAAGTTTGGCCAAGTTACTAATTGATCATGGCCCATTGGACGAATTCATGCTGTGACTGCACAGAAGTCCTGTGGTCTTTCTTACGTGTGTTATTTCTTTGTTTTCTGTTTTAGGCCTTGGATGTGGTTTATTATACACTGCAGCAGTGACCATTACATGCCAGTATTTTGATAAACGCCGAGGTCTTGCACTTGGCCTGATTTCAACAGGTAAGTTTTCTAAATCTATAGAGGATTTGCAGCCTTCAAAACTTGTTTAGAAAATAGGACCCACAGCGAAATTTTTTCAAATCATCTTTCCCCAGGGGTAGAAATACAAGTACTTGATGTTCTCTATTCTTTACCCAAGAGGAACTTTCACTCACCCTGGCATATGGGGGTGGTGCCATGTCTAGTCAGCTAACACTTAAGGTGGAGCTGGAATCTCATTAAATGCTGGTGTATGTTTTGTCACTTCCTAATTAGGAGGTAAACTCCTGGAGAGCAGAGAATGTCTCATTTTTTTGTTTCTCCTCCCAGGGCTTGGAACCTAAGAGGCCTTGATCAGTCAGTGTTTGTTCATTCATTCATTTCTTCGTTCATTCATTTGTTCATTCATTTATTCATATTCCCTCCATGGCTGCAGACTGCAATCTAGTCATACCTACCTTCTTGTATAAGTCCTTTCTTAAGTCTTCCACAAAGACCCTAATGTACTGAGAGTCTTCTTCCCCCTCTAACTGTCCACTTTTCCTCCCTCACACATGCTGTAGGACTCACCCTTTTTTCTGCCATATGTATGTATCCTGGAAGAAGCTTTTCATGGTACTCCTTGAATTTATGCCCTTGTTGTTAACATCCCATAGCTTCCTTACATTCATAGTGCATCCCTTCACTGTCCTTTGGTGGTCTGTGAAATTGTAATGTGGACAGAAGCCCTTGAGCTTCTAACCAAAAACAAAATGGTAGATGGGTCATTGTAGAGGTACTGAGTCTCTAATCTTAATATGGTGAGATTGTTTCCTGGGCTTTTGGCTGTGAACTAGTATAAAGATATGCTCACTAATGGAGTCAACTTTATATTTACATTCTTTTTTGCTTTCCCAATTTCATGTGAGTAATTTAGACAAGGATATCTATTAGATTTTTTCTTAACTTGCGATTGTTTGTGGATGTTTTTGAGGGAGAGAAAATAAAATTCTACTGTGAGTTATTTTATTCTTAAGAAGTTGATGTCACAATTTCAACTACACTAGTCATTAATGGGTTGTATTTGCCTCAGAATTAGAAACAAGTACCAAATATTCTCCACAGAATAAAACTAATAGCTCAAGTATCTATAATGCTTTATAGTCTACAAAACACTTTTTCACAACTCTATAAAAGAAATAATGTAAATATTGTTATCCCCATTTGGCAAATATGGAAACTGAGGCTTAAGGAAGTTAAATGGCTTTCCCAGGGCAACCCAGATGGGAAATAATCTTAGGAGGGATTTGAACTTCTGTTTCCTGACTCCAAGGTCAGTGCTTCATCTACTATCATTATTATTAGCAATAAAGGCAACTGGCATGAATATAGTACCTTGAGATTTATGAAACACTTTATTAACAACAACCCTATGAGGGAAGTCATGTAAATATTATCTCCACTTTACAGATAGAGGAATTCATCAGAATCAGAGAGGAGATGTCACTTACCCGTTATCACAAAACAAGTGGCCAAACTGGGACCCGAGCTGAGATTTTTTTCTTGCTCTTTGGCATAGTGACTTTACTAGCATGACAACAGAACCACATTTCACTTCTCTGCTTAGAAGGTCTTCACAGTCTTGTAGCAGATTTAACAGAGGCTTGATACAGAAAAGAGGCATCATGGAAAGGGGATGGAGAGATGGTCTTAGAGCCCATAAAAACTGAGTACAATTCCAGCGCCTGACTAAACTTAGCAACTGTGTGACCCTGGGCAAGACTTATCACCTCTCAGTGGCCCAATCTCTTGCTCTCTAAAATAGGAACAATAATTGCACCTACCTCAAATAAGATAATGTATATCCCATGCTATCTAAGTGTTAGCTGTTCTTATTATTCCTTTTAGGATGTAAGGTCTTTTTTTTTTTGCTTTTTTTTTTTGGAGGGGAGAAGGCAGGGCAATTAGGGTTAAGTGACTTGCCCAAGGTCACAGGGCTAGTAAGTGTTAAGTATCTGAGGCCGGATTTGAACTCAGTTGCTCCTGACTCCAGGGCTGGTGCTCTATTCACTTCACCACCTAACTGCCCCAGTGATATAAAGTCTTGAGGACACAAGAATTCAAAAACTGACATTCTCCCCCCCTCCCCCCACCGCCGCCAATACTCAGCAAAAGTACCTTATGCCAAAATGCCTTATCATGCATTGCTTTTCAAACTCTTTATAAAGTTGTTGCTGTTGATTCCATTACTTAATGGAACTGTCATCCCCAGAAGAATGTATGCTCCTTGAAGGGAGGGCTATATTAGTCTTTGTTTTTTCATCCCCAGCACCTAGCAAAGGGTCCAGCTTTTCAGGCTCAAAATGAGTGCTTTTGGAATGAATGGAGTGAATGAATGAAAGAATCTCATATGAATTAATCTCCTTTCCATAGTGCAAGATGAATCTTGTCCACTCCTTCTTCTCCAGTGGTATTCCTACCTCTCATAAATTCCCCATAGGAAGTCCATCCAATATAATGGGAGTAGATGGATATTTCTATAGATTGAGAATTCTTCACTTTTTTTTCATGTACTGGCCATATTATGATGCCTCTGGGTTCCTTTTCAGAATATTTTAATACAAAAAATAAAATTGATAGGATAACAAAGTCAAGCAATTAAATTGAAATAGAGTGATCAAAATATTGTTTAAAAGACAAGTCCATGGAACCCAGGTTAAGAACCCCTGTTCTAGAGCTCTGAACATTGTGGATATGCCCATGTAGCATTGGGGGTGCCAATCTAGCACCACTCCTGTGTGCCAGATGGCAAACCCATCTCCCTTTTCCTACCTATATCATTTAGATGATATCTATAGAAGGCATAAGTGCTCAATAAATATAATTTTTATTTTGTTCATCTTCCCAGACTTGCAACTTGGTACAGATTGTGTTTAATTTGGCAGATACACACATCTGGTAAATGCTGGGAATGATTGTTTTTCTCCACATGAGGCAGAAACATGAATCTTTGGAGTCCTCTGAGGTACCTAATGGCTCAAGGTACTGAGCTCAGAGCTTTACAGGAGAATAGTTATGTGCTCCAAATGGAAAAACTGCTAATGGCTTTTGAAAAGTCCAGAAGGTCAGGTGGGCTCGTAGAACATTTCCACGTGTTGTTTGGAAATTTTCAAAGGATGTGTCTCCTTACAAAGACATGATCACATCTCAGTTATACCCAGGTCAAACAAAGCATATTGGGAGTGTTCAGTTCTGGGTAGATTGTATAGAGAAGGCATTGATAAGTTGGGGTGACACAAGGAGGGCAACCAGAAAAGTGGGGAGTCTTGATTTCATGCCATAGGAGAATAAGTTGAAGAAACTGGGAATGTTTAGGCTGGAGAAGCAAAGACTTAGGGAGGCATGATGGTGGATTGCTAGTAATAGAAAAGACTATCACATTGTGGCAGAGGGATTGGATTCGTTTTGTTTGGCCACAAAGGGCAGAATTAAGAATGATGAGTAGAAAGTCAGGATTGTTGTAAGGAATAAAATGTTCTATTAGGCTTCCCTGAAAGGTATGGGGGGATTACCCAATCATTGGAGGTCTTCATAGGATGGCTGTATTCCCCCCAAAACACACACACACCTTGTCAGATGTGATTTGGGGGTAGATAAGCCTTAAACTAGTTGGCCACTGATTTCTGTGATTCTCTGAACATCTTCAAAAAATACTAACATTGCTGACCACCTAGGAAATAAATCATTCATTCATTCAGTCAATCAACAGTCAATAAAAATTCATTAGGCAGCTCCAATATGAGAGTGTTCTGAGTGATGGGAATCCCAAAAGAGGTAAAAGACAGTTCCTGCCCTCAAGGAGCTCCTAATCATTCAACATCTATTTCTTGAGCACCTACTATGGGCCAAGCACTGTACTAGGTGCCATGGGTGGAAAGATAAAGACGAAAACCAAATAGTCCCTGCTTTTAAATATTTTACATCCTGTTGATTTCCCATTTCTTTGATGACTCCTGGCTTTCTTTTGGGGAAGGACTTGAGAGTAACCACAAAGGATTTAGGAAAGGGTCCTGAGATCCCGAAGTGGCACGTCTGTATGCAGCGCACTATGTACCCACCACTTGGCCTGTTCCTGGGCATCTGGGACAGACAGATGGATATTGATGGGGAATCCTTGGTGAAGAATGTGTTCCAGATGGCAGCAAATTCTCCCATCACTTTGTATTTTGTCTATCTATTTCTTCCTGGCATAAACCATTTTAATGGATGATCATTTTTGTCAAAAAAAAGCATACTTGGGTAGAGTAGCTTACTTCCCCTCTGTTGTTTCATGGGGATCTTTTTCAGTGTGATTCAAGTTCTTAAAACACTAATTTTCCCATTCGAGTGAGACCTAAAATGGATCAGGCTGGCTTGACTTAATTGGACTGGGGCATTCTCAGCCTTGGCTTGTAGTCCCAGCACTGCCACAAAATGGTTTTGTCACCTCCTTCTCAGGGCCTCAGTTTCCTCCTCTACAAAATGAGGAGATCTCCCATCGGATCTCCAAGCTCCCTTTAAACTTTGGTATTCTGCAATACTCTAGACCACATTGTGTATTTGTGCATTGGGAACACCTGCTCATTCAAAGTATCATAGAACTGGTGGCTGTCCTACTATGACCCAACAATGTGGGGGGTCTCTCCCAGGAGGTGGCACAAGGTTTCTTAGCCTTCTCTTGTTTTCTCTCAGTTGAGTCACAGAGTCCAGCTTGTCCACTTCAAGGTCTCAGTCCTAAGAACTAAAGAAAGGGGACTCCCCAGGGGACCCCTTTGGGTCAAGGTGAACACAGGGCTCTTGGGATGCTCTCCAGGAAGCAAGCAGGGAGTAATGCATTAGTCACCCTTTAATGAAACCCAGGGAGTACAGAGGCAGCTGGTGTGGCCAGGAGACCAGGGAGAGTCACTTAGGTAACTGGGTCAGAGTTGGGAGCACATGAGCATCATGGAGGAGGGCAGGAGGGGCAGAGCTGGGGGGTCCCATTTTTATAGAGTTTGGGGGGCTGCTCTAACTCCCTCCCACCTTGTTCATCGATATATCAGTTTCATCTCAGAGTTAACAAAGGCCATCCTAGGGATCCCTAATTTACAGAATGTTTTGCTTGTTTTACTGTGACGCTTCTGGTTCTTTGCAGATTGAAGGCGATTAATGGGGCCTCGCTGGCTTCCCCCGATTTAGTGAATAGTCTCAGGACGTGGCCTTAGTTAATTGATGAGATGATTTTGCAAGTGCCTTCCGTATTCTTTATATCCTAACTTCTTATTATTGTTATTTTATGCTGGTTTCTTATGGACTTACTAAAATAACTGGGTGGGGAGGAAGAGAGGTCGGAGGACCAAAACAAGATATAATTTCATCATAGTAGCTGTGGAGGACATCTTGGTGAGGGGAGAGATTGGAAACAGAGAAACCAATTTGAATCTTATTTACTTATCTACTTGCTAAGATGTCATTATTTAATAGAATGTATGCTCCTTGAGGGTAGGAACTGTTTCTTTTTTTGCTTTTTAAATCCCAGCCTGGTACACAGTAGGTGTTTAATAAATGCCCGTTAAATGAATGAGTAAATATGCACTTCTCCACATTAAAAAAATCAAAGTATTTAGAATTTCTCATAAAATGGCAGCCAAGCTTGCTATGAAACATGACATGAGAAGCATAAGCTTAACCTTGAGGTTCCCTGTTAATGTGAGTTATTATGATAAAGACTGAGCAGTCCTCTTTTCCTCTCCAGGGTCCAGCGTTGGACTTTTTATATATGCCACTCTTCAGAGAGAACTGCTTGAGCTGTATGGATTAGATGGATGTCTGCTCATTGTGGGCGCTGTGGCACTAAATATATTACCCTGTGGCATTTTGATGAGACCCCTGGGATCTTCTAACAGCCCTCCACCAGAAAAAGCACCTGTCGAAAGTGTTTCCGCCCAATACTCCATATACAATGAGAAAGAAAAGACCCTGGAGGAGAATGTTAGCATTCTCGAAAAAGGCTACAGTGAAGAAAAATTTGTGAGACCTTTGACCATTAGCGCTTCTAAACAGGAAAGTCCATTACCAGAGAAGGAGTCAACCACAATGCAGATGAAAGACACTGATGTTTACAAAAAGAAAGTTGTGGAACAGAAGTATTTTTGTAAACATCTGGCCAAGAGAAAATGGCAGGTGTGTCAGAACTATTGGAAAGAGACAGTCCTCTTATTCAAGAATAAAATCTTTTCTGCACTGTTTTTTGCCATCTTACTTTATGACATTGGGGGCTTTCCACCTTTGCTGATGATGGAAGATGTTGCCAGAAGCGCAAACGTGAAGGAGGAAGAATATGTCGTGCCCCTTGTCTCAATCATAGGCATTATGACCGCTGTTGGGAAGATTCTCTTGGGAGTGCTAGCAGATGTCAAGTTCATCAACACTGTCTATCTCTATGCAGCCACCTTGGTATTAATGAGCCTGACCCTGTGTGCTATTCCCTTTGCCAAAAGCTATGTCTCGTTGGCATTACTTTCGGGGATGATAGGGTTTTTAACTGGCAACTGGTCCATCTTCCCATATGTGACTACCAAGACTGTGGGAATTGAGAAGTTGACCCATGCCTTTGGGATTTTAATGTTCTTTGCAGGAGCTGGAAATAGCCTGGGACCACCCATTGTTGGTAAGTTTGGGGGGGGGGGTTGGTCACAGTGAAAATAAGCAAAATGTGTTTTCTCTTGCGGCTTATCAGTTGATCAACTAACAATAATTTATTAAGCCCCTACTGTGAACCAGGCACTGTTGGTCCAGACAGAAAAGTCAGATATAGATACTGCCCTCATGGAGCTTACATTCTATCTTGGGAGGCAACATGTACATATACTATTATATATGAAATTGATATAAAGTGATTAGAAGTAGAATGGTACTGTGCCGGGTACCAAAGATACAAACACACAAAAAGAGATAATCCTTCCTTTCAGGAAACTTCCATCCTAATGAAGGACTCTTGCCTAGCTTGACAATAATTGTATACAGCTGTATGCACTAGGTCAAGTTGAAATGGAAGTGATAGGTCACATGTATTGAGTGCTTTAAGCAGAATTGTAACTAGGGTGGGATGATAAGAGCTTTTTCCTAGGGCAGCAAATTTTGAGCAGATTGAGAACACTTGTAGTCCTTCAGCAGCAAAGAAACGGAAGAATTCACTCAAAGTGTGAACTCTCAGGTGGCCTCTAGCCTCTGAACCAAAGGAGCTCCTCTCTTCACCTGGCTTCCCTTTCTCCATCTTACCCATCAGCTCTGGTTCTTGGTGTGTGCATCTTGGCTCCAAGAGTTGCTTTGAATTTCATTTTGTGCCACTTGCTTCAGGCAGAGTTTGTGCTGCCCCAGGCACAGAACTTGCTAATGACAGCTTTGGTTTTCAGATGTACAAGCTGCCTTTCTCCAACCACCCAGTGGGGCCAGAAGTAAAAAATAGCATTATTCCCATTTTTGTGGATAGGTATGTTGAGGCTCCAAGAGGTTAAAGGGCCAGATGGTATCAGAAGTGGAATTTGAACCCACGTGTCCTGACTCTGTGTCTTTCCATCTGGCCGCCTCCTGGCTAGTTTAAAACACAGAATTAAGAAGCCACGACATCTATCATAGCTAAGGTTCTACCTTGCCTCTTGGGTAAAGAAATCATCTATGGAGCCAATGTGCCATTATCTTCTTCCCTAGCACTTGAGGGAAAGCCTGTATTTTCAAGAGGGTTATAAAATCCACTTCCACAGGCCCAGAGAAAAGGAGTTGCAGTGTTATGTCTAGGACATATAATAGAGAGAGGTCAGTTCGGATGGACGGTAGACAGCCATATATAACATGTAATATAATAATGGAGTATACAGAGTAATATAAAATGAGGCTAGAAAGAGAGGGCTATATTGTAAAGATCTTTGAGCTAAAAAGAGCCATTGATATTTGATCCTAGAGCCAACGGGGAGCCACTGAAGTTTATTGAGTAGGGGAATAATAGCTCAAATCTGGACTCCAGAAAGTCTGTTTGCATTGGATGTCTCTCCTCCTTGGAATGCTCTCCCTCCTCATCCCTGCCTCACAGAATTCCTCTCTTCCTTCAAGACACAGCTCAAACACCACCCTTTACTCCAAACCGTACCCACCTTCTTAACTAGAGAATATTTTATCTATTTTGCATTTATTTTATATACTCATATATACATACATGTACATGTATGTATATACATACACATATACACTCACATACATGTATATGTATGTATATATGTGCATGCTGTCTCCTCCAGTCAAATGTAAACTCTTTGAGAGGGGGGACTGTCTCATTTATTGTTTTTGTATGCTTAGCATCTAGCACAGTGCCTGCCCCTAGTCATCTCTTAATAGGTGCTTGTTAACTGATTGGTTAATTAATGCTAGAACTGAGAATCACAAAGAACCTTAGAGAGCATCTGGTCCAGCCATCTCATTTTACTGATGAGGAAACTGAGGGCAGGAGTTTAAGCAACTTGACCAAGGGCCAACAGTTAATAGTGGTAACTAATTGATAGTCAATTGACAAGCATTGATTAACTGCCTATCATGCTCCAGGCACCCTGCTATACTCTGGGGATATGAGGACAAACCCGAACTTGCCCTGCCCTCAGGGGACTTCCATTCTATCAGACTAGGCAACATGTATAGGTACAAGGTCACTTAGGGAGGGAGGACACAAGCAGGATGGGCTTGAGGGATCAGGAAGGACTGCATGTAGGAGATGGAGAATGGTCTTTAGAGGGTTGACATTAAATAGAGGCAACAAACATCTAGCGGATGACTGAGGGTTTGCCAAGAGCTTTCCACCCATTATTTCATTTGCCCCCCACAACAACCCCAGGTGGTTGGTGCCATCAGCAGCAGCAGCAGCATCCGCCATCACTACCATCATCCTCATCATTCCCAGTTCCCAGAGAAGCAAACTGAGGCTCCTGTGACTTGCAGTGCCTCCCAATGAGCCCAGGTCCTCCTGACTCCCAGGGCAGTGCCCATTCTGTTCCACCATGTTATTCTGGGTTAGTGAGTAGCCGACTTTGGATTCAATCAAGGTCTTCCAACTCCAAAGTTACTGCTCTTTTTCCTATACCACACTGCCATCCCAAATCCACCTGGTTGAATACCCAGTCTGAATTTGATTTCAAATCCTTACTGCCTCTCAATTCATTTTAACGAGCATTTCTTGAATATTTACCATGTGACAGCTTGGCATGGTGGATAAAAGGCTGGTGTGATCACAGGCAAGTCACCAAACTTCAGGACTCCCAGCCTCAGTGTGCCCATCTGTAAAGTGTTGATAATAACACCTGTGGTGGGAAAGGCCATGGTTTAGTGGAGAAAGTCTGTGACTTAGAGTCTGGCAGATCTACTGGCTGTGTGACTCTAAGGGGGAGCTACTTTCAGCCCACTTGGATCTAAGTTGCTGAGCAGATGCTGGTCCACACTGGCCAAGGGAGTATCTTCACTGGGAGATCCCTACTGAGTTGGTGTCAGGAGGAGAAAAAATGATAACCACCATGTATAGACCACTTATTATGTGTTAGACCCTATGCCAAGTGCTTTACCAATGTTACCACATTGAATGTTCCCAGCAGCCTGGGAGGTCTCATTTAACAGATGAGGAAACTGAGGCAAACAGACTCAGGGTCACTCAGCTAGTAAGTGTCTGAGGTCAAATTTGAACTAAGGTCTTCCTAACTTCATGCCCAGTGTTCTATCCACTTTGCCATCCATAAGTCAAAGGAGTTTCTGCTATCATGAGGAATGTAATCCATAGACAGGTAAGTACAGTATGCTTGGGTGGAAGAGTTATGATTTCACCTCTGTAGAACACTCTGGTGTGGGGTTCACTGAACCAATTCAGCTCATGACTAGTCTATGACACGAGGAAATAAACCTGGGGAATTGCTCGAGAGAGATTAGGTGACTTGTCCAGGGTCACACAGCTAATAAAAATCAGAGGTGGGATTTGATCTCAGGCCTTTCCCGGTCACTCACTCGACTCTCTGACCAGGGCACCATCTACAAAATCATTTCCAATGGGAGAGGGCACGGATGGGGGCACAGAATGGATTCGCTCTGGGGAATCTGAGGGTAAATGATCCATCCACCACCCATCCATCCATCCATCCATCCATCCATGGTTCTTTTTGGCAGGTTGGTTTTACGACTGGACGCAGAGCTACAACATCGCGTTCTTCTTTAGTGGATCTTGTGTTCTGCTCGCCGGGCTGATTCTGCTGTTTGCTGCCATTCCTTGGGGGAAAATGTGCCACAAAGACAGCACCAAGCCAGCCCCAAAGCCTTATGTGTACCAAGCTGCATCTCAAGCATAGGGGCCACGTGGATGCCTCTTAATGCCATTTTATGCTCTCTCTCTAAAAAGTCCTCAAGAGGTTTTGCAAGCAACTCAAGCAGTCAAGACCCTTTTTCTATTGGACCAATTTCCTGGTGGCTGGCTCTTAGCCGCCATCACCATCCCTCCCCCTTAGCCTTATTTGGCTGTATTTTCTCCTTGCCCATTAAGTGGGCCTCTTGCTACACTGTGGCCCTCAAGGTCTTGAAATGGTAACCAACGAAGATGGCATGAGGACATGCCTTTCTGCATCAAGGAGTGTCATCTCCCGGTCCACTTTGCCAGCCCCATAATGAGACACCCAGAAAGGGAAGTCTTCTGCATTTCAAACTGTGAAGCAGCCAGTCTAATGAGCTGCACACAGATGCCTCTGGGGTCTTCTGGATCCCCTCTTCTCTTGGTGACTCTGATTAACCACTTGAAGTTTTGTTTTAAAAACTGATCAAGAGAAGCAACCCAAATTCACCAGGGAATGACATTTTTTCTGGAAAGGGGCATTCAAAATGGCAGCTGAGCCAGATGACAGTCCCTGTTGGGCAATGCCGTCTTCCTTTTGTTGCTTCTCGTGTTCATTTAGCGTCCCACTGAACATACCCAAATGGCACAGTTCCCTGGCCTCGAGATGTTTGAAGAGGAGCAGGTGAGCTCCCACCATGCTGCTGGGCTCCATTGTTTGCTAAACAGAATGTAACCCACCTCCATTGGGTGGCACCCACTCACCAGATGTTCTGCCAAGGAAGGGGCCAGGCGGGAGGGGGACATTTCTATCTCTGTTTCCAGATTGGAAACCCTGATTTTGATCATTCCACTGTGCAATGCTTCCATTACATTTGAATATAGCCCAGTTGCTAGTTTGCACGTCTGCCAGATAAAGCAATTGCTGCTATAAATGTGGCCATTCTTCCATGATAACTGTTTACAATGTTTTTCTTCAGATTTGAGGGGAGCCATGGGTGTTGGGGGGGTGAGGGCATTGATTGGATGAAGAAGGGGAATGAGAAATTGGTGCTCTGGCCCAGCTAGGCCTAGGAAACACATCTTAGAAAGAGACATTTAACAAATCCACAGTGCTCTAAGGTACTTCTTGTGGGGGAAGAGTAATTTTCCTGATGTTCAAAAAAGAAAACTAAGTCACTGAGGCATTGAGGAAGCTTCAAAGAGCCACAGGTGGCTTCTTAAACAGGGATTACCCTTTCCCTAGTGCCAAAATTCTCTTCTGATCTTTTTTTGAAGTATACAATATGAAATTTTATTTTATATTTCTCTGTTGTCTTCCTTCTGAGGCATCTAAAGCACTTTACAATCACAAATTGCCTCACAATGTCCCAGGGAAAAAGGAACCGACACTTTTGTAGATGGGGAAACTGAGAGATGGGGAGATCCAAGCCCTCGCTTGGGGTCACCCTACAGGACAGTGGTGGCTCTGGGTAGAACTTTTGTACTCCTCTCCCATGGTCTCCAGGAATTTCTGGACCTTGCTTCATGGTCACCACGAGGTGTCAGCTGGTAAGAACAGTTATTAAGAAACAAAAACTCACCAGTGGGTTTTGTGTTGAAAGCATCTTTTTTTCATTGCAAGTTCAGGATGCTCATTTCTATAATGAACATAAATGACAAGCTTATTTAGGTCACACGATATGGACATGTTTGCCGTGAGGGGATTGTCATGGTGTCTTTTTGCCATGTGCGTCTGTTAATTTTGTTCTGTTCTTGTTTTTCCCACTGTCTAGGAAATGCATTTTAAGTTACAATAAAACATCTATTATTTCGATTTAGGTGGCTTTTCCTGAGTGGTCCCTTTTATTTTTCCATTGTTATCAGCATATAAATCAGAAGGATTAGAATATGGAGTTGTAAATCCCATCTCCACTGTATCTGGCCCAGCTGATAGAGTGCTGGGCCTGGAGCCAGCAAGACCCAAGTTAAAATTCTTCCTCAAACACTTATTAGCTGTGTGACCTGGGCAAGTCATGAACCCCAGCCTGCCTCAGTTTCCTCAACTATAAAATGGGGATGATAGCATCTACCTCCTACATTTGTAAGGATCAAATGAGATAATATTTTAAAGTGCCTAGCATAGTACCAGACACACAGTAGGTACTTAATAAATGCTTATTTTCTTCCTTCCTTCTTTCCTTCCTTCCTTCCTCCCTTCCTTCCTTCCTTCCTTCCTTCCTTCCTTCCTTCCTTCCTTCCTTCCTTCCTTCCTTCCTTCCTTCCTTCTTTCTTTTCTTCCTTCCTTCCTTCTCAGCTTAGTGCATCACTTACATAGAATTTTACAATTCAATTCAGTACAAAAAAAGCATTTAACTGTACAGAAAGGAAATGGTCCCTGCCCTCAGGAACTTATATTACATCAAAGGAATAAAGCATGCCCACACACAAGCGTGACAGCCAGGAGCCAGGGTCTTGAAAGCCAGACTGAGGAGTCTGCAGGTTGTCCCAGGGGCAAGAGGGCACTGAAAGCCTCTGAGCAGAGGAGTGACTAGTTAAACTCATAAGTGAAGGATGTTCATTTTTCGGAAAATGGAGTGAAAAGAAAGGGAACCAGAAGCTGGGAGATAAAGCAGGAGGTTTTTGTGGTAGATGAAGTAAGAGGGGATGAGAGTCTGAAATGGGAAGGCTATAAGAGGAGAGAGAAAGGGACGGGTGCAGGTGATGCTGTGGAGGTAAAAATGGCCAAGGGTGGAGTAGGTGACCTTGAGAGGTGCTGAGTCTTCCCTCCTTGAAGGCTGGATGACCACTTGTCAAGTGTGATTAGCAGAGATTTAGGTGGCTGCTGAGGTCCTTTCTCACACCAGGGCAGCAGCCCCTCAGAAAGCCAATTTGTTTATCAATTTGCATGTTTGTATTTAGGCCAATGACTCGGCAAGGAGTTAACCTGTCACCTGCACAGAATTCTCTCAAGATATGTGAGGTGGGTGAAGATTTTTTTCTTCCTGAGTCTGTTTCATCTTGCTGAGGGGAACAATTTGTATAATTTTGTTATATCATTGCACCAATAGATTACATAAAAACCAAAAAGTAAATAGAAGCAGTTAGAGGTATCCAGAAGTGGACTGGTCCTCTCTCTAGGCTCCTCCTCCTCTTATCTTCTCTCCATCTACCTTCCATCCCCCCCCCATACCAGCAATCATACCCTAGAGGAACATCTACCCTAGAGCCCTTCTTACTTGATTGGAACGTCTTTCCTGGGACACCATTTCAAGAAAATCCCAGTCGTACTTCACTTCTGACCTCCCTTCCAGCCATCTCCTCTATGTCCAACTGCCTGACTGTCCACACCACAGCCCACATCACCTCCCCTTCCCAACCTTCTCCCTCCCGCCTAGTTCTGGAACCAATATGAAGCATGAAAAATCCCACTCTACCACTATTCCTGAAAGGAGTAGACTGACTTACTTCTCTATGTTCCCTCTATGTCTGTAACTTTCAGAACCAAAATGCTGCATGAAAAGCAATTTGCAAAACTCAAAGGTGTCTACAAATGCTACCAGTGAGTTCCACTTCTCTGTATGCATTGTTTCTTTTACTAGAATGTTAGCTCATTGAGGGTAAGACTCCCTTTGTTTTTGTCCTGGTACCCCCAGTGCTTAGCCCTGTGTTCAACACATTGTAAGTCTTTAGTGACTGCTTTCCCATCCATCCATCCATCCATCCATCCATCCATCCATCCATCCATCCACATGGCATGGTCAGTGTTCTAGGTATTCCAGTATGGCCTTATCCTATTCCTAGCTTCTAAAATAAAAGATAACCTCAAGCCCTGGGTGCTCTTCTCCCTTAGGAAATTAGGCTTTGTGTTGCTCAATTTCTTAGAAACACATCCAATCCCAAGTTGCCCCATCTCTACAGCTCCAAAGAGGTTCCCCATGTCTTCAAGAGCATTTCTAAAAAAGGAAAGAAAAATTGTATTTCTGGGGGAAATTTTGACATGGTGCCTAAAATTGTGCCTCTCTTGGTTTTGTTTTAATGCTGACTGCTCTCTGAGTATGGAAGAGTCAGAAGAGGTAAGCTAGAGGGAGTCTTTGACCTTAGATAATAAAAATGGCAGCCACTTGGATGGATCTGCAGTTTGTAAAATACCATATAGTCATTATTTCTTTTGATTTTTTGCAACCATTGCAGGAGGTCAGTGTGACAGCCATTATGATCCTGGTTTTCTACTTGAGGAACCTGAGGAGTAAAGATCAGATAACTTTCCTAGGGTCACGAGGCTAGTGAGTTCTAAGGGAGGCCTGAGTCTCTCACTCCAAGGCCGATGCTCTGCCCATTCATTACATTAAAGCGTCCCCAAGGGGCCTTAGAGGCTACCTAGGACAGCCCTTTCATTCCAGAGATGAGGACGCTTGTGCTTTGTCTCAGACAACATCTCCTAGATGTGGCAATGGATAGGACACTGGACTGTTAGACCTGAGTTCAGATCTGGCCTCAGATACTTAATTACTAGTTGTATGACCTTTGGCAAGTCACTTCACCCCTGTTTGCCTCTGTTTCCTTGACTATACAAAATCAAGGCTGGTAATAGCACCTGCCTCCCAGAGTTGTTGTGAGGATAGAATGAGATATGTCTGTAAAGGGCCTGATAGATACGAGGCACTTCAGGAATGGTTGTTTCCTCCCCCATCCCCTTTTTTACACCAATAACTTTTAACTATAGATCTTTGAATACATCTATTGTCGATATTGTCGATATGTCCACCAGGAGTCTTTTGCCTCTTTTAGGATCATCATTTTCATTTTTGAACCTTGAAGGGACCATAAACACCACCTGGTCTTGCCTCTTGCTTCCTATTTTCCAGAAAGGGAAATGGAGATGTAGAGAGCTGTGTATGAGGCCACACAGGGAACAAATGACAGGGGTGGGATTCGAACTGGTCTCCTCTGACTCAGTCCATCGGCCTTTCCAATGGCTGCCTTCGAAGCCTCTTCAGCCATAGTCTGCTAAAGGACCACAGATCTGTGTGTGCAGGGTGACACAGGGATGTGATTTGGTCATATTTTTTTCAGGAATCAGATTGCTGGATGTTTGTATGATACATATATATATATATATGTATATATATATATACACACATATATACATATATATATATATACTTTTTATTTATTTATTAAATAATAAAAAATTTAAAACGTATTAAAATTTACAATGTGCCAGGCTTTGTGCTATATTTTGGGGATACAAAAAGGGGCAAAAATATCACCTGTCCTCAAGGGGCTCACATTCTAACAAGGGAGACAACATTCCAGTAACAAGATATGTACAGAGTAAATGGGCGGTCCTCTGAAAGGGGAAGACACTAACGTGTGTGTGTGATCATGTGTATGTGTGTGTATGTGTGTTCGTGTGCTTAGTGAATATTTGAATTGACATGAATCATTTTGGGGAAGCAAAGTGGGCCTCTGGTTGTCCCTAATGAAAACAGCTTATCCAGCTGCCTCCCGAGGGACTTTCTTTATGGAGTTTTAAATCCTTAGAGATTAGCACCTCAGCACATTTTTCTCAAATTAGTACAGTCACTGAAAAACCCTTTGCCGAGGCCCCTTGCTCTGCCTCCTCCTCAGAGCCCAAGATCTGGGTCATGAGACACTGGGGATCTGGTTCTAAGTGGCCCAGCCTCCAGGCAGCAGGTCATTTCCCTGGAGCTTACTCCTGGTTGGTTCAGAAGCTTGGTGGTGAGGGTGAAGCTGGGGCTTTTTCGGTCATAGGCACCTAGATGAATAAAGAGGATGCCAGCCCTAAGGATTTAGCATCTCTGCTCCCCAGGATCTGAAACTACATGGGGGAGTGGGGCTTTCAGTTTGGTCTCTGCAGTCCCAAAACGACAAAGGACAGAGCGCAAGAGCAGGAGTGCATTCAGAAGCCAGGCCCTAGTTCAATCCTTCGTTTAACAGATGAGGAAAGTAAAGGCCGAGAGGTGCAGTGGCTCCCCCAGGTAACCCAGGCAGTGAGGGGCAGAGCTGGTGTTCTACCCCGAGCCGATCAGGCTCAAATCCTCCAAATTCAGAGCTCTGCCAGCAGGCTCTCGGGCTCCCCCAAATCCCTAGAGAAGCTGGACCTCTCCTTTGCCTCTCTTGCTCTAGCTTCTCTGTGTGCTTCTCCACTCACCCCAGGGAGGCTGGTAGCTTCTTGAGGGTGGGACCTGAGTCGTTTCCATCTTTCTTATAGGGGCTTAATAAATGGCAGCTGAGTTTTGTTGGGTTACTGTGGGGGCTGCTGTAAGTCAGAGCAAGCTCTGGAGCTCCATTGTTCTGAATTAAGCAGTTATTCTGTGATGGATATTGAATGGTATGGTGTGAGGTGGTGGGCAGAATACTGGACCTGAGCAAGCCACCCCCCTCCTATGAACCTCAGTCTCCTCATTTGTCCAACAAGGAGGCTATTCTAGATTACCTCCAGGTCCCTTCCAGCTCCAAATCTATAAGCCCATAATCACACCATGCATGTAGGGAGTTGCCATATGGACAAAATCATAACATATGGGATAGCTACAAGAGTCAGTCACTGGTGGCCATGCCGCATCATGGACTTTGTAGACCCAAAGGCTCTAAGCCCACCCACCTGTCTGCTAAGCCAAGGACATTCACAGGCCTTTCTTAGGCTTAGCCTTGCTGAGCCTCAGTTTCCCCACCTGTATACAATGGCAATCATAATGGCACCTAGCTCACAGGGTTGTAAGGATCAAGTGCAGTGATGTATACATAGCATGTGTCTAATATAATGTGCATTATATTACATGTAATCTTTGAAAATCTTATTATCAATAGGCGATCCGGTTCAATATCAGCCTCAGCTTCTCCAGCAGCCCATCTTTCCAGCTTAGCCAGAGCCCTCCCCTTCAGCCACTGAGTGCCTGGAAGCCTTGAACAGCTGTTGCTGTTTCCTCTCTCAACCAAAGCTCCTTAGGCATGTATCCCTCAGAGATGCCATGCCATCCTGACAGGACTCTTCCCTTATCCCCCTTCTCTGTTTGTCTGTATCCATGATGAGAAAATTGGGAAACAGACTCCAAGGACACTTCAATTTCTCTCAGTGGAAACTAGATTCCAGTTACCATATGGGGCCAGATTTCGCAAGCCCATTGAGGTCTGACCCGCCCTGATGGCCTCTGTCCTGCTTGGAGCCTTGATCTACTTAAGTGAATGGTTTTGATGGTTCAGTCCCTACATGCTGACAAGGTCAATTCCCCGTGTTGGATGATAGTCTTGGCCAGTGAGAGCTGACCATCAGGGAAAATGTTTTAGAGAAAAATCAAAGGGGAAAATGGCATCATTCACTTTAGATGCTGGATCCTGAGAAGCCAGGCAAAAAGGCACCAAAAGTCAGAGAGGAGAACGTTTTCTGTTCACTGAGTCAAGGAGCTGGGTGGTCCTGGATTCAAGAAGAACCAAATTCAAATCCTGCCTCATACACTGACTAGCTATGTGACCCTGAGGAAGTAATTTAACCTCTGCCTCAGTTTCCTTATCTGTAGAATGGGGGAAATAACAGCATTTGCTTCCCAAGGTTGTTGTGAGGATTTGATAAGAGAACATTTGTAAGGTATTTTGCAAGCCTTAAAATTCGATGTATCAATGTTAACTGTCATTAGTGTTAATAAGAGCATGTTAGGGCCAGAAGGGGCCACAGAGGTCACTAAATCCAACCTTCCTGTTTTTCCAGAAGTCCAGAGAGGGCAGTGGCTTGTCCGCAGCAGTCAGCAGCTGGTCTGGCTAAGAACCAGATCCTTTGACTTCTCAGCTAAGTGCTCCTTCCAGGCTCACTCGAGCCTTCCTTGAGTTCCTAGGGCCTCATGGGAATGAACCAGCTGCGACTAGTTGAGGTCATCTGAAGTTCCTGTGGAGGCCTAAGGGATGATCCCCTGGCTAGGGACACCTCACCTTCTTCACAGGTTTGGGAGGATGGTGAAGCTGGGTTAAGGTAGGGTCATCCTGAGTTCAAGTCATACTTCTTGCCTCTCCCCCATCTAGTCACCAGTGGGAGGAAAACAAGCTTCCCACTGGGTGGGGTGTAGGGAGGGGGATTTTAGAAGAGTCCCTGTCAAGGGAGAGTATAATTCCACTTGTAAGTTGTCTGAGTAAACGATGTATATCCATTGGCCAATAGAAAGGTTGAGTTTCAACTGGAGGAAATTTCTGATTTGACTCATGAATCTGATGTTATACAGAACTGAGCTGTAAATACCAGCCTGGTATTTGTTAGAGGATGTGGAGGAGAAGCAGAATCAGGTTGTAATAAGAACGTCGGATTTAGTGCCAGGAGATGTGAGTTAGAATCCCAGCTCTGACACATCTTACTCATGTGACATAGGGTAAGTCACTTACTTTAACCTCTCCGGGAAGCCATTTCCTCATCTATCAAGGGATGAGGCTGGGCTATTGTCTCTCACACTCCTTTAAGCTCTAAGTCCAGTGACTGCCAATCTAGCAGTCAGAGCCAGAGAGTTTATGAGAATAATTCATTAAGGAGACCACAGTAAGAAGAGTCAACTTACAGAATTTCAGAGTTGGAAGGAGTCCCAGAATCTGCCTAGTGTAAGCCATCCTTGATGGGAATCTCTATCCTCTCCCCAACAGGTGGTCATCCAGAGTTTGCCTCAACATCTCCAATGGAGAAATCAGGAGAAAAGCAGAAATCAAGTGGTCTTAGCATTACCAGGTTTCAAACTATATTCTGAAGTGCTACTGTTATTTATTGACTTTTTTGGTCCATTGAAAACCTTTTCTTTGTTCTTTGACCTCAATGGGGCAAATGTCCAGCAGTAGTATTGCTAGAGCAAAGGGTATGAACAATTAAGTCATTGCTAAGCATTTATCCCAAGCAAGTTAAAAACAAAAGGAATATGGCCACAGATGCACCTTTTATGATAGCAAACATTCAGAAGAAAAGTGGGTGTTCCATTGACTTGGGGCTAAGTTGGCTGTGGTACATGCAGATGATGGAACACTTTTGTGCCAAAAGAAATAACGAATATGAAGAATTCAGAGTCACTTGGGAGCATTTATATGAACTAACCCAGAAGGAAATGTGCAGAACCAAGAAGTAACAGACAATAATTTGAGTTATAATGTAAAGGAAAACTAACCCTGGGCCACATCACATGTAATGAGCAACCTTGACTAAAAAACATCTGTCTGTCTCTGTCTCTCTTTCTGTCTCCGTCTCTGTCTCTCTCCCCGCTCTGTGTTTTTCTGTCTCTCTGTTTCTCTCTTAGTGTCTCTCTGTCTCTGTCTCTCCCTCTCCCTCCCTATTTCTCTGTCTCTCTGTTTCTCTCTCTCAATCTCCTTCTGTCTCTCTTTCTCTCCCGTCTGTGTTTCTGTCTCTCTGTTTCTCTCTCAGTCTCACTCTGTTTCTCCCTCTCTCCCCTGCTCTGTTTCTCTCTGTCTCTCTCAATCTCTGTCGCTCTATAGAAAAGGACTGAAGTAAAAATGCAAATGGGAGAGGATGCTTTTGATATGCTCAGGGAGTCTATTTTGCTTAACTAGACTTTTTTGTTGAAAGTGAGGGTCTTTTAGTCCTGGGAAATGATGGAAATATAAAACGAACTCCTCAAAGCTATCAATAATACATTTAAAAACCCCTCCACTGTCCTGGAACTCACCACCTCCCATGTGGGGACTGTAAGCAATTCTGAGAAGTATTGCAGGCTTTTGGGAGCTGTGGGTTGTCTTACATTAATTTTTGTAGATTGTAGTGTGTCTTTTGGCTTTCTTTTTCTTTACTAAAACATTTGTGTTCTAAGGACTCATTTGAAGAAAGGGACTACTTTTTTTTTGAGGTCCTGGTTCTCAAGGATGGTATTGACTTAAAATTATAAGAACTTCAGTTCCTGTGAGACTGCCGAAAGCATGGGGGTAATTGTGTCAGGGGGAAGGCAGAGACTTTGGAAAGGAAAGAGAAATCTATGTGGTGGTCTTAGTAGTGAGCAGTGCAAAAAGAAGAATAGTGGCTGGAGAACATTTGGACATCTGGCAAGGTCAGATCAGGTAAAGGAGAGACAGAGATGGAGAGATAGACAGAGACAGAGAGACATAGAGACACAGAGAGACCGAGACAGATACAGAGACAGCGAGACAGAGAGCATGTGCTGCTGATGTAGGGAGGGACTCAGTTCTGAGCACATATGACAGGAGGGGGCTTCCCTTTTTTTGTTCCAGCCACAGAACAGACATCGGCCCTTCACATATCGGAGAAGACGGTTTCTTCCATGGTTTGTTTGTCTCTGCTGTGTGTGCTGAAGGTGTTTTCTAAGCCTTTGTTAATTGTTTTAGTCCTAGTTGAATGTTCTAATTTTTCAATGCCTGTCCCTTGTCTGGTATCTTATCCTGGTACAATCTAAGTTTCGATGACCTCAGAAGGCCCGAGCTGAGCTAAGATAGGGGCTCAAGCCAAACCAAGTGCACTTACCACCCACCATGCCATGTGCTAAGCCCGGGAATCCAAGTGGACCCAGAGTCGATGCATGTGGGGGCTACCTTTTCAAAGGAGGACTTGTTGCCAGCCTTTAGGGCTTTTCTGTGGAGAAATGTTTTCTAGGCTGTTAGCGAGGGTGGGGACAGGTAAGACAACTCTGTTTCTCTCTTCCACCTCCATTCTGAAATGCAGCTGAGCAGTTTTGAGACCCAGAGGCCCCAGACACATCAGTGAGCAAGCTCGGGAGGGGTGGATGTCCTTGTAGTGCTCAGTCGTGACCCTCTGAGTTGGCACTGTTGTTCTCACTGCCTACGTTCTAGCAGGTTTGGAGATGACAGAGACCTTAGACACCATTAGCTCCGAGCTCTGGAACTAGGACGGATCCCAGAGCTTGTCCAGTCTGGCCTCTCCCTTTACAGACCCCCAAAGAAGGGAAGGGAGCTAAGGTCAAACAGGGGGCCAGCACAGAGCTGATATTTAAATTCTGGTCCTCTGGATTCCAGTCCAGGTTCTTTCTAGCCCACCACCAGAAGCTAAGGCTTAGGTTATCTATCCCCAGATTTATTGTGAAATGAAACTAAAATTCAGATCCACTCTCTGTCTTCTTCCCTCCAATCACTGTAGCCTTGGTGTAATGGTTAGAGCTGGCTTTGGAATTGGGAAACCCTGGGTTCAGTTCAAGTCTTGCCTTTCATACATATTTGCTGTGATCTGCCCTGCAGTAAGTAACTCTCCTAAGACTCTCGGTTTCAGAAAAGCTTCTGATCTGCATTGAAGGACAGAACTTCCTCATCTGGGAGTTCCCTGTATCAATAAGATTGCAGGTCTGGTGCTTATCCCCTCAAACCCCTTGAACTGACATTTCAGAGCTCATGCTCCCTCATAGCATGCCTAGACTTCCTTGTCACCTGTTAGATCCTCACAGTTCTCCTGGGGGTAGATAAGTACAAAATAGATTTTTCTTGATTCGTTTATACAGTTTTGTTCTGTGTACCCTATGCCTCTTCCTAATTCACCTGCCCTCTTCCCTCTCTTCTCCCAGGCCTCAGGAAAACTTTTGGGCAGTGAGCTTTTCCATGGGACCATGACAATGCTACAGTTTTCCATTACAGCCCCAATGCAGGCTACGTGTCAAGCAAGGTGCCCTTGGGTTCTTTGTCAGGCATACAAGGAAGCTGGGATTCAAATGCAGCCTTCACAGAAGGTAAGTGTAGTCTGGGAACACACTCATGCAGTTGCAGTAAAAAAGTACATCAGCCAGTGGCCAAAAGTCAAGTGTGCAATGTGGCCTGGACTCCAAGTCTTTCTGGACTTTTTGGTTTTGGATTTTGGGGAGTATTTTTTTTTTTTAACAATGGTGGATAATGGAAAAGAGGCATATTTGGGCTCCATGTAAGGAACTCTTTCCTGTCAATGAGAGTTATTAAAAACATAGGTGGGCTTCTGTAATGGAAATGCAAATTTAAAGATCTTCCCTGCCCCTAGGGCCTTTGATAGGCTTAAGAGACTCTGAGAACCTTCCTTGATTTGAAAATATACTCTGCCCCCTAATAGGCTGAATGGGGTCACATGGAGCCTGTAGCAGGAGGCTTGGTTTTCAGGAATGACCACACCTTGATGCTGTGTGATTGGGCAGTGGGTCAAGAGGGTGGTTACTTTCTCTGAGCCTGGAGAAGGCTAGATAATCCCTGATGTGACTTTGTTTTGGGGCTCACTTTGAGAAGTGTTGTGTAACTTGACCAGATGAGACTCTGGGCAGCGGTTGAGAGCCCCCGGGCTTTGAAAACCCAGATGTTGATGCTTCCCTCTCTGGTAACTGTGATTTGGTATGGATGTAATGATTGGTCAGTTTGGAAGCCTGTCTCTGCTTGATCTGTTTCTCTGTCTTGTAACTTCTGTCTGTATACTCTGAAGTTCAAGGTGCTGACCTTTTTCCCCTGAACTAGGTAAATGATATATGTTTGATTGATTAAAGTAAGCTTGTTAACCCATTTTGAGTTGCTTTCCTTTAGAAAAGCAGAACTAAGAACCTGTATTGGCAGCCACCCTGGGGATGTTGGGGGTGCTTGCTGCTACAGCTTTTCCAGAGGTGACCACTTCTCCATCATTGGAGGTCTTCTATATTGTAGAGGGATGGTTGTTCATATACAGGTTGGGCTCAAGAATCAATTCAATCTCTTCCAACTCCAAGATTTACTGGCCTTGTTTTCAAAAAACCAGACACTGTGATTAGGTATCAGAGCAATATATTCCCGGAGGGAGGCATGGGAAGATTGAGTGATTTGAATCCTGGGAGTTGTTGCAAGAGGGGATGGGGGGGTGGAACTCATTGGATCAGGACTGGGTTTCATGTTCACTGAATGGAGGAGACAGACTCCTAGAGATAGTGGGATCTTTGAAGGACACCTGGCTATCCTCCCGTTTTGTACACATTTTGTAGGAAGCTGAGGACCACAGAGGGCAAACCCATCCCACAAAACTCCAAAAGCTATTTGTTCTATCAACCTACTCCGACCACCCATTCCCCATAGAATGTAAGCTGCTTGAGGGCAGAAACCATCTCAGTTTTGTCTTCCTACCCTAGCACTTAGAGCAAAGCTCTAACACACATTGTTGGTGTATAATAAGTGCTTATTGAATTAAATTGAACCCCAGGAAAGAAGACCCAGGGCTCAAAGAAGTTTCAATGATATGCTTCCAATCTTCTCATCAGGGACCTAAATATAAGCCCAGATCAGCTGACAACAGAATCTACATTGGGAGTAAAGGACAGATTGATCATAGCTGCTGACTAATTTGGATCCAGGTTCTCTGACCTCAAATCCAGCCATCAGAATTCTAGAGTTGGATCAGGATCCCCTAAGCTTATGTGGGCTACATGACTATCCATTCTTCCATTAAATTGGATGAAATATGTTTCTTGTGCCAAGATAATAAGTGTAGGACTGTAAGACATTTCAAAGAGCATCCAGTCTACCTCCCTTATTTTTCATATGAGGAAACTGAGGCCAAAAGAAAATGTGACTTGAAAAAGGTCATGTAGGTAGTGTTTGCTGATCAATGAGCACACCCATGTGACAGCTTTCTGCAGTCTGGGCTGAGGGGTAGGGGAGATGTTGGGTTTGGGTTTTTCACTTTTCAACAAGAGGAAGTGATGAATTTGTTGGGGGTAGAGAAGCCACATAGATGAGCAGCTCGGACTTCAGATGTCTTTCATTTTTTATTCAGCGGTACTGAAGAAGTTGAACTTTATCGATACTTTTCGATCAAGGGAGCTGGCCAACACTGGGGGCAGTGGAGCTATGGGGCTGAAGAAGCATTTCCAGGGTTGCACCACCACCTGGTGGCCAAATGTAGTTCAGAAATTACACCCATCCATTTTGTTCTTTTATGTTCATCCTTCATTTTCAAACAGGACCATGACATCATGGGGTGGTGTCGTGACTTGGATTTAAGTGAGGCAGAGTCACACAATGTCGTCAGCCTCACTCTCTCTTCCAGAGTCATCGAAGTCCAGTGGTAGGAGGGAGTCAAGACAACTGTAGATGGCCCAGGACGCAGTGAATGACCTTGGAGTCTTTGATGCCTGGCCAACCTCCAAGCACTCCACAGCACCCGCTTCAGCCCCTTCGTGGCTGTTGGGACGAATTGTTCTCATCTTCCCATTCTGCTGGGGGAAGTCTTCACATCCCCCTAACACACCAATGGATTTGAGGTCTTTTGGTTGCCCTCAACCTGGTTCAGCCTTTCTACTGAGACATTTCTACTGGGGTGTGGCCACTATTCGTGCTCCACCTTCCTGAGGCCACAAGTGAGAACTGGGTGAATTAGGTGGACACCAGAGATGAATGAATAACCCTGAAAAGGGCTCAGCAGCCCTCACATCAAAGGTGTTAGTCCTTCTGAACCCCTCCCCCCGCCCATGTGCCTGCATATAATTAATGAGAGTCTGAAGGGTGCTCTGACTTTTTCAATCTTCCCCATCCTAAATGAAAATCAGGTTTAATCCTGAACTTCCTCCTGCCCCCTAAATTTCATGCCTTGTAATCAGGCCATTAAGCCAATCAAATTCTGATAACCAGACAGCTGTGCCAAAAATGTGAATGTGGCTGCTACTGCTATGACTTCCACTCAGTTATGTCCATATTTCCACAGACAGCTTGGCCTAATGGTGGACCTGGCTTCTTCACCGTTTACTGTAGGGGCTGAGCTAATGTTCTGTTCACTGTTAAAAAGTAAAGATTTTTGGCAGCTCCATTTTTCAGGCAGATTAAACATTTGCTAGGGTCCTGGTAGATGGGAAACACTGCTCCACTCCAAAGTCCTTCATTTCACAGATGAGGGAATTGAGTCTGGGTTATCCCCTACTTAAAGGCAGATACGGATGGATGGGAGCATACAGGAATTCGGCACCTCCTAGAGATGTTAGTCCTACAGGAAGATTTCATCTATCCATCCTTGCAATTCTGAGGGTTTAGTGTGAGGGGAGGGGGCTTTCAGCTTTCCTGTTTCCTAGGGAGATTTCATTCCTATAGCGAAGTGAGAGACACCACTGCAGGCAGGTGTATTGATTAGTATGTTGGCTTTCAAACCAAGAAGTTCAGTCATTTCAATCCTGTCTGACTCTTCATGACCCTATTTGGGATTTGAAGTTCAAATTCTCCTTCTATCAATGATGAAATGAGTTATTGTGAGTGAATAACTTAATTCAGCAACCCACTCAGACTCTTAAGGAGTAAAGGGGTTACATGAAGCAGGAGCTTCTGACCTTCACCAGAGGGAAATTGTGAAGCCTGACTAAGTAGTAATGAAGAAGGACGTCTGGGAATGACAAGGAGCTCATCAATAGTCTCATAGTCAGAGGAGCTAGCCCTATCATTGTTTCCATGAGAAATATGTTCGGAAAAGCGGATGGAGCCCTGTAGTTTAGACAGATGACATCACCCTTCTTTAGCCTGGGCAACAAAAGCCTGGGAATATTAAAATTTAGTATAATGTCCAAAAGCTCTCAAGAGAAGTCCAACGATCCTAATTACCCTTTAAAAAAATCTGCATCTTAGATTTTAATTATTTATTCTAACAAGAGCAAAGTTTGTGAAAAATGTTCCCAGTAATGATAATTGCAATCAGCAAGGCCATGTGGATTATGTAATTTTCTTTTCAGGTTAATGATTTCTCAAAACTCAGCTTCTCTTATTAGCCATGATTTGGGGGAAGGTATTACAATCTGAAATACTCTTCATATGTCACAGTTTTCTTTCTCTTTAATTAATTTTTAAATGACAACATTCTGTTCCACAAGCTTTTGAGTTTTAAATTTTCTCTTCCTCCCTCCCCTCGCCCTTCCTCAACATGGCATGAAATCTGATATAGAATCTACATGTACATTCATGTTAAACATATTTTCACATTAGTCATGCTATAAAGAAGAATTATAACCAATGGAATGAACTGTGAGGAAGAAGAAACAAAACAAAAAGAAAAAAGAGAGAGCAAATAGTAAGCTTCTATATGCATTCAGACTCCGTAATTCTTTCTCTGGATGTGGGTAGCATTTTCCATCATGAGCTTTTGGGAGTTGTCTTAGAACCTTGCATTGCTGAGAAAAGTCAAGTCTATCAAAGTTAGTCATTGCACACTGTCTGTTACTGTGTACGATGTTCTCCTGGTTCTCCTTCCCTCATTCAGCATCAGTTCATATAAGTCTTTCCAGGTTTTTCTAAAGTCTGCTCATCATTTCTTATATCACAATAGCATTCTATTACAGTTATATACCACTACTTGTTCAGACATTCCCCAATTGATAGACATCTCCTCAATTTCCAATTCTTTGCCACCACTAAAAGAGCTGGTATAAATATTTTTGTACATGTGGATCCTTTTCCTATTTGTATGATCTCTTTGGGATATAGACCTAGAAGCAGTATTGCTGGATCAAAAGGTATACACATTTTTATAGCCCTGTGGACATAGTTCCAAACTGCTCTCCAAAATGGTTGAATCAGTTCACAACTCCAGCAATAGTGCGTTAGTGTTCCAATTTTCCCACCTCTTCTCCGGCATTTATAATTTTCCTGTTTTGTCATGTTAGCCAATCTGATAGGTGTATGTCACAGTTTTCAATACCTTCTTTATACAATCTGTGTGTGTGTCTGTGTATGTGTGTGTGTGTGTTTTGGTGGGGGGACATGTTAGAATACCCTGAGGTTCCTGCTTACTATTGATCCTACCTCTTTCTATATTTCCTAAAGTCATGTCATTCCCTCATATCCCAGGCTTTTGAAATGGAAGGGTATTCCCACTGTTTCCTACACAGTTCATGAGGAATCATCCAGGCAAGAAAAAGGCAGTGATATAACCAGGGTGGGGCAAATAAAGCTTTACTCCAGGTTGCTTAAATAGAGAGTAAATTTGCAGACTTTGTATTCCTTCAGCAGGTAAGTACAACAGGGAGTAAGTCTCGTTATATTTCCCTTTCAGGGGTCTAGGAGTGTACCTGAAAGGTTGGGGGGGGGCGTCTTTTCTCTAATACCATTGGCTTAAGCCCCCATTTCAAGTCTGTTCCTCTTACTGTTGTTGACTAGTGCTCTGGTTCCATTTAACCTTAACCTGAATTAACTGTTACAAAAGGATATTTACTTAAAAGATACAGGGAGAATGAAAGTTCAAAAATTTCCCCCAGCACCTTAGGGCCATATCCTCTACATGTTGCTGTTTGTCCTTCATTTTGCAGGAGGATCAATGACATCATGGGGTGATGTCTTGATTCATGCATGAATCGGATCTCAATGAGGCAGAGTCACACAAAGTTGTCACCCTCACTGTCTGTTCCACACTCATCAAAGTCCAGTGGCAGGACCAAAGTCAAGACCACTGACGATGGCTGAGGATATAGTGAATGACCTTGGCACCTTTGATGTCTGACCAAACTCCAAGCTCTCGGTGGCACCTGTTTCAACTGCCTTCATGGCCATTGGTACAGACTGTTCTCGTCCATTCATTCTGCTGGGGAGGTCTTTACATGCTTGGGGTAGACATGCCCCTAGCTCACTGATGGGTTTGTAGCCTGTTGGTTCCCCTCAGCCTGGTTTAGTTGATCTGCCCAGGCTATGGCCACGGGGCATGCTATAACTTCTTGGAGCTGCAGATGAGAGTTGGGTGCCAGATGGACCCCAAAGGTGGATGAGCAGCCCTGGAAAGGGCTGAGCACCCCTCACCCCAGAGATGCTAGTCCTCCTGAACACCCCATATACTCTTCTGTACTTTGTCTCTAAGGAGAGTGGGTTCAGATTGAACATGGTTTTTATATAGCAGTGGTCCCACTAAGGAAATGTCCAAATGAGGCATTAATACTGATGAACCTTTGTATTAGCTACTGCTAGGCTGGGTCCCTAAGGTCTCCCCATCATTCCTCTGGGTTAAAACAGCCTACTGCAAAGATTGGTTCTGATTCTACTCTCCCGATGGGTCACTCTTCTGACCTTCTGAAACTCATAAGATTGTAGCCTCCAATCTCCTTCACCCCCAAAAGAAAAAACAAATGTCAAGGCAAAGAACCAAGGTTCATATTTATGGGTCACATGTTGGCCTCTGATATGGAGGACCTGAGCCCTCTCCCCTTACATCATTGTCTCTCCAGAACATCTACAGGCAGAAAGAAATCTCAAGAGAAGGGAGAGGTTCTGGGTTCTGAACGCCCCGGACCATGGCTATGCAGCCCAGCAATAAGGTCCTGGCATGCTGGAACCAGAAATGGAATGTCTGCAATGCTCTGAAGTTCATGTGGGCACTGCCATAGCCAAGTGCTGCATGTGGGCTCATAAGACTGGATTCATCGGCCAGTCCCCCATATGTTGATCATAATTAGCCAGAACTTGTGGACAATTCAATGTACTAAAAAGTGAAATGATTTGCCAAGGGTCACATTGCAGTATGTATCAGAGACAGAACTTGAACTCAAATCTTTTTGGTCTTAGGGCTGATTCTCTCTCCCCTACACCATGAGCTTCTGGTCGCATGCATACAAACAGAGCAAAATATGGATTTTGTAAAGTGATGTGTATATGCATATATATATATTTTATATATATATATATATATATATATATATATATATATATTTGACACAAAGATATACTCTGGGTGAGAGGAGGATATTGATTTTTGAATCAGGGATGATTTTTTTTTCTTTCTAACCTTAGCTCCTAGCAAAGGCCATGTCCATTGATAAATATTTGTCAAATTGAATTTGAATGGGGGTTAATAGGGACAAGGAGGAGAAGGGACCAATTTACCTATCCCCGACTCAGACACTAGGCTCTGCAAATTCTTGAATCCAACACAGGACCACCCTGGCCATCCTGGGCCATTCTTTTGTATGAGGATGAATAATCACATAGGCATTGGTGAATAGTATATCTTAGTCTCATTTCTGTAGGAAGCTACATTTCTTTTCCTAGAAGATTCCTATCTGATGTGATAGCCACCTTTGCTTTCCCAACAGTTCTGAATCAATAAAAATGCCAGCCTTTAGCAGTAGGTGAGATTATAGTGAGGCCAGCTCCCCCAGTACCCATTGCCTGGTTTACTCATCCTCTCCACTTCTCCCCAACCCAACTCCAATGTCTTATGTAGTGCAAAGCTGGGCAGACAAAGGAAGAATTTCTAAAGTTTTCCAATGTTAATTTTTACTGTGATCCTATACTGGGAGTGATTATTAATGGGATGGAGCACTTTCTAGGGGATGCAACAAATGAAATCAGAGAGGAAGTAGATTACCAGATTAGCTACATCAAAGTCCTAGATTTATTTGGCTACAAGATTTTCTTCATTTGTGAGAAGCATGCCCTTTGCCTTAATGGACCTTCTTGCCTCTGCAAAGGAAGCAGGGAAAATGTCTTAAAATACTCCTTAGGGGCCAAACTCATGCTTCTCAGCATTCAGTTTTGATAGTTCTGCTGCTGTTATTCTTTCCATTTTCATTGCTACAGTCATGAAGCATGCTGTTTTTCTGGCTTTGCTGACTTTACTTTGCATCAGTTCAGGTAAGTCTTCCCATTGTTCTCTGTTTTCATCACATTTGTAATTTCTTTTTTTTTTTTTTTAAAGCAATTGGGGTTAAGTAACTTGCCCAAGGTTTTTTTTTTGTTTGTGTGGATTAAGTGTCGGAGGCCGGCTCCGAACTCAGGGCCTTCTGATTCCAGGGCCGGCGCTCTATTCACTGCGCCACCTAGGCGTCCCACATTTGTAATTTCTTATAGCACCATAATATTCTATTATATTCATCTACATTTGTTTTTGCCATTCCCGAACTGACCTACCTTTTTTCCACTTCTTTACTACCACAAAAAATGCTGCTATAAATATTTTTGTACATTTGGGGCCTTTCTTTTTGGTCAATGACCTCTTTGGAGTGTATGTCTACAAGTGGAATCTCTGGGTCAAAAGTACGGACATTTAAACTGCGTAAATTTCCAAATTGCTTTCCAGTATGGATGTACCAATTCACAGCTCCATGAACAATGCATTAACAAACTTTTCTTTCTCCATCTCCTCTAACATTGATTTCTACCATCTTTTGTCATCTTTGACAGTTTGCAGGGTATAAGGTGAAACCTCAGGTTTGTTTTTATTTTAATTTCTCTTATTTTAATTTTTTTCCAATTACAAGTGAAAATTTTAGCATTCATTTTTTGTTATTTATTTAGTTTTCAACATTCACTTTTACAAAATTTTGAGTTCCAATTTTTTTCTCCTCTCTCCCTCCCTTCATCCTTCCTCAAGATGGCAAGCTGTCTGATATAGCTATATACATGTACAATCATATTAAACATATTTCCACATTAGTCATGTTGTGAAACAAAAATCAGAACAAAAAGGAAAAACCATGAGAAAGAAAAAACAAAAAAAGATAAAATAGTATGCTTTGATCTTTATTGAGACTCCATAGTTCTTTCTCTGGATGTGGACAGCATTTTCCATCATGAGTCTTTTGAAATTATCTTGGGATATTGTATTGTTGAGAAGAGCCCATTTCCATCAAAGTTGCTTATCATACAATGTTGCTGTTAATGTTTACAGTGTTCTCCTGGTTCTGCCCTCTTCATTTAGCATCAGTTCATGTAAGTCTTTCCAGGCTTTTTTTCCTGAAATCCACCTGCTCATCATTTCTTATGGCACAAGAGTATTCCATTACATTCAATTACCAACAACTTGTTCATCCATTCACCAACTGATGGGTATCCTCTCAATTTCCAGTTCTTTGCCACCAAAAAAATATTTTTATACATGTGGGTTCTTTTCCATTTTTTCATCTCTTTGAAATACAGACTTAGTAGTGGCTTTGCTGGATCAAAGTGCATGCTCAATTTTATCAGCCTTTGGGCATAGTTCCAAATTGCTCTCCAGAATGGTTGGATCAGTTTATAACTCCACCAATAGAGCATCAGTTTCCCAATTTTTCCACATCCCTTCCAATATTTCTCATTTTCCCTTTCTGTGATTTTAGCCAATTTGATAGGTGTGACCTAGTATCTGAAAGTTGTTTTAACTTGCATTTCTCTAATCAATAGCTATTTAGAGCATTTTTTTATATGACTATAGAATAGCTTCGATTTCTTTGTCTGAAAACTGCTTATTCATATCCTTTGATGATTTATCATTTGGGAAATGACTTGTATTCTTATAAATTTAACTCGGCTCTCTCTCTATTTGAGAAATGAGGTCTGATATTTATCAGAGGCAATTGCTGTAAAATCCCCCCAGTTTTCTTCTTTCCATCTACTCTTGACTGCATTGGTTTTGTTTTTGCATAAGTTTTTTAATTTAATATAATCAAAATGATTCATTTTACATCTTGTAATGCTTTCTATCTCGTTTGGTCAGAATCTCTTCCCTTCTCCATAGGTCTGACAGGTAAAATATTCCCTGCTTGCCTAACTTGCTTGTGTTGTCACTCTTTATGTCTAAATCATGTAGCCATTTTGACATTATGTCATATGATATATTGATCTATACCTACTTTCTGCCATACTACTTTCTAGTTTTCCCAGCAATTTTCGTCAAATAGTGAGTTTTTGTCCCCAAAGTCTGAATCTTTGTGTTTATCAAGTATTAGATTGCTATGGTCATTTACTACAGTGTATTGTATACCTAATCTATTCCACAGATCCTTCACTTTATTTCTTAGTCAGTACCAGATTGTCTTGATGATTACCATTTTATAATACAGTTTGTTATCTATTATAGCTAGATTACCTTCCTTCACATTTTTTTCCATTAATTCCCTTAATATTCTTGAACTTTTGTTCTTCCAGATGAATTTTATTATTTTTTCTAACTATATAGAATATTTTAGTAGTTTGTAAATTAATTTAGGTAGAATTGTCATTTTTTATTTGATGGGTTTGGCCTATCCTCGAACAATTAATATTTTTCTTTTTTAAAAAAATATTTTTAATTTATGGAATAAAACAAACATTTCCATAACATGGTATAATAATAGAAAAAGATGATTGAACATGAAACTGCAAATCTACTATGTATAACTTGCTATTGCTTTTAAATACACAACAAAATTATTATGTAAATTTCTCTTTTTTCTTCTTTCCCCTGTTCTAGAGATGGCCATCATTAGACACAAATAAGTATATGTAAAATTATTCTATACATACTTCTATTTACCAGTTCTTTCTCTGACACAGATAGCATCTTTCTTCATATGTCCTTTATAGTTAATTTGGATTGTGTTAATATTTTTCCAATTGTTTTGATTTGACTTTATTTATATGAAAAGTGCTTTATAATTGTGTTCATATAGTTTTTGGGTTTGTTTTGGCAGGTAGACAGTCAAGCATTTTGTATTGTCTATAGCTATCTTAAATGGAATTTTTCTTTCTATCTCTGGCTGCTGGATTTTGTTAGGAATATATAGAAATGCTCATGATTTTTGCAAATCTATTTGATATCCTGAAACTTTACTAAAATTGTTTATTATTTTAACTAGATTTTTAGTTGATTTTCTAGGATTCTCTAAGTATACCATTATATCATCTGCAAAGAATAAGTTTTGTTTCCTCTATTCTATTTCCTCCTAATTCCTCTAGTTTTTTCTCTTATTGCTATAGCTAGCATTTCTAGTACAATATTAAATAACAGTGGTGATAATTGGCATCCTTGCTTCACCCCTAACCTTATTGGGAAGGGTTCTAGCTCATCTCCATTATAGATAATGCTTCTGATGGTTTTAGATAGATACTGCTTATCCTAAGGAAAGCTCCATTTATTCCTATGCTCTCTGTTTTTAATAGGAATCAGTGTTGTATTTTGTCAAAGGCTTTTTTGCATCTATTGAAATAATTATATAATTTCTGTTGTTTTTGTTATTGATATGGTCAATTATGCTGATAGTTTTCCTAATATTGAACCAGTGCTGCATTCCTGGTATAAATCCCACCTGGTCATAATGTGTGATCCTTGTGATGTATTACTATAAGCTCCTTGTCAGTGTTGTGCTTAAAAGATTTTCGTCAATATTCATTAGAGAAATTGGTCTGTAGTTTTCTTTCTCTATTTTAACTTTTCCTCATTTATGTATCATCACTGTATTTGTGTGATAAAAGCAATTTGGTAAGACTTAGGGAATTTCTAGGAGCCTTCCTAAAAAGCATCAGGATGCCCATTTTCACCACTATTATTCAGTATTGTTACTAGAAATGCTAGCCATAGCAGCAAGAAATGAAACAGCTGTTACACAATGACTAGAGCATGAGGTTTAAATCTGACCTCAGGAACTTACTCATTGTGTGGCCCTGGGCAAGTCACTTATCTTGTGACTTCCTTTCTTCAACTATAAAATGAGGATAATAATAACACCTACCTTCCAGGATTGTTGTGAGGACCAGATGAGAAAATGAGGCACAGTGCCTGGTGCATAGTAGGCAGTTCCTCTCTCCCACCCTCCGTTCCTTCCTTCCTTCCTTCCTTCCTTCCTTCCTTCCTTCCTTCCTTCCTTCCTTCCTTCCTTCCTTCTTTCCTGACTATGCCAGGCACTGTGCTGGGGATACAAAGAAAGATAAAACACAAAATAAAACAAAACAACCAATGTTCTTGAGAAGCTCACAGTCCAATGGAGAGACAACATGAAACAACTCTGCACAAACAAGATATATACATAATAAACCAGTAAAAAAAAAATCTCCGAGGGAAAGCAGGAATTCAGGAGGACTGGGAAAAGCTTTTTTTGCAGAAGGGATTTTAACTGAGACCTGAAGGAAATCAGGGAATCCAGGAGATGGAGATGAAGAGAAGGAGCATTCCAGGCATTGGGGACAGCCAGAGGAGGTGATCTGAGCCAAGAAATGGAGAGTCATTTGTGAGGAAACTGATTTTAAATGTGTCATTTGCACCATTTTGAGGTGTGTGTGCGAGTGTGTATTTGTGTGTATGTTGTGTGATTGTGCTTGTGTTCACTCTACCTAGCTGAGAGCGAAAATGGAGTCATGTGATTTTGGCCCCCGACTGGCCCTGTGCATTCATCTGCAGCTTTTAGAGGACTCATCCTGAGATTATAATTATATTTTAAAATGAGGATATTTTTACTATTGTGTCTAGCTATGACTTTCTTAATGCAAGAACCCTTTAAGGATTAGACACTATAGAACAAACACAGGTAAGAGGGAATTAAAGACCAACATAGACATAAATGACTATGGGTCCAGTAAATTATATCAGGATACTGAAAAAAAAAATTAGAGGTACCTGGGGCATTATTGTTAGTAATCTATGATGAACAAGAGATGAGCAGAGATGTTGACCTGATTTTTAAAGCTGGGTTATAGGTAGAGTATAGAAACTTCAGATTTGTGGACAAGATATGAAAAATTCCCCTTTGTGTGTTGTCTTTGCCCACGAGTATGTAAGCTCCTTGAGGTCAGGGACTGTCTTTATTTCTGCTGATATTTGTATTCCTAGCATTTAGCACAACTCCTGGAATATTGGTTGTTGTTATTCAGTCATGTTCAGTCATGTCTGACTCTTCCTGATCCAGAGATACGGGAGAGGCTTGCCATTTCCTTCTCTAGCTCATTTTACAGATGGGGAAACTGAGGCAAATAGAATTAAATGACTTTCCCAGGATCACACAGCTAGGAAGTGTCTGAGGCCAGATTTGAACTCAGGAAGATGAGTCTTCCTGACTTCAGGTTCTGCGCTCTAGTTCTAGGCACTACGGCACCACCTGACTGCCTGGGATAGTGAAAGGCTAAACAAAATTCACCTCTTATGCTAGAAATGATAGGGAGTCTGCTAGAGATGCTTAAACAAGGTCAGACTTTTTCTATAGGCACATCAGTGACATCACACATCAGTGTGAAGGCTGATGGGAAGGAGACCAGTTAGGAAGTGATGGTCATCCTACAGAGAAGAAGGGCTGAGGACTCGTAAAGAGAGAAGAGTAAGGGCAGAGCCTTGGACCCAACACACAAGGGGGTAGGTAATAACCCTAAGAAGGAGACAGAAAATGAAAGGGATAGGGGAAGCTAGGTTGCACAATGGATGGAGACCTGGCCCTGGAGTCAAGAGGACCCTGGGTAAGTCATTTAACCCTGATTGCCTCAAAAAAATGAAGAATAAAATGAAAGGGATGAACTTGATGGCTTTTGAGCTCCTTTCCAATTCCAGCTCTATGATCCTATGAAGACAGTGAGATGGAGAAAGGGTTGTTGAATAAGTGATCTCAAAGGCCTCTTCTAGCTCTGAATCCTAGATGTGGTCTTTCCACAGCCAAGTTTTGTCCTCAGGACCACAGGCAGAGGAGCTTGGGAAAGTTACCTGTTCACTACTCAGCACACTGGGGTCCCATGCCTTTAGCAGTGATCATGAAAGTCCTGCCTAGAGAAGATCTATGGGTAAGGGAGTGGAATGTTCTGGTCCTTGGTTCATAGCCCAGCTCCTTGGAATGTTCATGGTAGCTGGCTTGAGTTTAGAAGGTGCTGAGAATGGTGAAAAACCTTCTCTCTGAGAACATCTGGCCATGCTTCTGGTCTAATATGTTTGGCTATGTTTTGATGAGCCCTAAGACCAGAAATACACTTTGGGGCCCTAATAAACAGACCTATGTGGTCCTTTCTTGGGAGTTCTTTGAAATCATTACAAACAAATGCCTGAGGCTTAAAACTACAGATGGTATTTGGGAAGAAGGACCCCATTAGTCCCCTGCAGTGATTTCTGTCTGATTTATGGGTTTGCACTAATGAATTCCAATCTTCTGATGTATGAAGATTCTTTTTTTCACTTCATAAAAATTTTCATGACCTCCCCTAACCAACATTTTAAATTTCCAATGATTGAAGAAATATGTGACAAAACTACTCTGAATTGGAAAATATTTAAATGAATTTGTACTGAATTATCAAGTAAATTCTAAATGAATTTGACAATGACATGACAAAGCTGGGAGAGAGATAATATACTGGATGACAGAATCAGGATACAAAACTCTCTAAAAATCTCAATATGCTAGAAGGATATAGACTGAAATCAAATGAAAGATCAACATCTCAATAGATTTATCACTTCATATTTCATTGACATGAGGTTGATTATTCACAAACAGAGAATCCAAATGACATTTGAAAAGCAGTCAGACATACACGGGTGAAACCCTTTTTCTACCCCCTTTCTGAGACATCATTTTTCATGGAATAAACAATCATTTCTACATAGATGACTCTCAATGTCTTCTGTGTAGATGGTGGTTTGATGACTAGAAAACTGACTCATTCGTCAGAGAATAAGGGTAAAATTGCCTCCCATTTAGACAGTGTTGTAAGGGTTACAAAGTACTCTCACATCTCCTTTGAACCTCACAACAACTCTTCGAGGGAGGAGCTATTATAATTCCCATTTTATAGATACAGAAACTGAGACTGAGAGCAATTAAACTGCTTGCCCAGGTCACACCACTAGTAAGTGCCTGAGGAAGATGAACTTGAGTCTTTCTCACTCCAATTCCACTCCTCCTCTCTGTCTCAAGAGCAAAGACCTGGATTGAATCCTGACTCTGACACATAACAGCTGTGTGTGACCTGGGCAGTGCCCCAGGACATTCGATTTGGCTCTAAGCCCCAGAGCAGGGGCTATCAGGTATTGATAGAAAGAGCTTTCTCACGGGCAGTCCCTTACACCAAAGAAATTAATCAGTCAATCACTAAACATTTATTAAGCATTTACTATTCAAAAGGCACTGTGTTAAGTGCTACAAAAAAAAAAAGGCAGAAGATAGTCCCTGCCCTCAAGGAGCTTGCATGGTAAATCATAAGTCCAGTCTTTAAAAAGCCAGCACAATAACAACAGCATCAGCTGTCTCACATCCAGCTGGAGTCAACCTCTGCACGTCCAAAATGGACCCCATTATCTTTTTCTCTAAGTTGGACCCTCTTCCACACTTCCTTATTGCAATTGAAGGCTCTATTATCATTCCAGTAACTTGGGTTCAAAGCTTCCCAGTTATCCTTTAATCTTTCCCAACCCCTCTTTTCACATTCATGCAGTTGCCAAGTTTGTCGGAGATTGAGAGGGTTTGGGTGAGTCACCCAGGGTCTCATAGCTAGTAAGGGTGTGAGGGAGAAACTGGACCCAGGTTTTCTCCAATCTGGGTTCAGTATTCTTTTTTTTGGGGGGGGGGTGTTAAAATGATTATTTATTTACTTGTAGTTTACAAATTTGGTTCCACAATCCCTTGAGTTTCAAACTTTCTCCACCTCCCTTTCCCCACCCCTCTGCCACTCCCCTCCCACCCCTTGGCAACATGCAATCAAATATAGGTTCTAGAAATACCTTCACATTGAACATTATTCAAGTTATAAAGAACTATTATAACCAATGGAGTGAGAAAGAAGAGACAAAACAAAACAAAACGCAAAAGAGAGAGAGCAAGTAGTTAGCTTCAATCTGCATTCAGATTCTGTAGTTCTTTCTCTGGATGTGGATATCCCTTTCCATCATGAGTCTTGGAGTTGTCTTCTAATCTTGTATTGCTGAGAGGAACCCAGTCTATCAAAGTTAGTCATCACACATATGATGTATCTGTAATTGTGAACAAAGTTCTTCTGGTTCTGCTCTCCTCACTGAGCCTCAGTTTACATAAGTGTCTCCAGGTTATTATGAAGTCTGTTTGCTCCTCATTTCTTATAGCACAACAGTATTATTTTTTTTAGTATTAATAATAGTATATATATATATATGTATATATATATATATATATTTTAAACATTTGGTTTTAAAACTTTGAATTCCAAATTAATTCCCTTCCTCCCTTGTCACCCACCCTTACTGGGAAGATAAGTAATTCAATATAGGTTGCACATTACCATAGTAAATATATTGTAGAAGACTGATGATATTTCCCTCCCACCTATCCCACCTACCCCTTGTTTTATTCTCTATTTTGGTCCTGTCCCTTTTCAAAAGTGTGTGCTTCCAACTTCCCTCCCCCCGAGCCTGCCTTCCCTTCCATCATCTCCCCTCTCATTCCCTTCTCCACTACTCTTCTATAGGGTGAGATACCCTATTTCGTGTGTATGTCATGCCCTCCCTGAGCCAAATTCAATGATTATAAGGTTGACCCATTCCCTTATGCCTTCCTGTTCTTCCCCTCCATTGTACCCATTTTCCCTTGCCTCTTCTATATGAGATAGTTTGCCCCATTCTGTCTCTCCTCATCTCCTCTCAGTATATTCCTCTCTCACCTCTTGATTTCACCTTTTAAGTAGCATCCCTTCCTATTAAATCGGTCCTGTGCCCTCTATCTATGTATACCTGTAAACATATATATACACATTAATATATGTATTCATACACCTATATACCCTCTGATAAAGACTACATATATATATATTCCCTTCAACTATTTTCATACTGAGAAAAGTTTCATCAGTTACAATTATCATTTTGCCATGTAGGAATATAAATAGTTCAACTTTGGAAAGTTCCTTATGATTTCTTTTCCTTGTTTACCTTCTCATGCTTCTCTTGCTTCTTGTATGTGAATGTCAAATTTTCTATTCAACTCTAGTTTTTTCTTCAAGAATACTTGAAAGTCCTCTATTTCATTGAATGACCATATTTTCACCTGAAACATGATACTCAGTTTTTCTGGGTAAGTGATTCTTGGTTTTAATCCCAGCTCCTTTGACCTCCAGAATATCATATTCCAGGCCCTTTGATCCCTCAGTGTAGAAGCTGCCAGATCCTGTGTTATCCTGATTGTGTTTCCACAATATTCAAATTGTTTCTTCCTGGCTGCTTGTAGTATTCTCTTCTTGATCTGGGAATCCTGGAACTTGGCTATAATATTCCTGGGAGTTTTCTTTTTGGGATCTTTTTCAGGAGGTGATTGGTGGACTCTTTCAACCTCTCTTTTGCCTTCTGGTTCTAAAACATCAGGGCAGTTTTCCTTGAGCATTTCTTGAAGGATGATTTCTAGGTTCTTTCTTTGATCATGGCTTTCAGGTAGTCCAATAATTTTTAAATGATCTCTCCTGGATCTATTTTCCAGGTCAGTGGTTTTTCCCATGAGATATTTCACATTGCCTTCTATTCTTTCATTTGTTTGGATCTGTTTAACCACCTCTTGATTTCTCAAAAAGACACTAGCTTCCCTTTGCTCCATTCAAAATCCAAAGGAAAGATTCTCCTCAGTGAGCTTTTGAGATTCTTTTTCCATCTGGCAAATTTGGCTTTTTAAGGCATTCCTCTCCTCATTGCCTTTTTGAGCCTCTTTTGCCATTTGAGTTAGTCTATTTTTTAAGGTGTTATTTTCCTCAATCAGACTGTTGACTCTCCTTTCATAATTTTCTTGCATCATTTTCATTTCTCTTTCCAATTTTTCCTCCACTTCTTTTATCTGCTTCTTAAAGTCCTCTATGGCCCGTAACCAGTTCATATTTTCTTTTGAAGCTTTTGGTGCAGGAGTTCTGACTTCACTGTCTTCCTCCTGTTCCATGCTTTGATCCTTTTTGTTCCCAAAATAGGAGTCTAATGTTGGATTTTTCTGTTTCTTTTGCTTCCTTTTCCTTGGCATGTTGCCACTCAATTACTTGACTTTTGGGCTTTTTTGCCACAGTATGACTCTGCCACCAGACAGGGGAGATTACATCCCAAATGCTGGGGTTTTCTCAGCTGCTGGAGGTATTAGTTGGGTGGTCTCTCCGAAGACTCCACACACTCTGGCAAGCTGGTCACACACCCCAGGACCTCCACCCCAGACCGCAATCCAGATCCAAGAAGGTTAAATCAAGAGTGATTATCCCTCAGACTGGTCACCTGGTTCCCCCACAGTCTGCAGGCCAGGAAGTGAAGCTACAATGTGGCACTGGCTATGCCAAGGTGTCTCAGTGGCTTCTCTCCCTGAAGGCAAAAGCCAAAGCTCTCCCAAATACTGGTCTCAAAGTCCACACTGCATTGACCTCTCACTTTGTCCTTGGCATCTATGTGTTGATAATTCTGGAGACAGCCACAGCTGCTGGTGTTCTGGAGTCCCTCCAGTTGGTGTTTGGTCAGGCCCACCCTGGGGCTAAAACCTCTGCTCCAGCCAGGATGGGGTTGGCTCCCAGAGTGCTGTGCTGGCTGCTCCCTGCCAGGCTGTCCTCAGTGGGAGGTTAGCTTCTTTGTGTCATTTTTGTGGGTTCTCTAGCTCCAAAGTTTGTTCAGAGTCCCCCTTTTACATGGATTGGTGAAGGTGGAAGCTGGAGCTGTGTGGAAGTCCTGTTTCTACTCCACCATCTTGACTCCACCCCACCTGGATTCAATATTCTAACAGCTACACAATATAGTATCCATAGAAGGGAGTGCTTTCCAGGCATGAGGAAAAGCATGTGGAACAGCATGGAGATGGGAGGTGGGATACCAAGGACGTCACTATATTGTACATACCCTTCAATCCCATGATACCACTACTAGGTCCATGCCCCAAAGATATCAAAGAAAGCAGGGAAAAAAAACAAAATGCACAAAAATATTTATAGCAAGTTTTTTATAGTGTCAAACAACTGAAGACTAAGAGGCTGCCTATCAATTGAGGAATAGCACAACAAATTATGGTACATGAATGGGATGGGACTATTATGCCATAGGCAATGATGAAAGGGTTAGTTTCAGAGAAACCTTCAGAGGAACATTTGTATGAACTGATGCAAACTGAAGTGAGCAGAGCCAGAAGGATATCTTCAATAGTAATGAAGAAAACTTACTTTCTGACAGACAGGGGATGAACTCAGCATGCAAAGTGAGACATACATCTTTGGACATAACCAACATGGAAATTTGTTATACTTGGCCATGCATCTAAAGGGTTCTGTTTTGCTTTTTTTCAATGGGAAGGGGTTGGAAGGAAAATAAACGCTTGTTAATTGAAATAGATTCAATTTTTTTTTTTAAAGAAAAGTGATTAGGTCATTTTTGAGGGTGGGGGACATAAGAGTATGTGAAGGGGAATAAACTGAAATAAGTCTACAATGGTAGACTGGGGCAAGATTATGAAGAGTGTTAAACGCCAAGAAGAGGAAAGACCATGGAAAGCAAGCTAATAAAGAGGCAGACTATTAAGATCTGACAAGAGGGAGAGGGGAAGACTCAAGAATCACTCCCAGGTTACGAACCTTGGTGACTACAAGAGAAGTGGTGCCCTCATTCTGTACCTCAATCTCTCTCTCTCTCTCTCTCTCTCTCTCTCTCTGTCTCTCTCTCTGTCTCTCTCTCTCTGTCTCTCTGTCTCTCTCTCTGTCTCTGTCTCTCTGTCTCTGTCTCTCTGTCTCTCTCTCTGTCTGTCTCTCTGTCTGTCTCTCTGTCTGTCTCTCTGTCTCTCTGTCTCTCTCTCTCTCTCTCTCTCTCTCTCTCTGTCTCTCTCTCTCTCTCGATCTCCCCGCCTCCATTTCTTTCACTATCTCCACTAACATCTTCCTCTGAGAACTTCTTCTTACCTGCAGGTAACCCTGGGTTCTTAAAGGTAGGAATGTCTTATCAAGTCAGAGAAGCTTTGAATCAGGGTGAGTGCCCTAAGGATCAACCTAGACCTATTACTATATTGACCCTGGGATGATGGATTGTTTTGGGTACTGCAACTTGCAGAGCATGTCTCCTAAATTATAAAGGGATTGTGATATTCACCAGTGGATGAACTATCCACACTCACAGCCACATCTATGAGTCTCAGATCCTTGAAGTATAAAAGAAATATATTTATATCTACATATAGAAAGTGGTAGATGTAATCTGGGAAGAGAGGACAATTTCTTCAGTAATCTCTATCTACATGTAATATATACCTTATCAGATATAATCAGCATGGCTTAGATGCCACATCATGGCTCCCTTAATTGCTACTGAAACATCGAATGATAACCCTCCTTCTGGTATGTTTCCTCTAGGGGAATGGTAAATGACATCCATCACTATCTTTGTTATATATTGAAATATGACTTTTATACAACTGCTCTAATATGTCCTGAAGTCTAAAAGTGCTATGTATAAATTGGGAAATGAAGACTAATGTGGAGCTGAAAGGTTGTAATTTTCTAATGCTTTTAGCATGAGTCACACAGTATGGGCCAACTCTCCCCTGAGATCTGGTTGACAGTCCTTCTGTGTCAGGCAAAGACACAATGGAATTCATCTTCCACACTCCAAGTATCTAACACCCACAAATATGTGATACATAAAACCCCAGGTCTCCTGTTAGAGGAGTGGGAACAGATGCCTGTTGTCTGACATATGGGTCTTCCAGTTGATCTGTTTGACACCCAAGCTCTTGTTACGAAGACTTGCCTTGGTGAGATCTCATTTAAATTTGTATACCTGGAGCTGGCTTCTAGGAATTTTCCTCTACAGAATTCAACCAATTATAATAGCCCAGAGGACTGAATTTGTCCATTAATTTATCCTTAATGACCAGTGCCCATAGACAATGATCAATTCAACTGGGTCTATCAAGCACCTACTATGTGTAGGTCAATGTGCTGGGTGTGAGAATAAGACAAAAATTACATAGTCTCTGCCCTCAAGGAGTTCACATTCCACTGAGCAATGTGATGTGAATAGAGAGAAGTAAATTTAAATACATCTGCATAACTTTTTACAGATGTGGAAGATAATTTCAAGGGAGAAGACATTAACATCTAAGGTTGGGGGGATCAGGAAAGGCCTTGTATAAGGAGGATATAGGGGTGACCCCTGAACTGTAATATGAAGGAAGTTAGGGATTCTAAAAAGCAAAGGAGGGATCATAATTAAGAAATGGGGAACCCACCTGTGCCAAGGTACAGGGTTGAGAAATGAGCAATGATGTATGGGGAATAACTATTGGGCCATTGATAGAGAAAGAAAACATGAAATATAATACTATGAAATGAGAATGGAGAAGTAGGTAGGAGGCACTGAAGGTGCTTTAATAGGGAATTGAAATGATCAAGTTTATGTTAGGACTGTGGCAGGAAGACAGATAAATAAGGAGAACAGAATGGAAGAAAGGAGAACAATTAGGAGGCCATTGTAATTATCAAGACAGTTGGTGAGGAGGCTCTGAACAAGGTTATGTGTGGCTGGACAGAAAGGATGGATGGGAGAGATATTCCAGAAGTAAAATCTCTAAGATTTAGCCACTGATTAGACATGGGTGGCTGAGGGAGAGGGAAGAACCAAGGATATTTCCAAGGTTCTTACTCTGGATTACTAGAAGGATTGTAGTGCTTTTAGCTGAAATCAGGAAATTTGGACAAGATGTAGATTTGGGGTAAAAAATACATTAATCATGTTGAGTTTGAGATATTTATTAGACAACCAGATGAAGATGTCCACCAAAAAGTTGGTTATGTGTGACTGGAGTTCAGGGGAGGGATTAAATTGCATATGTAAGTCATTTGTCTAGACAGGAATTGATTAATTGAATCTGAGTTGGTGATATCATGAATGGAGAATGATGAGAAAAAAGAGGGAAAAAGAGGACTCAGGAAAGAGCTTCAATGGGTGCCCAAACTCAGTGGCTGAGAGATAAATGGTGAGGCAGCAAAAGAGAATGTAAAGAAAGCATCAGAAAGGTAAGAAACCCAACTTAAAAGTGACATGGAAACCAAGGAGGAGGAAATGACTTGGAGAAATTGTTGGTATAGGGCGGCTAGGTGGCTCAGAGAATAGAGCACCAGCCCTGGTCAGGAGGACCTGAGTTCAAATCTAGCCTCAGACACTTAACGCTTACTAACCGTGTGACCTTGGGCAAGTCACTGAACCCCAATTGCCCTGCTTTCCCCTCTCCAAAAAACAAAAAAAAAATATTTTAAAAGATTTTAAAAGAAATTGTTGGTGGCTTTGGAGAGGGTGATTTCCATGGTAAGATTTCTGTGTCACAGTGGGTGGTAAACCAGGTTAAGAGGGATTGGGAAGAGAAGGGCACATGAGGAAGTAGCAGTGTAAAGAAACCCTTTCTATGAATTTAACTAAGAAAGGAAGAGTTATAGATCAAAGCTGGAGAGGATATAAGGATTAGGTCAAAAGCTGTTTTAAAGAATGGGGCATGTATAGGCAAGTTTCTAAATGGTAAAAAGGAGTCAGTCTTTAAAGAGGTGTGAGTTACCTTGCCCCCACACATTCTCTAGATGGGTTCTTCTTTTCTAGAGTATTCTAGAGGTGGGCTCACTGTTTCCACTGATCCTATGTGGATTTGTCAGAGAATATGTGCCAGGTTCATAAAAGGCCTCTATTCTTACCTTACTATCTCAAGAAATGTCTGCATCAATCTTTGGCTGACTTTTAAAAGTAAAGACACTGGGGTGGGGAACAGGGTGGTCCATAAGCTGCAGTTTTAGGGGTATAGATCTCAAGTTTCCTTGGCTTTGGGGGTAGTCATCCACAGGGGACCTAATCTGCAAGTGTGAATGGGGGGGGGTGTACATGGAGAGGGCACTATTCAAGCTTATATGATATCTTAACAGTCGGTTTTTTTACAAGTGATGAATTTGGTCAATTATTCAGTGTTTTTGTCTGTCTAGGGTCATTTAAATGTGGCTCTGAAATCAATATATGTGCTTGAATAAATGAATGAGAAAGGAGCAATTAATATCTCCCTGTGTCACAACAGCAAAGGTCCAGACACAAAAGGGAGGGTTCCTGCCCTTAGAGGAGGGTCTGAAATTCTAACCTTCTAACTGAGGACTCAGAGGACTCACCCACAGAGAAGAGTTTGGGTCTAAGGCACAGAGTTGGAGAGTGAAGCCAGAGACCTTTCCAAAGTAGTAGTAGTGTGATGACTGTTTCCAAGGCAGTTGGCTTGAAAGGGGCAGGGGTGAGTGTGTGATGGTGTGGGAAGCACTGAGTAGGACCTGTTTAGATTTAGATATGGTGCCTTGGGTGAGTCTGCACTCACCCCCAGCAGGACTTCAGAGTCTAGCAACAGTGGAGTCAGAGCCGAATTCTTATTCCTAGAACTCCCTCACCTTCTCATTTCCCACAGCACCTCCCTCATTTGTGTGTTCCTGTATTAAATCATGATCTGGTCCAGCACTCTACATGCAGTAGGTACTTAATGTTTACCTCACTGAATTGGATCAGATTCATTTTTGTCACATGCCTGTAGAATCAAAGTTGGTGCCCTGATGTGGGGGCAGCTAAATGGCACCATAGTGCACAGAGTGCAGGGCCTGACTGATGCCATGGCAGGTCCAGACCAGAGGGAGGGAGAAGAGAGATGCATTCATGATGGATCCCCAGGGATCTGTGCTTGACCCTATGCTGATGAACGTTATTAATTATTAGGACAAAAGCATAGATGGTGGGCTTGTCAGACCTGCCAGTGACACAGAGCTGGGAGGGGCAGCTATCATGGTGAATGGCAGAACTGGGATCCTGACAAGTTAGAGCACTGGACGGAATCTGCCTGGCAAGATGAAATTCAAGGGGGGCAAAAGTAAAGTGTTCAGCTTGATTATGGAACATCAACTTCCCAAGTACAAAGTGGGCGAGGCATGGGAAAAAAAAATCCAAGGGCTTGAATGGTCTGCAAACTCAACACTGAGACAGCCAAATGATGTAAATTGTGATGAGTTGAAAGGGCTGGCATGTAAGGTAAAAACCAAACAAAATTGTGTTCAAGCCCCACCTTTAACATTCTATGATTTGCTCTAGGAAACTCTCTTAGAAGAAGCAGAGGAAGGGCTGTTCTGCATTGGAGGAAGGACTTTCCTCATCTGGGAGTTCCCAATGCCAAAGAAATCACAAATCCCATTCCAATCCCTTATCACAAAGATGTGATCATTGTTTAGCTGCCTGAGAAGAATGGCTGGCTTCTCTCTCCTTTCACTTCTGCAGCCCCAACCAGTGCTCAGCTCCCAGTAGGTCCTTGGCAAAATCTCTTTCCTGACAGTCAGGGACTGATTCCTGCATTGAGACAAGGCTTATGCCCAGAAATCGGCTCTGTGTGTGTTCCCATGTGGCCTTTTCATCCTGAAGCTTTAAAAGATTAAACTGAAACTTGTCCAGAAACTGCCAGTGGCTCAGAAAGTATTTCTCACCATAAGTGATTGCCTGGGTGGATTGTCCCGAACCATGGCTAGTAATCACATTTTGTTTGCCAGCATTTTGTGTAAAAAACAATCTCAAAACACACACACACACACACACACACACACACACACACACACACACACACACACACCTCCTAACCTACCTCCCCAAAACACTTTAAATTATTGTTCCTTATGCATCCATCTACCTATCCATCTATTTTACACTTTGAGGAATCTAACTTATTTTGGGGACAAAAGATTTTGTGTTTTAGGGATCTGTTTTATTTTCCTTCTCCTCAGAAAACTTCCCTCTGAGCAGTGAGTTGCAAGAACTGTTGAAGCATCACCTTCTCCAGGATGCCTCTCCTGCTCCAGCCCAGCTGTTCATGCTCTTTCCATCTCAAATGACTTGTGGTCCCTCTGTTTCTATTTTGAGCTTGCCTAACATTGCACGTGGTGGCCTGGATTGTCCTTGAAGGCAAAGATTGTTGAGTTTTGGTATCTTGGTCATTATGGCAAAGTGGAAAGAGAGCTGGCCTCAAAGTTGGGGATCCTGGATTCAAGTCTCTGAAGTTCTCTTCCTCTGGATGCTGACCACTTTCTCAGGCTCCATACAATAACAGATCTTGGCTGAGTCAGGACCCAATTCAGGTCAAGGTTGCCTTTGGGGGCTTGAAGCAAAGATTCTTCCTCTTCCCATTGAAAGGTATACAAGAGTATAGAGAGAAGGAGTGACCCTGCTTTCAGCACCAGAATCCGAGGCAGTGTTTATGGACAGGGGAGGGTCATACTCATCATTTTTCCCCACAGAAATATTATTATATGATCATAGCTTCAAAGGATTCAGAGCTTAAAGCTATCTTAGAATAATCTCGTTATGGCAACTAATTCTCAAAGAAGTGAAATGATTTATCCAAGGTCACACAAGTATTAAGTAGCAGACCTGGGGTTAAAATCCAAGTCCTTTGATATCAATGCTCTTTCTCCTATAGCCCAGAGGCTATAATACATCAGTTACATTACATATTTTTTTCTCTTTGCCATGACCTGTGATTTCATTGGTGGAGGGGGCTCCCAGGTGAGGAGATCGCCTCTACCAGTGCAGGGCAGCACCGTCTCTGCAATATGTAGTCTTGGAGAGTAGCCTGAGGGCACTGAGAAGTTGAGTATTTGCCCAGGGTCACAGCCAAAATGTGTCAGAAGTGAAACCCAGACCCAAATCTTCTTGGCTCCCTGGGCAGCTCTGTGCTGCAGGTGGCCAAAGAATCTACCCACCATTGTTTCCATGGGAACCTGTGCTCTCAGTTCCAGTGGAGGACCGCCTTATAGAAGTTGGCAAACAGAATCTGGCTGTTTTTATTTCCTGTGTCGAGGGCTTTGTCCGTTGTAACAAAGATAACAGGTTTCCCTTGAGGGCAAACTCAATACTAGTCTATGGTGACATGACATTTCCCAGAGCTAATGCCACCTAAGTCTCCCTTCAGAGAGAAGCACTGGTCCAGAATGAGAGAAGCAGCCATTCTATTTTCCCCAGCACCAGCCAGATCACAATAGATTAGTGTGCTTGGTTCTGACCTCATCATTTTAGGAAGGACAGAGACACCCTGGTGAATACTGGAAAGGGGCAACTAGGAGGGTGAGAAGACTGGAGATCTGCTAAAAAGGGACTGGCCAAAGGAACTGGGATGTGGAGTTCGGAAAAGAGAAGCCTTGGGAAGAAAGGAAATAGGCATTCCTTAAATACCTACTGTGAGCCAGGTACTGTGTTAGGAGCAAATATTCAATCTTTTTAGCTTCCACCAGGGAGTAGGTGCTCTGGGAGCTATTATCATACCCATTTAGTACTGGGGAAGCTAAGGCATATAGAAGTTGAGTGGCTTGCCTGGGATCATGAAACTAAGTGCCTGAGACTTGGATTTGAACTCAGGTCTTTCTGACTCAGCACTTTACCCACTGCATCACCCAGCTGCCTAGATGGATTTTGTTTTGTTTCTAAGGGACACCATTTAACCACTAGAATAATTCCAAAATGGACTGAGCTGTCTTGGAAGGTGATGATGGGTTTCCAGTTCAAAGAGACCAGCTAGTCCAAGCTTCCTCTTCACAGATTAGGAACCTGAGATCCTACAAGATGGAGTACCATCCCCTAGATTGTGTGGGTTAGGTTTGAATTCCAACCCCCCAACTCCAAAACCACACTCATTCCACTCTACCAGGCAGTGCCCTCACAGGTTGTCAAGCAGAGGTTGGGTCCAGGGCTATTGTGGTGGGGATTCTGGCTAGGGTCTGTTTGGACCAGATGCCTCTGAGGCCCCTTTTAAGCCTCCAATCTGGGATGCTGATTCTGCCATCATCCCTGCTTTGTTTCAAGAGCTAATCTACCTTCATTGGCAGCAGCCTTTCAAATGCTAATCAAACTGATAAAAAAAAGCAAGCCAACCTTGATTGTGTTTGCTTAAAAAAAATTTGTTCCATTTCCCAGTCCTTTTATGGGGGAGCTGGAAGAACTCTTGAATAATTTTAACAGGTAAACAAATAACCTCCATTGAGAGGATCTTGGTATTCAAGGAGATGGATTTACAAAATAAAGCCTGCTTTCTGAGTCTCAGAAGAGCAGATAAAAACCTACAAAGAGGGAAGGAAAGAAAAGGAAAATTCTATGACCAAGATGAAGTGGAGCATCTGAATTGGGTTATGGACAGGGGGGAAGCAAGGCAGCAAATGCTTTAAACTGGAAGTTATTGCTAATGGGCTACCACTGTTATTCTTCCTTGGATGCTGCTGATAGATGCAGGATCTTCAGCCATGGTCCTGCACTGCAACTTGACTTTGCCACAACGATGTCATTTTAGTCCTCTTTGAGAACCAAAGGCAACAACTGTTGTACCCCAATAAAGTGAGACAGAAGATCTCCAAGATTAAATTTAAAAAGTGGATTTATTACCACGAGACTGCCGGGGTGCATTGTCACCCAAATCAGACAGTGCTTTGGCACAGATAGTGTGCTGGTTTTACAGAGGTTCCATAGCCAGGTTATGTAAGCTGGAATTGCAGTGATGTAAGCTGAAACTACAGTGATTGGTCAGTGTACATTTGAATTTCCCGCCTGTTCAAAACCCTAGGCTGGAACTCCCACCCATAGATCAATCAGGGGAAAAGAAGGGGTGGGGGTGGTGCATGTTTACAGAATAATTAGAGGAGGGAAAGGTGGAGTTCTCTGCTTTACAAATCAATGAAGGGAAGGGAAGGTGGAGTTGTCTATTTTACAAATTAATGGAGGGAAAGGGAAAGTGGAGTTGTGTCCAACACAGCCAACCAACCAGATATAAGATCTATGTCCTTCAGCTTCCTCTACACCTTTCCACCCCAGCCCCTGGATCTTTGTAATAAAGATGTCTACTCATCGAGTTTAACTCTTGCTCCTGTCCTGGGTTTGAATCTTACTGAATCTGACTGTGTGACCTTAGACAAGTCACTTAGCTTTCTTAGGTCTCGGTTTCCTCATCTGGCCCAACTCCACACCCAGACCATTGAAATAGTTTACTGGTTGGTCCCTCTTGACTCTAGCCTTTTCCCACTTCAGAGCATCTTGCACTCAGTTGCCAAAGTGATCTCCCTAAAGCCCAGTTTGACCATGCCACTTCCCTAATCAGTAAGCTCCTGTGACTCCAAGCCCTTCCCATCTTCCCAGTCCTCTTACTGGACTCCTTTCCATCTACTATACAAAGCAGCCATCCTGGCCTCCTCACTGTTGTTTTTCACACATGAGACTCCCCCTTCCATCTCTGTGATTCTTCACTGGCTGTCCCAAACTCCTCACTCCCTTCTCTCCTCTGTCTCCTGATTTCACTGGCTTTCTTCATGATTCAGCTCATGTTTTAAATTAACATTGAATATCCTTTGTTTTACAACACCCACATTTCCAATATATCCCTCCTCTACCCAGGGAGCCATCCCTAACTTCAAGGACCTTCCCTTTGAGACAACCTTTCATCTACTTGTATTATATATATATATATTTTTTTGTCTTCCCCATTAGAATGTGAACTCATGGTAAGCAGGGACCATTTTGTTGTAATTTTGTAATTTTTCACTTTGCTTTTTTTCTATCTTCAGTACTTAGAGCATCTCCTGGCACATAAATGCTTTTTGACTGACTGAGGGGGTTGGATTGCTGTCATCTGAGGGCCTATCAAACCCTGTATCTATGATCTTGTGGTCCTTCTAGGAACCCTCCCAAAATATAGGAAGCATCTTTCCATATCTTGTGAAGCTGCATATCTGTTATCTCTTGCTCTTTCTAGATGGCTTATCTGTCTCTTTGTTTTTCTGATCAAATATGTCAGCTTGACTGTTGATCATCCCAATTCTTCTATCTTTAGTCTCTCTGTCTCTACTCATTCCGGATCTTCCCTTTCTTTTAAGAGCTTTCCCTTTGGTTGACTGGGGGAAGATTCTTCACATCAAACTATCTCCAGTAAGATTCTGCTATCTAGTATATGAATATCCAAGATGCCTACAGATGACTGACAGAAGCATATGTAACCAAGATCTATTCCCTAATAAATACCCATTATTAAGTACCCATTACTATTACTGTACTCAAAGGATATAAACAAATTGTTTTTAAAAGAAGAATTTCAAACTATTAACAACAGTATCAGGGTTTGTTCCAAATAACTAATGAGAGAAATGCAAATCCAAACAACTCTGATGCGTTAGCCAGGAAATTGGTGACAATGACCAAAAATGGGAATTTGTCAACTTTGGAGGAGTTGTGGAAAAACAGGTACACTAATGCATTGTTGGTGGAGTTGTTAACTGATTCAACCATTCTGAAAAACATTTGGAATTATTTTAAAAAGTTATTGAATATCTCTAACCTTTGATCCAGAAATCCCAGAGCTGGGAATTTACCCTGAGTTGATCAATGATAAAAAGAAAGACTCTACATACACCAATATAGTTATTATACTTTTTTTCAATAGCAAAGAACTAAAAACAAAGAGGCCCATGGGGAATGGCCAGAGAAGTTGTGGTACATGAATATATATATATATATATGCACACACATACATACATACATATACATACACACATACATATATTATATATATATATATATATATATATATATATATATATATATATATTATATATACGAAGCATTTAGAGAATCCATCTTTCACATTGAAGTTAATGGGAAGACTTCATAATGGGAAGATTTAAATGAATTGATACAAAGTAAAGCAAATACAACCAGGAAAAATATAGACAAAATGACCACAACAATAGAAAGAGCAAAAATACAATAGAAACTAAGCAATGTGAAGTTATAATCACGAAACTTGTCCCCAAAGAATAGATATGAGTGTGCCTACCTCCCTTCTTTGCAGGGGTGGGGTGGGGGGATGTAGGAGTATGGAACACTGCAGATAATTTTGGACTTAATATATTGGTTAATTTTGTTGAACTGCATTTTTTTCTTATAAAATCCTTTGCTGTAGGGGAAGGATGTATCAGAAATGCAGGTGATGGAAAAAACAAAGTATATTGAATGTAATCTGAAAATAAATAAATAAAAAGGCTCCTCTTAACCTGGTTAATCTCTCTAGTATTGTCTTTGCTCCTCTGCTAACTTTCTAGAAAAAGTTGGCTATATTTGCTGTCATTTCCACTCCTCCTCCACCCTCCACCCCCATTAACTCTCAAGTTTCTCTAGTGCTTCAGACACCTCAAGGGCACTCCAAGGTCATGGATGACCTCTTGCTGTCCAACACCAAAGGCTTCTCAGCCCTCCTATCCCTAGATCTTTCAGTAATTGAAACAACACTACTGAGCTCCCCTTTCTTCTGGATACTCTGGCCTCCCCTTTTTATATCCTAGTTCTTCCGTTGCCTGTTTCATTGGTTTTTCTTGTCCCCAGGAGCTCCTAAGTATGGTCATCCCTTGGAGCTCAGGTCTGTTCTCTATAGACATCCTCTTCCATTGCAACCTTGTTCATTCCAAGGACCTCAGTGATCTCTTTCTTGTAGGAGAAATCAATTACTTATCAATTACAATTCCAGCCTTTTCCTCCTCAGGCCGCCCAATCCTGCATCCCACTGTCCTGCAGGCACCTCAAATTCTTAACATCAGTCAGGGAGACCACAAGCATTTATTAAGTACCCTTTGTATACCCAGCACTGTGCTCTGCCAATGAATAGCTCTTCCAACAGCATGTTAGTGTGTTTGTCTTTCCATGGCTCCAACACTATTTCCATCTTCAGTTATCTTTGCCGATTTTCTCCCTTCTCTCAACACGCTCACAGTTAGTGGGTATGACATGGATGACCATTGTCTCCTTGAGAGCAGGGACTGTTTTTAAAATTTTAAAACTATCCTCAGCACTTAGCATAATGTCTGGCACATAGTAGGTCTTCAATAAATATTTGTGGATTTGATGATCTGGCAAAATAGACTGAGGAGCAGTCAGACAGGTAGAAGGAAAACCAGGAGAGGACAGCACCATGAGACCCTGAAGGGGCAAGAGTGTCCAGAAAGAGAGTGCAGCATCGGAGACCGCAGAAAGGGCTGAGGAAAGGGCACTGGATTAGGTGACCAAGATACCATAACTCATAACTTTGGAGAAGGAAACCAGGTTACAAAAGGTTTAGAAGAGAGATAAAGGAGAGAATATAGAAGCACCAGAGGTGGGAAGCTTCCTCAAGGAGCTGAGCCATGAAAGAGAAGAGGGATGTGAGGACCATTGTTGTTGGGCACTGTCATGTCAAGTGAGGGTTAGGGTTAGAAGTTGTCTCATCATCACCAGAAGAAGAAGAAGGAGGAGGAGGAGGAGGAGGAGGGATTAGAAAGGGAAGGGTAGGACAAAGGGGAAGGAGAAGAGGAAGGAGAAAGGGAGGAAGAAGAAGAGAAAGAGGAGGGGGAGGAGGAAGAAGAGCTAGCATTCACATGACACTTTTAAAGTTTATAAAGCGCTTCACAAATGTTATCTCATTCGATCTTTACAGCAATCCTGGGAAGTAGTTGCTGTTATTAGGCCCCTTTTACAGATGAGAACCTGAGGCAGACATAAGGTAAGCAACATGTCCGAGGTCACACAGACAGTTAAGTATCTGGGGAAGGATTTGAACTCAAGCCTTCCATACTACATGTCCAACACTTTCCACTTTGACATTTCCCAACACCATCAGATAAAGGTAAGCTGATTTTTGCAGGGAAGGACAAAAGGAAATCTGAGATCGTATGCCATATTAACCTTAACCATGAACCTGTTTTATGCTCCCTTTGATTGCAAACATATAAAAGGAATAACAATTATTTTCTAAGAGATTAGATGTTTCAGCACTGGTTTAAGCCAAGCATTTAAATCTGGTTTAAACAGTTTTAAAATATTAAAAACAAAATAATAGCAATGAACTAAAAGAAGCAAATCTTTTTTTGACTGGATTACTTGCTCGGCAGGTCAAGGGAGTGCTGTAATATACAGAGAGGGCAGCAAAACACTGAGCAAAGTCTTCCATGCCGACCTTATGGACCAGGTGCATTTGAAAGGGTTGTGTTGAATGACCCATTGCAAAGGGTGGTGATTGATGCAGGGGTTTCCACCAGGATAGGGAGGTATCTAGTGGAATGTGCCAGTGTGCTTTGGAGCTATCAGTGACTTTGATGAAAGCATAGGTACGTGGTCGTTTGTGAGGTAAGAGGTTCTCATTTGGGAGTCCAGGGTTTTGGGTTCTAATCCTGGCTCTGCCATTACTATCTGGCTTCTCTGAGCTTCAGTTTTCTTATCTATAAAATGAAAGAAAGGGAAAGGGGAAGTGAGCAGTGAGAATGTTTTCTAAATATTATCTCCTTTGATCTCACAACGGGGTTGAACAAGGTGACCTCTGAGGTCCCTTCAAAGTGAGTCAATAAGAATTTGTTGAGAGTTTATGGGGAGGAGGAAGGAGAATCAGAACTTTTGACAGCAGTTGGGACCAAGAACAGGGTTCAGTGTTCCAAGGAGCCTAATTACAGGTGACTCTAGTGGAGGCTGCCAGTTTGGGGTTTAATGGACACACTTCACTCCTTCAGGGATTTGTGACTTTCAAGGTTAAACAATGATCAGTTCACGCTTAGTACTGTGTGAGCTCACAACAGCCTTACACAAGAGGCATTACGGCCTTCATTTTGTGCATGAGGGAAGCTGAGGCTGTCTTGGCTGACATCCCACATTTAGCAAATTTCAAAAGTGAAACTTGAACCCAGGGCCATTTGGTGGCAAGTTGGATGCCCTATCCATTAGACCACACCGCTCCTCCCTAGAGAAAGTGATAAAAGGATGGGTGAGGAAGTTCCCTCCACCAATATATAGGTGGTACCTTCTCTGCTACTTGGAGTCTCCCAGAACACTGAGAGGTAAATGGTGATGACTTGGAAGCCGGTGTGGTGAAGGCCCCCAGGCCACCAGCCTGTACTGTCTGTCCTGGGAAATGAGACCTGGAAATGAAGAGTATAAAAATATTGAGACCTGTTCTAGCAGGACTAATGAATTGCCATTTATTATAAATAAATAATTTCCTTACTTTCAAGTATCTTTTAATATTCATTCATTCCACGATGATTTATTTAACACTTGATAGGGGCAAAGCTCTGTGCTGGGAAGACAGCCATGGGAGATGACCCCATCCTTGTCCTCCAGGAAGATAGAACCTAAATAAGGGAAGAGAGAAGGCTGCTTTATGGACACACAAAGATACAAGGCAATGTTGAACATGATGGTGGAAAGTTCCAGGCCAAGTGACCTAGCGTAATAATGATAGTTAACATTTAAATAGCGCCTACTGGCACTGTACTAAACGCTTTATAAAGATCATCTCATTTGATTCCCACAACAGCCCTGAGAGGAAGGGGCTTTTTATTACGCCCATTTAACAATTGAGGAAACTGAGGTGGACAGTGCTTTAGGGACTCGCTCAAGGTCATTCAGTTAGGAAGCTTTTGAGGTAGGCTCTTTCCACTGTCCCACTTAGCTTCAGGGTTCTTGTCAACACATAGCTGCCTCTTGCCACCTAGGACAAGTTGAGAAAGGAGAGAGAGCTTCCATCTTGGTCAGTCAGGAAAGGCAGAGGAAATGGCACCTGGACCAAGGAGGAAGGGGATTGCCTCTGAAAAGCCTTTTAATCTAGAGCTCTTCAATGGAGCGTTTTCTCCTCTGTGGGGTCTAGTCAGAGAGCCTTTCCACTGGCTGGGCTCCTCAGAGGCAGGGCAGCCCACTGGGGAAGGCGCTGTCCTTCTAGGATTCTTGTCAATATGCCCCCCGGCTTCCTCCAGCTCCCAGCTGAAAGTTCACTTTTCACAGAAGCTTTTCCCAATCCCCCTAATTCTCATGCTGTCTCCCTACTGGTTATTCCCACTTTGTCCTGCATATAGTTTATACCTAGGGGTCTGCATGTTGTCTCTCCCAGCAGACTGGGAGCTCCTTGAGTTCAGGGACCGTCCCAGCGCTGACACAGTGCCTGGCACCCTAGGACTAAATATTTATTGATCAACATTAGTATGCACCTCCCGTGTCCGGCCACTGGATGTCAGTGTTGCGTTCTATATCCCGCAGTAGCGGCTCATTGCGTCTAATGCAATTTCTTTTGCAAGAAGCTCATTTGGGACCCTGGGCGGCCTCCAGCCCGTGCCCTGGAGGACGGGAAGGCGGTTTGCCTGTGACATCTGTCATCCCTGCTGCTCACCTCGAGAGCTCATTTGCCTGCAACTGTCGTGGATGTGATTTGGGCTTGTTTTGTTGTTCCCCAGTGCCTGCCTTCCAATGCTTTCTCAGCTTTCCTCTTTCTGGATGTCTGGGAATGTTTTCACGGGTGCAGAGTGCAGAATGTGGCTCACCCTGCCTGGCCAGTGTGACTCCTAAACACTGGAGGGAGATGGGGGTGGAGGCTGGGAGGGGGTCAGCAAAAAGGAGAGAAATCTCCTCACTTCCTTTAGGCCGAGCAAAGGTCTGCTTGCCGGAGGAAGGCATCTGGGAGATCTGGAAGCCAAGAAATTATGGGTGACTCCATCAGCGCTCCAGAGCCCAGCTTTGTCTTAGAGGTAGTGGAGCCCAACGGGGAGCAGACTGTCCCTCTAGGATTCTTGTCAATACTCAATGACTGAACACTCAACTCAGGCCTTTGCAGCAAAAGGAATCTCAAAAGGAGGCACTCAGGTTTTCTTATATGAAGGCTGATGGCTTCTTGATGAGGACAAGGGTTTTTCATGAAAAAAAGTGCTGCCCAGTCACTGAGACCAAGAGGGGCTCTCATCAAGATGGGAGGCAGGTCCTGGTTCTCCAAGAGCTGGTCTGTGGCAGCATCAAGGGATCATATTTTTAAAAATAATAAATAAAGAACAATATCCCTAGGTTGTGCAGACATTGTGCAGTTGGGTTCATTGGAAAGACACTATTCTTTGTGGTATTGACCTTGCTACCAACTGTCACTTCATCTCTCTGGGCCTCTGTTTCCTCATCCGTAGGATACAGGGGCTGGACAAGATGGCCTTTTAATTTGGGATTGATGAGCCTATTAATTTAATCTGGGGGGTGGTGGTTGGTGGAAATAAGACAATTTTCTGGAGAATAACTGAATCCCCCTAGAGGATATCAGGGCATCTGGGCATGTTCCTAGAAGTCATTATGGGGATTAGGAAATGTCATTTCACAGAGAGTTCCAACAATCTTTTGACCTGAAGTTACTAACTGGAAGTGGTCCGATTGCAGAGAAACCACCCCTTCCCAGAAGTCAGATGATCCTGCTAACTCAAAACTTTAAGAAGGCTTTTGGATGATGGCCTGGGATACAGTGGATGACCTTGGGGTCTTCCATGTCTGACCAAACCCTAAGCCCTCACAGCACCTGCTTCAGCCACCTTTCTGGCTTTTGGAACAAATTGTTCTCTTCTGCCCATTCTGTGGAGAGGGGGTCTTCACAGGCCTGGGGTAGATATCCTCCTAACCTCCTCATGGTGAGATGCTTGTTCTCTTCGAAAACCCCCACACTCTGAATCAAGTGGGGGAGATAAAAGTGTATACTCAAATGACTAAAATCTTAATGTTCCTTCTAAAGGAAGACCCCAAGGACAAGAGTCTCTGCACTGTCCGGCAGGAGCCACACTGATGAGGTTGTAGAACAAAAGAAGTTATCTTCCCTATTTTAGAGATGAGGAAACTGAGGCTTAAAGAGGTTAAATGACTTATCCAAGGTCACAGACATTATAAATATTAGGACCAATATCAGAACACAGGTCTTCTGATCTCTCTACCAATGACAAATTTCACTTGAGTTTCTTGGTTAATTTTTGGTAAATACTTCTGAGTGAAGGAATGGTTTTATTCCTTTCTAGATACTTTTGATACTCCTGGACCTAAAGGAGTCTGCTGGTGGCATGAGCTATCTTAGATTTCCAGACTGCTACCTTCTCTCACCCCAATTTGAGGAGCTCAGGTGAGCTTTTTGAAGGATGTGGACAGGTGGGTTTTTGACTTTCGGCCAAATGGAGCAGCTGTACTTCTAAACGTGATGGAATACCAAACTAAACAAAGTAATGATTCAAGCCCTAATGGAAAGTGAGAGAGCCAGGGGCTGAAATGGGGACAGCATCAGCTAATGGGCTCCAATCAAAGGAAAAGCCACAGATAATACATGAGGTCCAGAGATGCATTATTATTCTACAGGAAGGAGCCAAGACTTCAAGTAGAGCAGGTCGTGGAGATGGCTTACAGCCACATTTCATTGGAAAGCCACTGTGCTTGAGAAGCATTCTGCATCCTGTCCTGGAGGCCAGAGAGGGTGGGCTGATGATTTTCTCACTTTCTCGACCATCTAGTGGCTTTCTATTGCCAAAAGAGAAAATGTGGAGGTATTTTGTCTGAGCTTTCCCATTATGGTGGTCATAATGGCCCAGCCTCTACTCAGAATAATCAGCTCCTGAGGCACAGGATTTAGAATTGGAAAGAAATTAAGATTTTCATTTTTATTTTTTAAAAATTAAATTTATTTTTAAAATTCTGAATATAAACAGTAAAAAAACTTGATATTTGCATATACATAGCAGCACACAAAAGTAAGATTCTATATTAGAGAGTCTTCATTTCATACTGCCTGGTTTTATAAAAAGGATTTAATAAATTCAATATTCAGTTCCAACTATTCCCTCCTGTATATTTCCTTCCTTCATAACAATAGCCCCCTTAATTAGTTTCCCTGTTGACTTTGTGGTGTTTCCACTCCAAGTTGTGTGTGTGTGTGTGTGTGTGTGTGTGTGTGTGTGTGTGTGTGTTCCTGGTCTCCATGGTCTTGCTCTTGGGGTCCTCTGAACCAGCTCTTTCCTGGCCAAAGTGTCTAATATGTTGACACTTTTTCTTCTTTTTTCTTCTAGTTTTTTATTTCTTTTAATAATTATCATCCTTTGATTTAGGGGGACAGTAATCTACTACAAGGTCATAGTGCCCATAACTAAGTCAGCTCAGCCAAATACTTTTCCTGTGGGAACCCTCTGGACCCAAGAAGTGAATGGTGAATAAAGTGGGATTCCCCAAACTGCCTCCTAGAGTTAAGTGAATGTTGACATTGAGAATGTGCCCAGGGCCAGCATGTCTGGGGAGCCACCCCAAGGGCTATTTTGTGCTGCTTTGAAGAGAAATTCCTCCACATCACCCTCAATGAGGATTCTGAAGAGGTCAAAATGGTTCTCAGCTATGTAGTTCATACCCTTGTCTTGAGGCTCCTGGTAGTGGTTCTGGTACCGTGGACTGCCTTGCTGATAGCTCTGTAAAGGAGTTCCCAGCAGGAATGGTGTAGAAGCCATACTCCTTTCTCTCCTGCAGGCACATGTCCTTTTTCTCTATTTCCTCCAGTCTCCGGTGTCCCAGGTCAATCACTGCATTGGTGCTACTTCTATTCAGGGGCTGAGAGCTCCTTTACGGGATGGAAGAGTGAGTGGGTGGCTTGATTTGTGTGCTTCCTTCTCTTCTGGCACTGGAGGCTTGTTCTCCAAGGTCTGCTGCTCCCCCCAGAGCTTCTCCAGACTAGAATCCAGGTCCCTGAACAGGCAATTGGGGCTTGAACTCAAAGGCAGCCCCCAGGATTGGCTGTTAGCCTGCTGTGATGGTCCAGTGCTCCTGGAGATGCTGCTGCTGTCTGCCTGATTCTTCCTTCTGCTTCTGCTTTTGTTTCCTCAGGCTGAGATGCCCTTAGAGCCAACTGCTCTATTCTGGATCTCCCCTTGCTGCCAGAGTCAGGACTCTCCTTGTTCCTTAGAGCTGGGCTCCAGCCTCCGGGCTTCTCTCTTCTTACTTCTCTCTCCTTTTTATGCCTGACTCCCTCAAGGTGGGCGCTCTTACAAGTGGCTTTTTTGGGCGGCTTTTGATTCGAGGGGCAGGTTGACAGGTGGTGTGAACACACACCTCTACTACTTCTGAGCAGTGGGTGGCTTGTTCTGAGTGGTTGATCCCTTGTCAGGCTGTACACTCAACTGGTCAAGGCACCAGAGCCAAAGCAGGATCTTTCTACCCACCCTTAAACATGTTTATGTTCTGTTGATGGCATGTGGAAAGGTAAAGTAGTTCTTGGGGGGTGGGGAGTAGAAAACATGGCAGGAGGATCTTGAAGAATAATGGCTTTAACTCTGGCTGACACCAAAGCCAGAGGAATTATGTTGAGATTAGTCTGACTTTCACATTTCATATATATATATATATATATTTGAAACATTTAATGTTAAGACCTCGAATTTCAGATCCATTTCCTTCCTCCCTTGTCACCCATTCCCTCTGGGAAGATAAGTAATTCAGTATATGTTGTACATGTCTATATGCAAAACATTATCATAGTAGATATATTGTACAAGGCTGCTTATAATTCCCTCCCACCCATCCCACTCCCCACCTGCTCCATTCCCTACTTTGATCCTGTCCCTCTTCTATAGTGGGTACTTCCAACCTCCCCTCCCCCAGAATACCCTCCCCCTCCATCATCCCCCTCATACCCCTTCCCCCTACTCTGCTGCAGGGTGAGATATCCCATTTAGTATGTATGTCATTCTCTCCTTTAGCCAAATTCAATGAGAATATGGCTTTGCCTTTTTGCTTCCTGTTCTACCCCTCCCCTGTAGCCTTACTTCTTCTACATGAGATAGTTTACCCTACTCTGTCTCTCCCCATCTCCTCTTGCCACTTTCCTCTCTCACCTCATAATTTCACCCCTTAAGTATCATCCCTTTCCAACAAATTCAACCTAATGCCCTCTTTCCATGTATAACTGTAAACATATATACACACATTCACATATGTATTCATATGCCCATATACCCTTCTTCCGTTATTTTCATACTGAGAAAGGTTTCATCAGTCACAGTTATTGTTTTTCCATGTAGGAATGTAAATAGGTCAACTTTGATAAGTTCCTTTTGATTTCTTTTCCCTGATTACCTTCTCAGGCATCTCTTGCTTCTTGTGTCTAGATGTCAAATTTTCTATTCAACTCTGGTTTTTTCCTCAAGAATGCTTGAAAGTCCTCTATTCCACTGAATGACCATATTTTCCCTGAAACAAAATACTCAGTTTTGCTGGGTAGGTGACCCTTGGGTTCATTCCCAGCTCTTTTGCCCTCTGGAATATCATATTCCATGCCCTTCAATCCCTCAGTATAGAAGTTGCCAGGTCCGGTGCTATTCTGATTGTTTCCACAATATTGAAATTATTTCTTCCTGGATGCTTGTAGTATTTTCTCCTTGATCTGGGAATTCTGGAACCTGGCTATAATATTCCTGGGAGTTTTCTTTTTGGGATCTTCTTCAGGAGGTAATCTGTGGATTTTTTCAACCTCTATTTTGCCCTCTGGGTCTAAAACATCAGGACAATTTTCCTTGAGAATTTCTTGAAGGGTGATTTCTAGGTTCTTTCTTTGATCATGGCTTTCAGGTAGTCCAATAATTTTTAAATGATCTCTCCTAGATCTATTTTCCAGGTTAGTGGTTTTTCCCATGAGATACTTCACATTGCCTTCTATTCTTTCATTTGTTTGGATCTGTTTAACAGCATCTTGATTTCTCATAAAGTCATTAGCTTCCACTTGCTCCAGTCTAACTCTGAAGGAATGAATCTCCTCAGTGAGCTTTTGAGATTCTTTTTCCATCTGGCAAATTTGGCTTTTTAAGGCATTCTTCTCCTCATTGCCCTTTTGGGCCTCCCTTGCCATTTGAGTTAGTATATATATATTTTTTAAAGCAATTGGGGTTAAGTAACTTGCACAAGGTTACACGGCTAGTCATTGTTTTTATGTGTGGGTGCTCATTTTCTGAGACCGGATCTGATCTCAGGTCATCCCAACTCCGAGATCGGTGCTCTTACTCACTGCGCCATCTAGCCGCCCCTTTAGGGCAATTGGGGTTAAGTAACTTGCCCAAGGTTACACGGCTAGGTTTTTGTTTGTGTGGATTAAGTGTAGGAGGCCGGCTCCGAACTCAGGTCCTTCTGACTCCAGGGCCGGCGCTCTATTCACTGCGCCACCTAGCCGCCCCTGTTAGTCTATTTTTTAAGGTGTTGTTTTCCTCAGTCAGGCTGTTGACCCTCATTTCATACTTTTCCTGCATCCTTCTCATTTCTCTTCCCAATTTTTCCTCCACTTCTCTTATTTGATTTTTAAAGTCCTTCTTAAGGTCCTCTATGGCCTGTAACCCGCTCATATTTTCCTTTGGGGCTTTTGGAGCAGGATTTCTGACATCACAGTCCTCTGACTGTTCCATGCTTCAATCCTCTTTGCCCCCAAAATAGGAGTCTAATGTTGCATTTTTCTGTTTATTTTGTTTCCTTTGCCTAGGCATGTTGCCACTTAATTACTTGACTTTTGGGCTTTTTGCCACAGTAGGACTCTGCCACCAGACAGGGGAGCTTCCGTCCCAAATGTTGGGATCTTCACTACTTCCAGTTCTGGCAAGTTGGATGCCCACCCCAGACCTCCCCCCCAGATCACAATCCAGATCCAAGCAGGTTAAAGCAAGAGCAATTCACCCCCAAGACTGATCGCTGGGCCCCTATAGTTCACAGGCTAGGGGCTGGAGCTGCCACTGAAACTGCAAAATGGTGTGTCTCCTGAGTGGCTTCTAGCCCCCAGGGGAGGAAGCTGACGAGTTCCCCAAATACTGGTCCCAAAGTCCATAGGGCACTAACCTCTCACTTTGTCCTAGGAATTTCTGTGTTGATAATTCTGGAATTGCCACAGCTGCTGGTGTTCTGGGGTCCCTCCAGCTGGCTGCTGGCCCAGATGACCTGGGGCTAAAACCAGGGCTTATGCGGACCTGGGCTTTGCTCTCCATGCACTGTGCTGTCAGTTCCCAGAGTGCTGCACTGGCCACTCCCTGCAGGGCTGCTGGGCTGTCCTCAGCAGGAGGTTAGCTTCTCTGTGTCGTTCTTTGGGTCCTGGAGCTCCAGAAGTTGTTCAGAGTCCCCTTTTACATGGTTTGGAGGTGATCTGGGAAGAGAGCACCTTGGACGTCAATTTTCACATTTCTTACAGGATATCGGTAGAGGAGCAGAGTTGGAGCCACTCTGTTCCAAGTTCCATCCCAGCTCTTCCCTATTACAGGGCAGGTTTCCTCACCTCCTAAATTATGGTGACTTTCTAATATACTGCCCACATGTTCATCTCTGCAGGTTGGCCATAAACAGTCAATGGATAATCACCAAACATCTCTTGGGTCCTGGCTTCCTCAGTCTCTGAAATTCTAAGACTTCTCTGTTAATGCTTTTCTTGCATCTTGATATTGGAGATCAATTTTTTTTTGTTCAGTTCTGGTCTTCTGCTTATGAAAGTTTGAAATTCTTCTATTTCATTGAATGAACATTTTTCCCTTGGAGTACTATGCTTAATTTCACTGGGTAGGTGATTCTTGGTTGTAGTCCTAGCTACTTTGCCTTCTGGAATATCATGTTCCATGACCTCTGATCCTTTAATGTTGCAGCTGCTAAATCCTGTATAATCCTGATTGTGACTCCCTGATATTTAAATTGTTTATTTCTGGCCACTTGTAGTATTTTTTTCCTTGACCTCATAGTTCTGAAGTTTGGCTATAATGTTCTTTGGGGTTTTTATTTTGGGATCTCTTTCCTAAGATGATTGGTGGATTCTTTCAATGCCTATTTTGCCCACTAGTTCCAGGATATGAGGGCAGTTTTCTTTTATTATTTCTTGAAAGATGCTATCCAGCTTCTCCTTTTGATTGTGTCTTTCAGGTAGTACAATTTTTCTGACATTGACTCTCCTGGATCTATTTGCCAGGTAAGTTATTTTTCCCATGAAGCATGTTACACTTTCTTCTACCTTTTCTTTTGAATTTGTTTGATTGATTCTTGATATCTCATAGAGTCATTAGCTTTCACTTGCCCAGTTCCAACTTTTAAGCATCTGTTTTCCTTAATTCATTTCTGCACTTTCTTTTCTATTTGGTCAAATGTACTTTTTTCTTGGTTTTTTTTTTTTTTTTGAGGGCAATTGGGATTAAGTAACTTGCCCAAGGTCACACGGCTAGGTTTTTGTTTGTGTGTGCATTAAGTGTCTGAGGTTGGATCCGAACTCAGGTCCTTCTGACTCCAGGGCCAACACTCTACTCACTGCGCTACCTAGCCGCCCCTCAAATGTACTTTTTAAGGAGTTACTTTCTCTAGTAGATTTTTGTATCTCCTTTTCCATTTGCTCAGTTATATTTTTTGAGCAGTTGTTTTCTCTTCCCAAGCTGTTGACCCTTTTTTTCCACAGCTCTCTTTCGTCACTCTCATTTCTTTTCCTCATTTTCCTTCTACCTCTTTTATATGACTTTTAAGCTCCTTTGTGAGTTCTTCCATGAAATCTTTCTGGGCTTGAGACCACTTCCCATTTTTTTCCTTTGGGGTTTTGCTCAGAAGTGTTTTGAGGTCATTGTCTTCTTCTGAGTTTGTTTCTTGATCTTCTTTGTCACCATAATAACTTTCTATGGTCAGGTTCTTGTTTTGATATTTTTTTGCTCATCTTTTTTGGCCTTTTCTCTTTCTTTTACATTTGAGCTCTGCTCCCAGGGTGGAAGGGGCACTGTCTCAGGCTTCTTGTTCAAGGGGCTGCAACCTTAAACTCTACCTGGTGCTGCACTGATGTATCTGGTGTTGTGCTGAGGGAGTGAGGTGAGGGGGTGGCTGGAGTTGCTGGCTGTTAAAGGGGTCTAGCAGCTTATCTGGTGTTGAACCAGGGTCCTGGTGTTGGCTTCTGGCATGTGTAGGCTGGTGGAGTGTTTCTACATTTCCCAGGGATACACCAAAGCACATGGAGGACTGGTCACTGGAGGCTGCCTGTTTGTCTAGGGCTATGCTGAAGCACTGGACGGTTCTCAGAGCTGGGGTCTGCCCTTTCCCTGCCTATGCTGAGGCATGTGGGGAGTCTGGTGTTGGTGTTTGCCTGTTCCACTGTACTGGGACTCAGGAATTACCACTAGTTTCCTGAGGTGGAGCTTAAGGCTGATTTGCTGGGATGTTTCCTGTCCTGGACTGCATTCCCCTTTTACCTGAGTGAGACAGACTTTTCCTGCTGATGTTCCAAGTTTCTTTGACTCAAAGGTTGTTATGCCCCATCTTTTTTCTGGTTTTGATGTTCCAGGATTTGTTTTGGGACACAATTTCATGGTTTTTTGGAGGTGACACTGCTTCCTCCACCATCTTGAGTCCTGGAAGCCCTAAGATTTTAATTTTAATTTAAATAAGCAAGTGGAGCCCCCTCAATTTTATAGAGGTCCAAGAAGGATGACAGGTCATTTGGTCAAGGTCCCACAATTCTGAAATACAGAATTTTCTAGGGAGGCATACACTTTCATTACTTTCAAAGTACACATGATTATTAGAACAAGGCAAACAGCATTGTCTACAAGATTAGGCTCAAGATACCTTAATGAATAGGTGAGAATGATATGTAATTAGCATATTGATTTTCAGAATTGGGGTATCTGCCATCAGGATCTCCACCCAACCATTAAGTTATTCTGAGGAGATGAAAAAGAATGCTGAGTCATTCCATTCCCTAGAAGCTTAAAGTAACTGAAATTCTCTTCATTTCTTCTCTAAATCTAGGGAGCAGAAAGTTCTAAAGTCCTTTGTCCTAATTCAAAACATTCTTGGACTTTTGTGTTCAGACCTTGGTGCTAGAATGAACACAGAACTGAAGAGTGAGAATGGAGAAGGCCTTTAAATGCATGACATATGGGGATTAATTCAAGGACTAGAAATGTTTAGCTTAGAGAAAAGGAAGAAAAAGGAAACACACAACATCCTTCTTCAGCTTGGAGAAGCATCTTATGAAGATGCATTAGACTTGTTCTGATTTGGTCCAGAGGGCAAGGCCAGATGCACTGAATGGAAGTTGTAAAGAGGCAAATTTGGGTTGACTAGCAGGTGTAACTTCCAAATAACACTCCAAGTTCTCCTAGAGTCAAATGGGTTGCTTCGGCAAGCAGAGGGGTTTGCCCCTCAATGGAGGGCTTCAAGCAAAAGTTGGATGACCACTTGTGGCAAATGTTTTAGAGAGGGTTCTCCATCAGATGTGAATTGAACTGACATATGTTGGTAATTGTTCACAAAAAATTTTGGGTCACATTTTCTCTGTGGGGGATGTATCAATAATTACCGAGATTACCCCCCACCTATGGTATCTTCCTCTCCTTTAGATGCTTGTAAATAGGTCCCTCAACACCCTTACAATTATATCACCTCCAGCATGGATCTATATATGTTTAATCCTATGGAAATGCTTTACTTTCTTTTTTTTTCCTTTAGGGACATTTCTACCTCCTGTATTGGTGCTCCCAGGACTGGGGTGTTAAAGTTCAAACAGGATGGTCCCACTGCCCTTGATGAATAAAAGTTTGATGTAATAAATTTTTTTTCAAATCTTTTCCTCTGTTTGTAGTCCTTTTTCTGACTTCACCCTTGAATGCCCTTAGGATGATTTTACTTAGTTGGATATCTTTCCAAACTCTCTCGAAACTGCTTCTACCCTGCCCTGATGTTTTCTGCTATATGAGAAAATACAGGGTGTCAGAACAGTGTGAAGCTTTAATCATTCGATTAGCTTTAAACTGTACCCAGACTTTTGGAACACCCTGTGCTACTCTTGATCATTCATCATTTTTCTTCATGAGATTTTAAAGATGTTTATATTCCAAGCTAGAGTTGCTTTTTGGCATCTATCCCTCTCCATTTAGCAAGTAAGTCAGATGTTTGCACTTCCTAGCTTCCTTTGGTCTCCTTGTTGTAGCAATTAATTCACATTGTTATAACTTCTGTATGAAATTATTATAGTTACAATCAACATAATTTCTGTTGTCCATTTCCCATCCTTGCTTTTCAATAGCTTGTTTAAGTAATCCAGAATTATTAATATTTTTTTTAAGACCAGATGTCCCTATTTCTCCCAGGCTGGAAATGCAGCACTGCCCCCCCCATGAGCCCACCCCCACTGCTGAGTAACTACTCCATTTCAGACCTGACTCAGTTTGTCCTCTTTAGGTAATGCAATGGTCCCAGGCTCCCAAGGGGTTCCCCATATTGGTGCCAGTCTTAGTGCAGGACACTGATTGGCTTTAGCTTCATGGTAGCTCAGAAATCCTGAACTTAAGCCATCCAGCAGCCTCAGCTTTGCCTGGGAGTAACGATAACAAGTGACAAACCCAGGGGCTAAACCCTAATTATTTGCCGTATTTTTTCTCTATTCTATCCTTTCTTCATGAGTTTTACAAATTCCGATTGCTTTAAGGAAACTGTCAAATATTTTTACATTTGCTCTGTTTCCCATAACAGCAAAAGCCCAGCCTCTAAAAACAAACATTTTACTGTTATCACTGTATGGCAGTGAGATCTGGAACAGTCACCTTTGCAGAGCTGCAGATGAACATCCCAGAGGAACAATGCATCATGGGTATGAATAGGCAGCATCATAGTAACTGAGAAAGAACTGATGTAAAGGGTGTCATCAAAGGATGGTAGGACAGAAAGATGACCCTGGTACCCTCATAACATTGAGAGAAAATGAGAAAGACCCTCCCAGAACAGTAGGTGCTTCGGCGGGGCTTTGGGGAAGATGAGAACTGCACCCAGTGGGCAGGTATAGTTGAGTGATGATGTGAATCAGTGGAGGGGCTTCCAAATGGATGAGATCACAGACCCGTTTGAGTATTTTCTTTAGTGAGTCATGCCTAAACATTCATTGAGCATGCACTACACTCAGAGTACCCTCTAGGCACTTTCATTATAAATTAGAGAGACAATATGACAGACTGTGCAGAGTGTGCTGGGCTTGGAATCAAGAGGACTTGGCTTTGAATCCTGCTTCTAATCCTTACCAGCTGCATGACCCCGGGAAGGTCACTTAACCTTTATGAGCTTCTGTTTCCTCATTTATATGATGAGTATAATTTTGAGAATTCAGTGTGAAGATACAATGTTTTCTTTCTGAAAATATTTTATTTTTACCCAATTACATGTAAAAACAATTTTTAACAGTTCTTTTAAAGTTTTGAGTTCTAAATTCTATTTCTCCCTCCTTCTCCACCACCCCTCCCTGAGAAAATAAGCAATCTAATATAGGTTATACATGTGCAATCATGTAAAACATTTTCATATTAGTCATTTTGTTCAAGAAGACTTAGAAAAAAGGAAGGAAGGAATAAAGAAAGAAGAAAGAAAGAGAAAGAAAGATGGAAGAAAGGGAGAGAAGGATGTAGGAATGGGGGGGAGAAGGAAGGAAGGAAGAGAGAGAAAGAAAGAAAGAAGAAAGAAGAAAGAAAAAGAAAGAAAGAAAGAGAGAAAAAGAAAGAAGGAAAGAAAGATGGGAGAAAGGGAGAGAAGGATGTAGGAATGGAGTGGGGAGAAGGAAAGAAGGAAGTGAAAAAGAGTACATGTCAGTCTGCATTCATACAACATCAGTTCTTCCTCTGGAGATGGATAACTTTTTTTTTTATCCATCACAAGTCCTTTGGAATTGTCTTGGATCATTGTATTGCTGAGAAAAGCCAAGTAATTCCCAGTTCTTCATCATACAATATTGCTATTACTGTGTACAATGTTCTCCTGGTTTTGCTCACTTCAACTTTACATCAATTCATGGAAGTCTTTCCAGGTTTTTCTGAAATCATCCTTCTTGTCATTTTTTATAGCATAATAGTATTCCATTACAATCATATACTACAATTTGTTCAGTCATTCCCCAATTAATGGACATTCTCTCGGTTTCCATTTCTTAGCCACCACAAAAGAGCTGATATAAATATTTTTGCAGAAATAGCTTCTTCACCACTCCCCTTTTAAAAATCTCTTTGTGATACAGACCCAGCAGTGGTATTGCTGGATCAAAAGGTATGTAGAGTTTTATTGCTCTTTGGGCATAGTTTCAAATTGCTCCCCAGAATGGTTGGATCATTTCACAACTTTACCAACATTAGTGTCCCACTTTTCTCACATCCCATTCAACATTTATCATTTTCCTAAGACAATATACATTCAAAGCACTTTGAAAACCTTAAATGCTAAATAAAGGTGAGTTGTTGATGTAATTAATTATTGTTGTTTTTCTTATACACAGTTTTCACTCTTGAGGAAGTTATAGTCCTGTAGCAAAAGTTTTCAAATTCTAGACTAGCAGTAATTTCCAGTGTTTTGGAAGACTGTATATCTCTCCTCCTAAAATGATTTCTCTGGAATATGGTTAATAAAGTGTGAGGACAGAAATAATCTGTAAATGGTATCAAAAGACTAAGTTATCACCACTGAACACAACAATGCTACCCAGCTACACATGATGGCTTTTTAAATTTTAAATCCAGTGACCAAGAAGACATGGCTGCTACAGATAAAAAGGAAAATTTTCCTCCCACTGCAGACAGAATCGACTTTCATATCTGTTGTGAGATGCAAGTTCTGTTTGCCATGGAAATGCCCTTTATAGATTTCTGTTACATCTATGACCTACAAGATTAAAGTTTTCGAGCAGATTTTGTGTTTCAGTGAAAAGAATTAAAATGAACTTTAAAATATTTTTGAGAACTTTATGGCACCACTGGAAGTATGGAGTATCTTGAAATGAGGAATGGCAGTTACTCTTCTGGAACAATGAACAATGGAGTCAGAAGACCTAGGTTCACTGCCGAGCTTCCACTTGCTCTGTGTGTGACCTTGAGCAAGACCTTTCCTTTTCTAAGCCTCAGTTTCTTTAACTGTAAAATTAGAGGATTGGACTAGACCATGTCTAAAGTCCTATAGTCCAGGTGAACACAGAAGCAGTGAAGCAACTTCAATAAATACTCTGGTTTGGAACTGGGCAGTTCAAATTGGAGAAGAATTAGACTTTGGGTATTCTTAACTATCAGAAGGACTGTCACCTGGAAGAAGAGTCCCTTCTTACTTTTGAGCCCAGAGGACAGAACATCCCAGGGGCAATGGGAAAAAGATATTAGAAACATAGTTTTAGGCTGGATATAAGGAAAAACTTCCCAAGAATTAGGGCATTCCTAGAATGGAGGAGTAGTTGGTTCCCTCTCATTTGATATCTTCAGAGGCCAGATGGCCACTTGTCAGACTCATTATAAAAGTGATGTTTGGGGTTAGACTAGAGAGCCTTCAAAGTCCCTCCCAATTCTGAAAATTTGGTTCTGTGATATTGCCATACATCTATAATCTCATGAATGTGGTCATTCCTTCCATTGGTGAAAATTGCACCCCATCCTTTCCTTCAGATTCTGTGTAGTTCTTGTCCACATTCTTCTGTAGACCTTTAAGATTCTGTTCATTGTTCTGGGGACCTTTCACTAGGACTTTTTAGGGAGGATCTGGCTTTTGGGCAGAGGAGATATAAGAACCATTGTATCTGTAGCTTGGAATGTCAGTGGCAAACAATCCTTGCTGGTGGGCTCACTGATGTTGTGCCCTAATCATAGTAGTCAGGTCCTTGGCTCATTCCACGTGACTAAGCCCACAATCCAAGACAGCCTCTCAGTGGCCTTAGGACTGCAAGGGACTTTAGAGGTCATCCAGTCTATCTAGATGAGGATCAGAGATATTAGTTGGCTTGCCCAAGACCATAGACACATGTTGGGAGAGTCAGGATTTCAATGCAGATCATCTGGTCTCAACTCTATGATTCCCTCCACTGCAGCCTGGTATCTAGACTTGCTAATTCCATATTGATCCTGAGATTTTCCCCAATCAGCTGACCATCTCTAGGGGGTTCTGTCTGAGCTCCCCCAACAGAATATAAGTTCATTGAGGGCAGGGAATTGGTGTTTTTGTCTTTGTGCCTGGAACATAGTAGGTACTTATTGATTTATTGAAGTCCTAGACCCTTGGGAACAGGAAAGACAGAAATAGGAGGATAAGCAGGGGCAGGAGAATGGAGGTAGGTGAGAGAAGGGTAAAGGAAGATTTACTGTCAAAGAGGGACATAGGGTGAGAATTGGAGATATTAGACAGAGGGAGAGAGGGGCTCAGGAGGTCTATTTGGTCTACATAGCCATTTGGATCTCCTATAAATGGCTTTATTCTCTCAGCCTCATTTCCCTAATCTATAAGATAAGGGGGTTGGGCTAAGTGTTCTTTGCAGCTCTGACCTTCTTTAAGTCCACATTTTTCCTCTCAAAAAAGTAGCTGCTCTTCTAGTCTTCCTCTGATGACTAGGTATTTTCAGTCTCTCCACTCTCCACCCCAATGGTATTCCATTAGCATAACTCATCCGTTCCTGCTGAAGGAAATGTTTTCTTTCTGTGTGTTCTGACAGCTGAGATACAGTCTGACCTTGGATTAAGATCGACTTCCATGCAATTATCATTCTTCACCAGCCTTGATATTTCCGTTGATCTATGATAGAAAACTCAGTGAGAGAAAGCAAGCCAGGCAGGAATATCAGATGTCAGGCAACATAGGAACTATGGGCCATGGTGGGAGAGAGGGCATTTCACACAACACACCCTGGTGGGACAGTTTGGACCTTTGAGGTTGGAGTGGAGAGTAGATTTTTGACCAGGAGAAGGCATGATGGCTTGGGGCACTTGGATAACGAGATTCTCAAGGTGGCTGAGACAGCACAAGTGGGCCATCAGAGGACAAGATACATGGCAACGAGTACCTTAGGAAAAGTAGGAAATTCTCCTAGATTTTGACACCTTGACATAAAATTCCATTCATCATATGCTAGCCATAGCTCTCACCCCAAGTACAGACTCTGTGATCTGAGTCATCTGTGTTGATCTTTAAATGTTTACCTATGAAAAGAATATATAATCCTTACCTTTCACACCTCTTTATATACTCAGCAAGCCAGTGGCAATAGCTGACTTACTGTTTTCCTTACACCACTCTTCATCTCCGGCCTCTAAGCACTTGCAGTGGCTGTTCCCAATGTCTGGTGTGCTCTCTCTCCTCATCTCTGCCTCATGGTTTCCTTAAAATCTCCACTAAAACACCACCATCTTCAAGAAGCCTCTCTCGGTCCTCCTTAAGTTTAGTGCCTCCTTTCTATTGGTTATCTTTAATTTACCCTTTCTTGTTTGTATAGAGTTGTTTATATGTTGTTCCCCCAATAGACTGTAAACTCCTTGAGGGCAGGGATCATCTTTTACCGTGCCTGGCAACTAGTAGGCATTCCATAAATGTTAGTCGACTAACTGATAAAAAAAATCTGATAAAAAACCCCTTACTTTTAAATAATGCTTTCTGTATTTTTACCTTACCCTTAAAGAGATGGGTAAAGAGTATAAAGATGTTGGTTTGGCACTAAAATCTCATGTCCAGATGGGTTTTCCCCATTTAATAGTAATTTTGATCTGAAATAACCATATTAAATACTCGAAAAAAATTGGATACTTATAGAACCAGAAAATCTTAGAGAGAGAAGAGACTCCATTAGTCATAGTTCAATCTGGACCAAAACAAGAATCCCAAGGCAGTGTGGTATGGTGAAAGAAAACCCTGGCCTGGAAGCCAGAGGATGTGAGTTTAAACTCTGCCCCTGCCACTCTTGTGATCTTAGCCAAGTGACTTCTTATCCCTTGACTTCTGTCTCTATAAAATGACAGCATTGGACAGCATGGCTTCTGAAGTTCCTCCTAGTTCTAGGGTCTGGAAAGATCATTCTAGCTTTAAATCTATATGATGACTAAATAATCTGTCTTCCCTATTATTTTTTTTTACTCTTTCTAGAAATTTTTCTTCTATTCTCTAATAAAATTTTTAGCATACTATAATCTCTGCCTCTCCATTCTTGACTCTCATTATGCCTTCTTACTTGTTCCTGGCTGAACCAGGGGTGCTTGCTACCCAGCTGGGACTGGAACTTAGTTCTCCTTCCTAATTTAGAGGTGTCAGAAACAGAATTATAAGGAAATGTTGGACTTCATATAACAGAGCTCTACAGAGTATGACAAGAGCTTAGAGGCACTGACAGAAGCATGGCTGCTTTCTATAGTTCTTTCTCCCTCTCTGGCAAAGGGAAAATTTAGGGCCATGGAATGCACATTTGAGTGCATGTGATGGGTTTGTGGCTAGTTCTCTCAGTATCCTTGGTTGCATTCAGAGACCTTGGCATCCGGCCTCACAAGAAAAAAGGTCTGGTATATTATAGCAAAGTACCTAGAGAGACCTCAAGTGTTATGCAACTGGTATTTAGACCAAAATCTCTCCTATGTGTAAAGAAAGGCTCTGGGTCTTGGGAGCACGGATTTCTGGGAACTGTAATTCCAAAATACAGTGTGAATTTTTCTTCTTATTAGAAGAGGAAAGATCATGAGATTCTAGATGCTGAACTGGGGCAGATGAGTGGGAGATTGGTTTGATTTGGAGGAGGTGGACATTGGCAGCAGCAAGTATGAGACTACACCAAAATGGCAGCCAGAGAGAGAAGAGCCTCTCTATGGGATACAAATTTGGAAACTAGAATCTAGGCATTTCAGACTTGGTTTTATCTGCCCCAACTTTTTTTTATTTGAAAAGACTCTGAGAGGTGTGACTAGAATGGACTGAAGCTATTGACCATTGTCCCTCTTTGAGATCAGTGAAAGGACGGTAAAGGCTTAACACTATATCTGTAGTTAGCAAGTATTTCCTATACAATTTTCCTATTTCTTAAGCTAGTCTTAATTCTTGTTGTTTTCACATAAAACTATAACTACTTATAATCTCAAGGTGATTCATGTCTGTTATTAATTTCATACAGGGGATGTTGCAATGAAACAATGGGGTGACCCAACAAATAACTTGTAATATGCAGAATGAAATAGAAGTTTGAACTTTGGTCTCAAATGTTAATTTGTTGTTTTTTTTTAATACTTCCCCCAGGTTGATCAGTCCCTGCCCAGATGAAGGTTGTACCAAATGAGAAAGAAGTTCATGGTATTGATTTTGTAAGTTCCTTACTAGTAGAGTAAGGACTTAGGATAATTTGTCTAAGACTATTGAGCTATAAGTACATAAATTTAGTTGCTGTGACAGATACTCCAAAGTAGAATGCTCTTATCAGGGAATGATAGTTTTCAGGCAGAATTCACTCCCCCTCCCTTCTCCCACTCCTATTATCCTTTTTAGGCAATTTAAAGGTTCCCTGTGCTAAGGAATAAGGAACTGAGTGCAGACATTACCTAAGATAGAATTTTGTCCCAGAACAGCTAAGGGAAGAACTGGGGGAAGAATTTGACCAGTCCATAAAATTCCAAATGGTGTGTGTGTGTGTGTGTGTGTGTGTGTGTGTGTGTGTTAACAGACAGAGGATACCTCTTCCTTTTGCCCTCACTTCCTACTTAAACCTCCAAACCTTGCCAGATAGTGACATCTAATGGTTATAGCCATTTGGTAACAGAAAAAGTTTTTTTTTTCTTTTTGTCCTTCCAGGAAGACCTTTTTCTACCAAAAAATCACCACCATCAATCAATTCTAGGATCACTGTTAGTTCATATGAGTCATAAAAATGAATTCTAAACATTAAAAAAATAAACCTGAAAATGTGTTTTCATTCCAGCTGAGGCTGTTCTCCCAGCCACATACATGTACCTTTGTTGCACTCCCTATCCTCATAAATGCACCCCAGAGCCACATTCCAAAGGCATATTCTGATGGCCTTGATGCAGATTGTAGCTTGTACAGACTCCTTTCAGATGATATGGGTTGGCAAAGGCCATATTTGGCATTTGTTCAATGCTTGGACTCTCTCTATGCTAGGTCTCTTTTTGGTTCTTCATAGCACCAACCAATCACCGAATGTAAAGGATAAAGGAGTCTGTGAAGACTATCTAGAGCTTCCTTTACCTAAGCAAGACCCTGCCCCTATAACATGTCAACAAATCATCATCAAAACTCTGCTTGAAGAATTTCCAGTGAGGGAGAACTCATTAATGTCTGAGGCAAGCAGTTTGTCTCTACCTCAAACTTAAGCTGACCTCTCTGAAACTTCCACTCATGGCTCCTAGTTTTTCCCTTTGTAGCAAATCATATCACTTCTATATCCTCGTTAATTTCCTATAATTGAAGACAGTTATCTTGTCTTTTCTGCCCCTCCCAGCCCTCCATCTTCTCTTCTTTAGGGCAGATAGCTTCAATTCCTTCTTCTAGTTCTCATATGGTATACTCTCAAGACAGTTCAACATCCTGGTCATCCTTCTCTGAATGTTCTCCTGGGTTACCAATACTCTCTCTAAAACATGGTGCCTAGAGCTCAATCAGTCAATCAACAATTATGCATTCAATGTCTTTCTGTGGAAATAAGAAATCCAAGAAATCTTCCTGGGTTCCCACCCCAACCCCCAACCTTGTTTGTCCCTATCTTGTGGTACTGATACTATTCTACCTTGATTCAGTGTTATTTGTGCAACACCTCCACCCACTCAGGCTAGGCAGTTCCCTAAAAAAGCCTTGTTGTCATGCTTCCCTCCTTCCCTCCCTCCCTCCTTCTTTCCTTTTTTCCTTCCTTCCTTCCTTCCTTCCTTCCTTCCTTCCTTCCTTCCTTCCTTCCTTCCTTCCTTCCTTCCTCCCTTCCTGTCTATCTCACACCTTGTCATATCTTTCACATCCCAATGACTTCAAACTCCTGTAGATCACCATCCAAATGCCATTCCACACCATCTACCACCCAGTTCCTTATTCCCATCCCCCCTAAGCTCTCCCACCCCAAAGTTTTAACCTAACTCCACCCAGTCCTTCCACAGTGCCTTCTGGGATGCCTGTTCCATAGGTAACAAAATTCCCTTCATCTTAAATGTTTTCCTCTGCTGTTCGTTCCATCTACTAGCTTTTACTAAAACCTGGCTTTCCCCTGATGATTCAGCCTTCCTGGCCACCTTTTCTGGTACTGGCTGTACCTTTACTCATGCTCCCCAGATCACTGGCCGAGGCAGGGGAGTTGGAATATTTCTTGCTTCCAATTGTCACTTTCAGATTCTCCCCCTCCATCACCCAATGGCCTCTCTTCCTTTGAGGTTCATGTTATTCACTTTAGCACCTAACAAAAGTCCTCATTTGTCTCCCACTCCATCAGCACCTTCTACACCTCTTACTGCTGTCTCCCTATTACCTCCAGCAGCAAACATAAAATGTTCTGCTTGACATTCAAAGTCCTCCATAACCCAGACCCATCCTACCTTTTCAGTCTTCTTACACTTTACTTCCTGACTCGTATTCTCCAATCCAACAATATTGGCCTTCTGGCTGTTCCATGAATAAAACACCCTCTCTCAGCTCCAGCCATGTTCTCTGGATGTCCCCCATTATTGGGATGCTCTCTCCTTCACTCCAACTCCTGACTTCCCTTCTTTTAAGTCCTAAGCAAAATTCCACCTCCTATAGGAAACCTTTCCCAACTCCTATTAATTCCAGTGACCTCTCTCTCTTCATTATTTCCTATTTATTATATATGGGTTTTTCTGTATATATTTGTTTGCATCTTGTCTTCCCATTAGATTATAAGCTCCTTGAGAGCAAGGATTGCCTTTTTTCTCTTTGAGTATGCCCAGAGCTTGGCATCAATGCTCATAGTAGGTGCTTAATAAATGTTTATTGAATGATCGATTATCTATCTATCTACCTGCCATATTTTTATGTGCCTGTCTACCTACCTACTTGTCTCAGTTTCCTTATTTGTAAAATGAAGTGGTTGGACTATATGGTCTTTAAAGACCCTTTCACCTCTAAATCTATGATCCAATGGGGCTATGAGAAAGTTATATGTGATGATCTATAAAGATCCTTCTACAGTTAAGGTCTTTGAAAACGCATGATGTTAGAAATTGTTCTATTTACGGCAAAACTTTTCTTTCTTCAGCCCTGATCGCCACTTTCAATATCAGAGCTAAACCATAATTAGTCTGGGTTGTGCAGTTTCTTCCTGCCCACTTTAATTTTTCTGAACATCTTTTTTTTTTTTAATTCTTTAGTCGTCTCACTATTTTTCTTCCTGGAAAAATTGGGAGTTTTCTCCCTTTTGGGTTTCTTAAGTCTTGCTGCCTAATGCCATGATAGCTTTAAAAAATGAAGGCACCTTTCACTGTCTCCCCCAATATATTCAATTCCAGCAAATGAAAAGCCAACCTGTTTCCTAATTCCCTTTGTATATTAATTCAAAAGCCTAGTCAATTGTATATTGTAACTTGGGGTGTGTGTGGGGAGGAGGTATATGAGGGTTCTATTTATGTGCTTATCTTGACTTTAAATTAATCACGCCAGTTCTTTTCCAGAGCCCTGGGGTTGCTATAGAAACTGGCATGGCCTCCAGCTGAGATTCCTCTGGGACTTAATTGCATTCTGAGGTTTCATAAACTGTCTATTAACCTCTGCCTGCCGGGCAGCATGTGCACGGGCAAGATGGGCTCGATGTAAGGTGCCATGTGGCATGGGGTTTGGTGAGCCCTTCTAGTCAGTTATGGACATTTGGCAATGACTGTGTGAGCACTTCGATTGGGGAATGGGGGCGGGGAGATTGCTAGATTGAGGAAAGGTGTGCTTAAGTGAAGGGACGGGAAGGAGAGGAGGCCAGTTAGTTTGTTCATTCATTAGTTCGTTAACTCCATTCTCTCTTCTTTTGAATGTGACCCTCGTAGAATATTGACCCCAACCTGTAAACGAAATACGAATCTTCCAAAGAGATACCCCTGAAAAATACCCAGAAGGGGGAAAACCCTCAGCTCTACTGGGAGGGAACATCAGACCATCAAGAGCTTTAACTAGCTGTTTTTGAACCACAGACAAATTCATCTAGGGGTGGAAGAGGTGGTATGGCTCCTGTTGTTCAGGGAGCCACATTTCCCAGGTGCATTTCCCAGCTCTTTCTTGTGGACATGGACTTGGCAGAAGGTTGAAATTCTTCTGGCTCATACTTTCTATTCAGTGGGTCAGCACTGGCAAGACTCTCTAATATTTCTTGTGGTTATCTCATTACTAGTGGAGTGGGGAGGGTTAGGCAGTCAATTAGCATTTTTAACCCCCTTCTATATGCTGAGAGCTGGGGATACAAAAATGACCAAGTATAGTTCACAATCTAATGGAAATGGGACGAAGGCAAGGGCAGGTCAGATTCAGAAGGGAACTCTTCCTCCCCTTCTTGTACATGGCAGTCATGCTAGAAGAGAGGGCTATTGGGTTCCGTGGGTGTTGGAGGAAAGAACCAGGGTGGGGCCCCAGGAAAGAGACTCATTAGAATAGATCCTTGGCAAGAGTGGATGGATGGGGGAGGGAGAGCCATGTATTTCTGGAGGACAGAAAAAGAGGCAGAGGGAATCACAATTTCTGGTGCAGGAGAGCACCCTCATGGATGTTGATGCCTTGGAACAAAACTGCATTGTGCTCGTGCTGGTTAAGCTCCATGGGGCTCCTAGTCTTCCAGTTCTATAGAGTTGTTGCTCCTTCCTCATCCAGCCTGGTTGGAAAGGCCTCTGGGGTGGTGTCTGTTATTTCTGCTGGGAGGCTCTTCCGCCGACTAATGGACGTTGTCAAGATAACTTCATATAGTAGCTAATAAAGAGCTGATGATATTGAGGTTTTCTCTAGTCAAGCATTTCTAAGGAGGTCTTTTTAAGTGATGAAGAGCCACTGGGGAAAGGAATGTAGATGACCAGCGCTGAGTCAAACGAGTAAATTCAGGGTGATTTGTAGGATTAATTTTGGTAGAGAAAAGAGAGAAAGAGTAGAGAAGGAAAGGGAAGGGAAAGGAAGAGAATAAAGGAGAGAGAAGGAGGAGAGGGGAGGGGAGGAGGGAAATGAAGGGAAAGGAGGGGAGAAGAAGAGAGGAGAAGGGAGGGAAGAAGGGAAAGGAAGGGAGGAGAAGAGAGAAGAGAGGGAGAGGGGAGGGAAGGAGGGAAAAGAAGGGAGGAAAAGAGAGGAGAGTGGAGGGAAGGAAGGAAGGGAAGGGAAAGGAAGGGGGAAGAAGAGAGGAGAGGAGAATGGAAGTGAAGGAAAGAGAGAAGACAGAAGAAGAGAAAGTAGGAGAGGAGAAGAGAGGAGGGAAAGGAAGAAAGGAGAGGAAGGAAAGGAGGAAAGAAGAAGAGGGAAGGGAAGGGAGGGGAGGAAAAAGGAGATAAGGGAAAAGAAGAAAAGAAAATAAAGGAAAGAAAAGAAAAATGAGCTTGGAACTGAATAAGGGGTGATGAAAAGCAGAGGACAGAAATGTGCAGGGCTTGGTTGCTTCACTAACTAGTTAATAATAAACATGAAGAGCATTTTACACTGCTCTTGGTAACACAGAAAGCCCTCAGAGCATTTTGGATTGTCCTCCACAAGATAATAAAGGATAAATGGGTTAAAAATACATGAAGGATTTGTGGTTTATACTCTTGGTATGGAAACTCTCTCCATCAGTGCAAACTGCAAGCTGTCTATGACAGTCTGTGCTTCCCGTGAGGCATGTAGATGTTGGATGAGACAACCAGGAACTCAGGCCTCCCTGGCTCCCAGTCCAGCTCAATAGACATTACGCTACATCCCCTGTAGGGGACACGATATCATCCGACAATGCAGGCAGTTAAAGCCTCATGATGGCCTTGGTTGGGCATATTTAACTCCCAGCCACCACTCTAGTCCTCGTCCCTAAGGAAGGTCAGTTGCTAGGCATGCTCCACACTCATCCCTGCTGAGGGGGAATAGCGGGGAAATGCCAAACTGTCTATGGTTTTCATAGAGTGGATGACCTTGTATTCCTCAGCTCCCCCTTTCTCTCACCGTCTCGATGTGGTTCATTGTGCATTTACCCAACCAATCAGAAATAGCTTTTGAGGGGCCTGAATGCAGATCAAAGCAGACTATGTGCTTTCTTTTTTTTTTGGTTGGTTTTGTTTTTTCTTTCTTGTGGCTCCTCCCATATCTTCTAATTCTCCTATACAACATGACTAATGTGAAAATATGTTTAATAAGAAAGTATACATAGAGAATTAGCTTCTGAGCTCCCACCTACTGGGATTCCTCTTTTCCCTGACCTTGCTCCAGTTTACTTAGCTGAAGGCACAGGATCTCAGTGTTAAATACCATTAGTTCATTTACAGGAATGGATAGCCATGCTGTATACAATGTTTGTTGATTCTGCATGGAAGGAAGAAGCCATATATAGTAAAACATCTACTGCATATGTGCAGCTTCTAGACTGAGCCACAACAGACAGTTCAGAGGTCACTCTAAAACCAGGAATTCTAGGAGACGTAGTGTCCTTACTTATGTTTTCCCCCTCTACTCCATTCATTCTATGAGTAGGGAAATGGAATTCAGGAAACACACCAAGTTCCCAAATGAGGTCTAACTAGTGTACCCAATAGGCCGATATTTAGGTAAATGACTCAGAAACTCTCAGTGCATCTCCCAGCTTCTCCTGGTGATGGGGGTCACAGCCTTGAAAAGACAGAAGCTCCTATGTCTGGTACTTTTCAGTGTGCCATCACTGGTAGGGGCCTTCTCCTGAGGGCTAGTTAATTACTAGGGGACTGGTGGGCTATGACAAAGGGCAGACCAGGTTCTGAGAGAAATTCTCTTTCCTCAGCCCCAGTTAACTGCCCTCCAGTTCTAGGTTATAGATTATAATTCCCTCCAGACTATAACTCATAAGCTCTCATAGTCCTGTGATGCCTCCAGTATTTGAGGATTAGCTACATTCAAGATTGTTGGGAACAGGCCACATAATTTGGCTCCTTAATGTAAAAGTGGATGTTTTGGCACCTAGAAGGCATCAGGAATAAATTTTCTCAACCAACATTCTCTGGCTTGTAGGACATCAGTGCTGGCTCCATGCTAGAGAGAGTCAACAGACCAGTGAGAAATGAAAGCACAGCTGCCCAGTGGAGGCTGCCAGGGTTCCATTACCAATGGGCATTCTGTCAAGTCTGCAATAAATTGGAAGCAAAATTGTTCTGGGCAAGTCAATTGGAGAAAGGAAAGAGGAAATGATCCTATAGCTAGAATCCCAACTAGAAAAACACCCTCAAAAGCCTAGGGTTCAGAAGAAGATTTTGATTCCAGACCCCATGTAATGATGTGTGTGTGTGTGTGTGTGTGTGTGTGTGTGTGTGTGTGTGCTATCTTAAGGCATCCACCATATCACAGAGAAGAACAGGGAAGGACAATGGTTCAGGGTGATTGTCTTACTTCTTATGGAGTTCCTGTTCACATTTTATTTCTATGATTCCTTTGGATTCTCTATAGCTTTAGTTTACAGGGATTTTAGCATGGCTGTCAATCCAAGGCTGTGTTCATAGCAATGGACTGGTATACAGGTCTATGTATGACTGTTACACACATAAGGTGCAATGTGATATAGGAAAAAATGTGCTGGATTTAAGGTTAGGTTCAAATCCTGTCTCACCAGTTACTGTCTATGTGGCCTTGGGTAAGTCACTGACTCTCCCTGGGTCTCAGTTTCTGCATGTGTAAAATGGGAAGGGTATGGATTAGAGCAGCCTGTGAGGTGATCCCTCCTATGATCTCTGGATCACACTCAGCTGGGATTCAGCCAGCCTCTGCTCAAAGTCCTCCAAGGAGGAGATCCCATGGGGTCCCAACGAGGTTCGCTCCATCTTGGTTCAGGTTTCATCATATGTAAATTATCTAGAACCAAAAAAGGACAAATTTCATCTCTCCTCCCCACAAAAGCCGGTCAGATCCTGAAAGACAGTGTCATGTCCTCCTCAGTGTTCTCTTCTCTAGACCAGACACCATCCTTTCTTTTAATTGACCCTTCTATGAAAGATGGAAGAAAGGAAGAAGAAAGAAGGGAAGTAAAGAAGGAAGGAAGGCAGGAAGGAAGGAAGGGAGGGAGGGAGGAAGAAAGGGAGGAAGGGAGGAAGGAAGGAAGGAAGGAAGGAAGAAAGAAAGAAAGAAAGAAAGAAAGAAAGAAAGAAAGAAAGAAAGAAAGAAAGAAAGAAAGAAAGAAAGTAAAGAAGGAAGGGAGAGAGGGAGGGAGGAAGGAGTAGAAGAAAGTAATGGAGGGAGGAAAAAAAGCATGTATCAGGCCCCCGGGTGCCAGGCTGTATGCTAAACATTTTATAAATATTATCTCATCAGATTTTCACAATAGCCTTGGACAACAGGTGCTATTATTATCTCCATGTTACAGTAGAGGAAATTCAGGGTAGAGGTTAAGTGACTTGCTTAGGCTCACACAGCTAATAATCGTCTCAGCACTTATTTGAAATCCAGGTCTTCCTAACTCCAGGCCCAGAGCTCTATCCACTGGGTCACCTGTGGAAGATTGCCATGAGAAGGGGCTCAGTCTAGGGCTGGGGGTGGAACTTGGGGAGGGAAAGCATACTACCTGGTAGTTTCTTATTTTAATCATAATTCTTGCTAATTAGAGGACCAGTCAGTCAGCCAGTCAGCTAGCATTTGTTAAGTACCTACTATGGGCCAGGCACTACCCTAAGCCCCCAGTTGTTTCTACCATCTGGAGTAAGAGCACTGCTAGCACTTTTAAAAATTGTGTTGCCCTGGTACAAAGCTCCACTTGCCATGTCCTAGTGGGATCTGTGGCTATCTCTATGTGTTGACCTGCTCACAAACAAATAGCTTTTCTCGCACATCTCAGTCATTGACGTGCATGGGAAAGACAGGGTTCTGGTCCCAGTTCTGCCTCTAACAAGTTGCAATGTCAAGTGAGTCTCTGGACATCCCAGTGCTGCATGGGTGAAACGAAGAAATGAAAATAGAGGTCATTTCTCATTCTAAAAAACATGGAGTCTAGGGCTAGGAAAGTCTTAAATCCAAGAACTGCAGAGCGGAGGAATTCCAGGAGTGGCAGCAAGTCTACATTTTGGAAATGGAGGAGGGGGATTTTCCCATTATTCCTAAATGCGTTGCTGTGTGGGCTGCTACCTATTATGCACATGTATGAGGTCTGTCCTCCTGGTTTCTTAGAGAGGACATAGAAATTGGATCGGAATGTGTGGAATGCCTTTTGAGGATCCTAGGTTTAGAATTAAATAAAACCTTAGATAGCATCTTGTCCAACCATCCCCTCTTCCAAGATGAGCAAATTGAGTTGTGGAGTAGTTAAAGATTTGTTTGAGGTAACTCAGATGGAGGCAGAACTGGGATTAAAACCAAAGGGCCCTGACTCCAAGTCTACTTTACAATGCTTTTCTCTGCACCGCCCCCCCACCCCATTCTTTCCCAAAGCTTTTTTTTTTTTTTTAAGTTTAAAGAATTACAAAAACGTAAGCTGTCATTG